>JAYRBT010000093.1:8753793-8767599 GCA_036023395.1 Myiotriccus ornatus
ACAGCATGACCAGCTCTTCTTTGGTGTCTGGTTTTTATGTCTCTCCAGTCAGGGTTGTGGTCTCTGTGCACAGTCATAGCACAATGACTCTTTTCAGAGTGGGTCACCTTTTGAGCCAGTGACAACACCCATATGCTGATCTTGTCTTTCCTGGGGTTCAACCTCTGTTGACAAGAAACTATCAAATATAGCAGTTCAAAGGACTGAGAAATACTCTTTTCTGCCTTAGTCTTCCAAGTTCTTTGTTGACAAAAGAGCTACTTTAGCTCTTCTACAACTTGTAGTATCTATCACTTAGTTTTTCCCCCACTCTGTTTCAACCCTTAGCAAATCTGTTGTTTCTTTTCCAGTTCAGAAGCCTGCCTCGTTTCATAACTATCAGCCTAGGGACTAGAATTTGGTTTATGTGGTTTATGTTATACTCTTATTAATTCATTGTTCTCTTAATTCATATCTTCTGGTAGAATAGCTTGAGCTACTGAAAACTCTTGTTTTTATGAGCCAACTTCTTTGCAACATCATGAGCTGTGCTATTGCCATGTGCTGTGCAAAGAGTGATGAGACAATGCAACATTCAGGCTTTGCTTCTCCACTCAAACAGAGGATGAAGACTGGATGGATAGATGGGTGGATGGATGGGTGATGAAAACAATAACTGCCTTTAGAAGGTACAACAATATAAACATTGAATATTAATTTTGCACCAGTGCCATTTATGAATGACACCTAAGGTGAATACTTGGCAGAACTATCTGCTTTTTGCAATCTTGGAACAGAGACCAGGAGAAACAAAGACAATGGTTTTAGAAGTGTAGAGTTGAAGAGTGGGGCTGTGGTAACTTCCTTGTGACACTGGCTCACAGCGCAGCTTGCCAGTTGAACTTTGGCGGAAAAAAACAGAGGGAGGTAGCATGCAGGCTAGAGGTTAGACCCTCACCTGGGACAAGTCAGCCCCAGCCTCATTTTACATGCACTAGTAATTAATTAATTAATTAATTCAGAGACCAAGACTCCCTCATGCTCCTTCTCATGAAGTCACGCTTCCTCCTGTTGTACTTCACTCCATTTATTTTTCAAACTAATGTTAATCGTGTCCATACTCCATATTTTATCTCAAGAGGAAAGGCAGATTTCCATCTTTTCAGGGAGTAACATTTTCTGTGAGTTAGTTTTTACAGTACCTCTGCCTCACTCCATTCCTGATATAGTACCCTCATTTTAATTTTTTTAAATAAATGTCTTAAGGGCATTGTTCCAAGGTGTGACTGTACTCCTTGGAGTGGTCTGACAAGTGTGCAAAGCCCTCCTAAAGGAATGGTTCC
This sequence comes from Myiotriccus ornatus, assembly GCA_036023395.1. NCBI lineage: Eukaryota > Metazoa > Chordata > Aves > Passeriformes > Tyrannidae > Myiotriccus > Myiotriccus ornatus. The sequence continues at coordinate 8,755,116 of JAYRBT010000093.1, forward strand.
CATTTAGGGAGCCATCCATGTGTGAGTGCACTCCCTATCCACAAAGAGAGTGTGGACTCACTCTTCCAGATGTAATGACAACTTTAATATCCCAGTATTCATCTCCAAGTGGAAATAATTGTTTTATTGACTTGAGTGTGGTAAGACCATTCTCATCATTGCCACACAATTTCAGCCCAGGGCTACTGGAGTGTGGAGCAAGAGAGGAAGGTGCAGGATGAGGTAATTCTCAATTTAAAACAGTCAAATGTACTATGTTTGAATTCTTTCCCTGGCAGAGATAAAATCTTCAAATAGGAAAACATCTAAAGGGTGTTCAGTTTAAGCTGATGTTCAGAAACCAGAGATAGCTGAAGGATATGGCAATTAGCATAGCAAAGAAGTGACAGAGGAGTGAAATGATACGAGAAGGACGGTGAAAGGAGATGGCTGGATTCGTGTTGCCATTGTTTTCCCTTGGTACTCCAGCTACTGCATCTGTATCATGAGTTTAAAGATACATGCAGCTTGTATTTATAATGGGCAGGTTTCTATTTTTCATTTATTTGAGACGCAGTTTCAACCAGGTTCAATAAAAGGGAGATAATTGCTTTTGCTCATTGGGATCCTCTTTGGATCAGCTGTGAATCTGCATTCCTTGCATGGCATCTGTGGCTTGAGATGGTTCTGCTTAGAGCATTCCCTTGTATTAAGCTCCCTAAAAAAAAAGGTTTTTAAGAATAAAGTGGCAAGGTTTGTTTGAATTTAAAAAGAAAAGAAAAAAAAAAAGGTAACACCATCCATCTTTTTAAGCGGTGTTAAGCTGGGAGTAGCTGTGGAAGACAGTGCAGTACTAAAAAGGTTTGTAGAAGGTTTGTAAACAAGACTGCCAATCACTCTCTCAGTTGTCTGGTGAGCCTGGCTCTGAGCCAGCTCTGTGACTTCCTCAGTGGTTTTACTTTTTTCTTCCTTGTTGTCCTACAACTATGTTTGTAAAAGGACCCCAAACACAACACCGCACATGCAAACTCTTACTGTTAGGTGGTAAAGAGAACTTGGCTTCCACCCTTCTTTCACTAGAGGTGATCCCACCCTGACAGATGTGCCAATCTCCCTGAAGGACCACAAATGAGAGGCTTTGGTACTAGGCATCCTGCAATACCAGTAAAAAAGGTAAAAGCCCAGGTACCTCCCATCTTTGGTAGACCAAGAACAAGCACATGGTGAGGCATGCAGCAAACTGTGCTGCCACAGTTCCAGGGCGTGTACTATAGCCCTTGTCAGGGATCACTCAGATGCTCTTTATCAGAAGATTTCAAGAAGCCAATCATGAAGGTTTTTTATTTTTTTTCCCTCAGGCATAATAGATGCTGGACAGTCTAATACTGCAGCTCCCGTGCAGAGTTACATGAGCTATTTGATAACCATATGTGTTTAATACCCCAGATTTATGTTCCCCATGAAAGATGAAACTTCCAATAATGTATGTCCCTTCCTACAAGCAGATTTTATCATTCAAAGCAAACTCAAGGAATAAAAATATACTTCTGTTACCTCCCCTTGCAGAACCAACATTTTCTTGGCTCCCTCTCCTGAATAATGTAAATCTCCAAACCCACTTACATTGAGTACTTAAAAGCCACAAAGCAATGTGAGCAAATGCCAAATGTAGAAACGTAAAGGTTTAAAAATAGGATAGTTCTTTCTCCTTATGAGTTTTCATCACTTCTGTCTTCAGGTTCCTAGCAGATAATCAGACAGCCCACAATCCAAAAGGTCTCTCAGCGTGATGTGGACACTAAGCTATCAGAAGGATTTTAAAGTTGTTTTAAAGAACTGCAAAGAGCTATTTTTTACTAGTTGTGTTGTGCTGAATAACTGCCTGGATAATTTATGTGTAGTTTTTGCCACAATGGTCCCATCATTGTCATCCTCAGTTATACTCTAGTCCCATGAGGAATTAGAAAAATATTTCATGATTAAGATCATTCACTTCAATCAGTGTTAGGATTTATGCTTCACACTATGCACTAGTTTTAATATGAAACAGCACCTCTCTATATGTTAAATGATTTATTTGCAGGTAAGTACATTCAAAATGATGATGGAAGTTCAAGGCTTAATTTTATTCTAAAGCTTCTGTATGAGGGGACCCTCCTGGTATTTCTTAGAAGTTATTTCCCTGTGCCTGCAGCACAGCATGAAAAGCTATTTAGTGAATATGATTTTTTTTTATGTCTTAGAATGGACGCTCTGTGAGAACACACGATAAGAGGCAAATATCAATATGATTATGAGGCTGAAAACAAGTAAAAGATGAATCTGTCAGAAAAAAGCAGCCTTCTTTCTCCTCAGTCCTCTCTGGTGTTGGAAGAGCATTGGAATATAGACTATAGAGTATTAGAATAGCTATAACTGCAGACACTTTGTTGATACCATCCTTAGAGAACTCTGCAATATGTTCACACTAATCTTAAAATGGAATAACTGTGGAAGTTGAGTCCTGCTCTGAGGCTTGACAGACCTTCCAGAGTTATCAGAGGGGTCCAGAGACCCCTTCAAAAATAAAGAAGTGATTCAGCATAAACCCCTCCCCAAACAGGGGAGGTAATCCAGAAAGTCATCACTCAGGAAACCTTCCATGAGCTGAGAGCCTGCACATGCCCCAGAGGCTGAGCCGGAAGGTTTTGTCCCAGCTTACTGAACACTTCTGAACTACATGTGCTTCCTTGAAATTCTATTTCCTAAATGGAAATAGAATTTCCTAAATGGAAGTGGAATTTAGGAAATTTCCTACAATATAATTTCTGAGGCACCATTTTGGTTAAAATGGCCACTCCTTAACATGAGAGGAGAGGTTGAACCCTCAGTCTTTTGGGAGATGGAAGTGTGAAATGTAAAAAACCTGGAAGGATCTGGTTGTCTTGACATGAGGGGAAAGGTGCCTTCTCATGAGTCTTCAGAAAATCATTAATTCAATTATTTTGGGGTCTGTAACTGTTACTATGGGCACTGGAACAACAGCTAACAGCTCTTGAACCAGATACTTCATGGATGCATAATCAGTTAACTGTTTGAAACCGTGTTAAGATATAACCTGTCATTTAAGAGTGGGACATGCCATGCCAGCTGTGCTGCTGTATTTCTCTTTTGTCTACTCAAACAGCTGGAACAGCCTGAAAAAACAAGGGTTTCCCTCAGGATTGGTAGCAGGGAGTTGGAAGATTCAGGGAGCTAGTTTGCACTTTAAAACCTCCACTTTAAATGCTGCAGTGTTTCAGGATTGTGATCTCAAGGGCAGATACTCAGATAAGCTATGATCTTACAGAGGTCTGTGCATAACTGACTTAGGACAAGAAATAGGGCAGTATGTGTTTGGAGGGGGGGTTAAGTTTTTTTTGCCAGAACAACATTTTGGTACAGTGTTTCCTGAACACTGACTTAACATCTCTATGTGTCTGAATATTGGATATGACAGATAGGCATCTATATTTACAGTGCTATCAACTAGTTCAAGGTACTGATTTATTGATAAAGCGATCATGAAAAGCCACGCCTTAATGACATCTTTTTTCTGCTGCAAAGTCTGGTGCCTTCAGTGTGACTCACTAGCATGGATAACAGGATCACTGAAAACTAACAATATTTTGGTTTAGTTAATGGTTAATCAAGTATTTATTAAAATAAATAATCTATTATTTATTATTAATTTATAACTAGTCAAATAATTGATTAGATATTTGTAACAACACTCTTCTCTTTCCATAGCAGTTACTTTGGAAGTCTTGCGATCAGAGAAGAGCTGTATAGATTAACCTTCCAATAGAATTTCTTCTGTTTGACTCACAGCTCATTTTACCTTAAATTATCATTGTCCCTTGTCTATGCCTCTTCCTTGCTCTCTGTTTTTGTGTGTGTGTGGTTTGTTTTTTTTGGTCATATTATGGTACTGGATGTAAGAGTGCAAAGTGCATCTGACTCAAAATTATTACTGCCTGTTTCTAATAAAGTGTGAAAATTAACAAATCAGTTTGTGGAGGGATTTTCCCTCTTCAGCTTCAAAAATGACTTAATTGGGTAGGTCTGGGTATCCTCTTCAAGCAGAATGAGGTCAGCAGTCAGAAGGGGGAGGAGAAGGACACTGAGGGGATGTGATGGGAAGAGCTAATCTGACCAATTGGTAGTAAATTTCTGAGGGTTAGGGTAGGATCCCTGCCTGATGATATGCTGGAACACCACCCATGAGTTTATCTGGAGACATCTCAGGAGTAATAGATAAAGCCTTAGGTTTGTGGAAGACATGCATGTTTCTGGGGCTGTGGTTGGGCATTAACTGGTATTCACAAAACACCCATTTAAATATGTCATTTTTGAATATGGTTAATTAATGACAACTTAAATCAAGTTTTACTGGAATTTGCCTGCTAATAACAGCTATGAAATCTATCCAACAAATCCTTGTCACTAAGAGCTAATGTCACTTTAAGAGCTAATGTTTAATTCCCAGAACCCATTCCTGACTATGGAACTTTTAAAGCTTGTACAAAGAGATTTGAATAATGCAATAATAAGTGAATTTACTGAAATGGTGACTAACATAGTTGTGTTTTCTTCATGTGCAGAAGAGAATTACATTGAATTCATAATTTAGAAAAACAAGAGTTTGGTTCAGATTTGTCATGGTTCACCCTGAAACATGGATTTTATCTTCACACGGTGTGATAATTTCTTGGTCTTATCCTTGAAGTTTAGCTCATTTTAAAAAGCCTTGCTTGGGGTTGCATGCAGTTCTTCAAGCTGGAATCATTCCTTTCTGTCACTAGGTATGTTTTTGATTAAAACCCAGATTTACTGTTGGTGTGTATTTGCTGTTTTCCACCTATCTTAATTCCCACATGTCACATAAGAATGTCCTAATGGATGGATTTACAGAGAGACCTGTTAACATGGCAATAACCACAGCTTCCCTCTCAGCTACTGCCTGTCAGCACACACCCCAAAGTGAGCTCAGAGGTGTCTCATTCTCCTTGTTTTTTGTGCATCCAGGCTTTTCCATAGGAATGGTTGAGGTCCATCAATCTGCTGTGGATGAACTGAGCTGTTTGCTACGTGTGACCAGAGAGCATTAGATGGACGGGCATTAGAGGGTGATATCAGCACAACAAAGCAGTTTGGATGAATCTTTTCTCTTGACTTCAGAATCCATGGCCAGGGAAAGACAACCCTGCAAAAATCTCATAAAATGAACAGTAGTCTTCAATAGTAATATTAAGGATAATAAAAATCAATCACTGGTTGACATAAGTCTGTGGTTTCTGTCCTGGTGTTAACACAAAGGAAGCTTTATATATTTAATTATTTTGGCTTTTCTAATGCATGAACTGAGTGGATTGGATGCTAGGAAAAAATTCTTCACTGAAAGAGTGGTTAAGCATTGGAACTGGCTGCCCAGGGCAGTGGTGGAGTCACCATCTCTGGAAAACAAGTAGACACTGCATTTAGTGCTACCGTTTAGTGGCATGGTGGTGTTCTGTTTAGAATTGGACTTGATTAGGGTTGGAGATCTTTGCCAACCCTAATGATTCTATGAATCATGTGCTCGTCCTGAATGCCAACCTTTCTGAGTTCAGAATCCAGTTTGGGAGAGAATGGAAAAAAAAACCTGAGAGAGGACAGAGTAAAACCATTCAGTGTGAACCACAGGTACAGGTGATGTGAAAAAAAGCAGAAAGGGACAAGAAGAAAACCAGAAATGGATCTGTGGTGGAGACTCATTGATTTAAAAAAAAAAAATGTGTCAATTTCATTTTGTAGGAATTCGTTATCCCACCCCTTTGCTTTTACCATGTATTGAACATATGACTGTGCTAGGAGAAAAAACTTCCACAGAAAAACAGGTCAGATTTTGAAATTCTGTGTATGAGCTCCTGCAGCCAACCTTTTTTCACACATTCAAACCAGCATCTTGAGAGCAAACATGAGCCTGCTTCAAGGTCAAATCCAGCAGAGGGTAGCTCATTAATAATCCCTCTGTATCAGTACTGCTAAAAAGTCTATAATGCCTGTGTCACATTGCTCTTCCTCACATTGATTCTGACTGGGATAAATAGATCAGTAATGCCTCTGAGTGGAACCTGATGTTCCCTAGCACATAATAAGCAGCATTATTAATTTCGTGGCGGACATGTAATCACCTTCTCTGGAAGAGAGGTGCCACTTCAAAAGCTGTCTTCACCATCTCCACATTTCCCTCCTTTGTATTGGTGTTATTAATCATTAGGTTGTCACTGGAGGAAAGCTGCCAGAGGCGCAGGTATGCCCAGCTAAGAGGATAAATTCTCCTTGCCACTCCAGCATGGGAGTGTGGAGTTTTTTTGTCATTCTTTCCTACTCAGGCTCCATCCAGACATGGATTTCAGGGATGGTGTTTGGAAAAGCCTCTTGTTTGTGAACCTCTGTGCTGTGCCTGCAATTCAGACCAACCTGGCATAGCAGGAGGTGGGGCAGTGTAACTTATCTCTGTGTGGCTGAGAGGCAGGGACCAGATGGAGAAGGATTTCATCATCACATTCCTCCAGAGATAGCCTAAGATCATTCCTCTGCCAAGGAAACGGAGTGAATGAACAACTTGATAATGCTTCACAGTTTGGAGATTGCTTCTGGATGAATGACTTGCTTGTCTGCAAGTGTGAGCACAGGGCTGCTCCAGCAACACATGATAAGAATAGGGAATTTATTTCTTCAAAAAGGATTTTTCATTTGATGGTATATGGCATGTGCACACACTTGGAAGATGTTCTCTCTTACAACTCTGTTTCACCATTAATTAAAATTAAATTCAAAGGTACAATGTACATTCAACACGTCCAGTTTTGCTTTTTCTCCTATTTTACAAGGAAACTTGATATTTTTATTTGAGAATTTTATTATTATATTCCAACAAATCCAGCAAATTATTAGTATGAGCATGTCATAGCCTGTGGCCCCTCAGCCTGTTTGTTAGGTTGGTTCATTTGCAGTTCATAATTTGTTAATGTTTCTCAGTAATCCCCACTAGTTCACCTGCTACTCTTTTACACCCTGTGCCCATGTTTTCCCAGACCTGAAAAGGGGGGTGCGAGCTACACAAACCTTTCTGTAACATCTTTTTGTTTGTCAGTATTGAACAGGTATTCATACAGCTGCTCATGAAAATCGTTTATGGGATTTGATCTGATCATTAAGTGCTGCATCACAGCATTATTGTATAAAAAAATTATATGAAGCAAAAGATAAAAAAGCCAGAAAGCTGCTGGTTGTGTGGCTGGGAAGAGACTTTGAACACATACCTTGTCTTGTCTTAAGGACAGTAAAACTGTCAGACACAGGAGGAATCCATTTTCCTGCTGTCAGAGACAGAGTTTACACCAAATAATGCTAATAATACTCATTTATCAAATATGTTATTATCACTTTTTGCCTTCTACCACTGGTGAAGGGGATATGTCCTTCTTCTGATGGGTGCCTGTTCAGCTGAGGCTTCTGAGCTCATCCAAAACCTTGAGATAAAGTGCTCTGCAAGGGAGGTAAAAGTGGCTCCTGACCTCTGAAAGTCTGCTACTGCCTTAGAGGTTGGACGTTTTGGGGTGGAGCTATGAGTGAACAGTGGCTCAGTGTACAGAGAGGAATAACAGATGTGGACATTTGAGTGAGGTTCTCTTGGAGGCTTCCTGATGCCTCATCTGGACGTTCACTTTTGCTCATCATGATGCTTTTCTGTGTGTATTCTTTTTCCATTTTTCCTTTTACTGGGTGTGCTAGTGTTTAAAAGAGGCACATTTGAAAGCTCCGTAATTGCACGTGCCATGATCCAATTTTTATCACACCGGCATGAATATCCATGCTGCTAATGAAGCTGGGCATAGTTTAGGAAATATTATGCAAGCTGACCAACCTACCCTGCATCTACCAGCTCAGTAGCTCTGAACCTTTCTGTAAGGCTTACTAGCTAATGAGAATGCATTAAAAATGACAGTGGCTGTTGATTGTGGGGCTGGAAACCAGAGATTATGGTGTCATACAACACCACGCAATCTGTGAGTCAGTCGGCGCCCTTTGAATGCTCCTCACATCTGGCTGGCTGTGAATGGGCCCACTGTCCGAGGGGCTGCTGCTGCAGTACCTGGTTCCTTATGTACTAATTACAAGCCCTGAATGCAGGAGTTAGGAGAGTCTGGGGACTTGTGGCTGGAGTTCACATGGGCTGGCGAAACAAAGGATGCCCTGTTCCTCATTACGCTTCTACACTTAATTAGGAAGTGAGTTTGTTGATCACCGGCTGTGCTAAGAATCACTCATTTATAGCAGGGCACTTTCTGATTTTTGTGAAAGTTTATTTAAATGACATCTTACACTCTGGCCATAAGGGACATGCTTTTATTTTATCTGACTTTAAATATGTCTCTTGTAGTCTCTCAGTCTGATGGAAAGAGAAACAGGGGTGTTTTGTTTCATGGCGCAAGGGGGGATGGGTCAGCAGGAGCATTTCTTTGCAGGGCTGGGGTGATTGTTTGGGATTGGCACTTGGCTGTGTGAGCGTAGGTAAAGCCATTTAGAGCTTTGTGCCTTGAATTTAGAAAGGGCTGGCAATGCCACTCTCCTACCTTCTGGTGTAGGGCTCAAGGTCAAAGCGTTTTGTGGGTCTGTCAGCTTGTCAGTCTGAGCCTGGACGTGGAGCCCTGCCAGGTCTGGGGTCTGGAGCAGCGTTTTCCCCACTGCCTTGTCCGGAGGTGGGTGAGACAGAGGTGGAGGCTGCGTAGAGGCCATTGACATTCAGGGATGTATCGTCCTTTGAGGAGTGAATGCTGCAGCAGCCCTTTCAATGCAGCCTGTGTTGGGAGCCAGTTGCTTCCCCTTCTCTATTACAAAGGTGCCATTAATATCCAGTGCCACTGTAGGAACTAGCAATTCTTCACTGCTGCAGCCAGTGCAGATGAATGATAGACTGTTTTCCTTGTCCAGAAAGCAGAGTTCCTGGGCTCTGACACACAGTGGCAGGGAAGTTGCGACAAAGCAGAGTGCAGAAAAGCTTTAAGAGAGAAACCAAAAGTGAGATATAATGGGAAAAACAGAGGCCCATCTGATTTTTCTGTAGTAGCTCTAACAGGGACTAATCAGCCTTTTATGGAAAGAAATGTATTGTCACCTCTGCTCAGATACCATATACTATTGTTACTTAATTGTAGACACTTACCTTGGTGCTGCCTGCTGTCCACAATGATTCCTCAAGCATAAAATGCCTCTCATCTCAAAGCTATTATGTAAATTATCTCTTCAAGCCTTCAAGAAAGCCACTGAGCAGTGGTGCAGGGGAGCCAGTAGGTGTTTCTTGGAGGTCTCTTTGTAAGACAGCTCGGTTTTAGTGTATATTAACTCAGTTCTCTAGGCTGAGCACACAGTTTGGAGACTGGAGGAAGGGAAAACCTCCATTTGGTAAAACCTTTTCCCTAAATTTAAGTAAATTAGAACAGGTGTCTACAGTGGTTTGTAAATTATCTCTGACTTTTACACTCACCTGATGACAAAGACCATTTCAGCCTCTATTTTTTGAGGTGTGCATGTTTTTCTCCTCCCTGATCTGAAAGAATAAAAACCAACTCATAACAGTTTCAGCCCTGGCAGGTAATAGTCGACCCTGAGCTTTTGCTCACATAATATTTTCCAGATGAGAGGCTGAAAGTTTGCCTTGCTTAGAGGAAACCATTCATTCAATCCACAAGGAGTGCTTGGACCCTACCAAGAAATGTGAGTGGATTCCTTGTTGTTACTGTTGTTGTTTTCAAACAGTACTTGTCTGTTAGTGAAGGAAAAATATGAGATTAAAAAACCAAACCAGTCATTTTAGTGTGAATGGTTTCTATAAAGGTTATTTTCAGCAATAAAGTGCTGCAGTGCTCATGTGAACTAGGTAGGTAATAGGGTGTTTCAGTATGTTCAGATGCATGAAACATTTGCAGATTATCACGAGGAATTATTCGTAACTCACAATCCAGCAGGAAAAAATAGTGGAGTATATGTTTCAACTTATGTTGCAAAAGTCTTGCTTTCAAAAAAATTAAGTCCGGCCTGGAGTCTATAAACATTTACATGTGCATTTAACTTCATTAAATAGCAAACAGCTGTAACTTCCTTTACAGTTATCCGCTGTTCTTCCTTTTGAAGGAGTTCTTTTGATCTCTTGGGCACATGGGGTTTAGACCTTCCTCATGTCTGGTGCTGACCAGTAGAGAAGAGGAAATTCTCTTTGATTAAAGAAGTGGAGGGCTGGATACTCCGAACACAGACTTGTATGTGAGCTTCACTTAACAGCAAGTCCCATTTCTTCTGCAGGACCTGTCTCCAGTAATAAGTCAACATAAAACACAGAAAGAAATTGAAGAAAAACAAGAGTAAAAAAAATCACGGAGGGATGGGAGGCCAAATCTTCTCCCTGTACAATTTCACATGGTCTTTAAGTATGTAGATGTAACTTATTATTCTGTGATGAGTGTTTACTCAAGTTGCTACAGTGAGCAATGTGCCAATGATTCCTGAGCTTGTACTCACCCTCGTGATATTCACTGCCCTCAGAGTGTTTTAAGCATTGTCCTGCTTCAGCACAAACACATTCACTGCTTTACCTGTGTGTAGAATCAGGGGTGGGATCAATTACCACCTGAACCAACATCCATCAAACCTCCAAGTCACTCACTGTGATGTTTTCTTAACCCCGTTGAGACATGAGACTCCTGTAACAGACTAAGATCACATAATCAGGAATTATTTAGGCTGGAAAAGACCTCCAAGCCCATTGAGTCCAACCTGTGACCAATCCGTACCTTGTCAACCAGATCAGAACACTGACTGCCATGTCCAGTCGTTCCTTGAATACCTCCTGGGATGGTGAAAAAATAAGATCCTCTTGATTTGAGCCCTCAGTCCAGTATAAATGTCATTGAGAAGACCAGCTGCTATCACTGTTGGGTTCCACTACCTCTCTGAACTAAAGAAAATGGCTTGTTTTGCATCTAGTTCTGAGCTGAACTACTCAAGACATGGGCCATTTAAAGTAGGTCCCTGCTTACATAGTGTTATAGTGTTAAAAGAACCCTTAAATTAGTACTGTTGCCAAAGAAATCATGCCCGGAACCAAGGTTTCAATCACAAACCCATTGCGTTTCCATGTTTTGGTATGCTGTTTAAAAATACATCTTTCTAATACTTCCTTTTTGAGTGGAAGACAGTACCACTCAGCTTCCCCTGCTCTCATTTAGCCTCTTTCATGTGATTTGACCCATTTTGTCTGTAAGTTTTTGTGAGATACAACAATAAGACAAGAACAGGCCAAAATGCAAATAGTGAGGGACTGTTGCATTTACCTTTAAAAAGAGATCGTGAAGCAACCCTATGAGAGTACCCTGAGAGCCAGTTGCTGCTCTGGAGTTAATCTCTCTGACTCAGTAAAAAATTCCCTCCTTGCATTCTTCTGCAGAGCAAAATCCAACATCTGAAGCACTTGTTTGCCATCAGATCCTTATTCTTCATGAAGTGTCCAGCTACCAACAACAGCACAATTCTAATATGTCTGTTCTCTATGTAATTTTTTTTCCATGGCTTGCTATGATTCACATTTCTGGAGGAAAAAAGACCCTTATATATCATGTAGGACCGTTATTCTAATTTCTCTCAGCTACCCACTAACTCTAAACCTTGTCGGGTCCTGCCTTTGTTGTTGCTTTGAATTTCCAGTTCTGGATTTAACAGTGGGTTCTGAGAAAAGGTTGTGGGTAAAATACTGTGTCACAACAACAGAGTTTCTACTGCATGAGGGCCTTGACTACTCTCTTGGAGATATTTTTGGGCAATGTCTTCACACACTCATCTTGTACATGTGCTTCAGTGAACTCTTCCTGGTATATTTACCATGCTGCCCTTGGATGTTGTCATCACAGAGTCAATCTTGACATCATCCAAAGAATACAGTGCCTTTCCTGCAGGAGAATGGTGTAATGTTGCACTTCCTCACCTATAAAAGGGGAAGGAGCATCATTTCCAAAGTGCTGTGGGGTATGAACTGATGGTGACTTCGAATGGTTGGCTTCTCTGCATGGAGATGTGAGTTAAGCCTTCAATGAGAAGCAGCTTCACCAGAGAAGCATTGCCTTTCCATCTGTTCTTTGGCTTTGGATTTCTCATGTTTTATTGTGTCAGTATTATCATCCAGCACTGTGTCTGGCATAGGTATTAGAATGTCTGGGTGTGCAGGTTCCATAATCCTACTGCTGGCTTCGTCTTTCATGGGCTACAAGACTTGGTTTGCTGTGTTTTTATTGTTACCACTTTAATTGTATTGTGAGGGTCCTCACTCCAGCTCTGGCTTGTTAAATAAACAGAACATATCTTGTGTCTCATGCCTCTGTGTCTGGAAGGGATTTAAACCTCTTTTTTTGTCTGCGTGTTTTGGCTGAGCTCAGATTTTCTCTTGAAA
>JAYRBT010000093.1:8770038-8791849 GCA_036023395.1 Myiotriccus ornatus
TAAAAAATCCAATGCGCAGGCTGGAAGGTGTAAAGACCTTCCCCGGTTCTTCGTTCGCGAAGTCTGACCATTATATTATATTATATTATTATATTAGCTTTGTCTGAGTTACCCTGGGCTTTACTGGCTTGGCTGAAATCACAGAATCACAGAATTATTTCGTTTGAAAGGGACTTTCAATCTCATCTCATTCCACGCCCTGCCATGGGCAGGGACACCTTCTACTATCCCAGGTTGCTCCAAGGCCCATCCAACGAGGCCTTGGACACTTCCAGGGATGGGGCAGCCACAGCTTCTCTGGGCAACCTGTGCCAGGGCCACACCATCCTCACAGGGAGGAATTCCTTCCCAATATCCAGTATGAATCTTTTCTCTTTCTGTTGAAATCACTTGGACATACGTATTTTTCATGCTATTTACCCTGTGACAGGTTCTGTGAAAACACATGGACTACTGAAGGCACATTTTAGGGCTTTCACTACCCTTGTAGAGTCATGAGAATGAAAAAAATTAGCGAGGACTGTTGCTGCCTCTCCTTGCAAAACATCTGGTCTTTTTCATGTAGGAAGAGCTTCAGTGACCAGTCAGGGTGTTACCTTTCTTTATGTACCACAAGCTTTTAACAAATACTCGAATTTCAGTAAGAGTACCAATAATTTTTGAGTTGAATTTGTTTAATTCTCACTGTGAGAAAAGGACGAGACTACAGTCATGCTTATATTACTTGAAAAATACTGTAATACTATGCCTTCATGGACTAAATGTGGTTTTGCACTGTAGACAGTGATCACTACGTTTTACTACGTGGAGAACCATCCTGAGATAAAAAAAAAGGGCAGTCTGAAAAACTTTATGAAAAAGCTTCTATCTTACAAGAAACCATGCATCATATTAATATGGTGACTGGGCAAATACAAAGCAATATGTATGTTTGGAGTTCTTATCTAATGGCTTCAGTGATTTCCACCTCAGACAGAATATGCCTTAATGATGAAGCTGAAATCTGTTCTCAGTTACCAGAACAGCTCCAGATTTAACATATGTGAGAGAGACTAGTTTGGAACCGATCTTTTTGAGGAAACTTCCATTATTTCTCATGTAGACTGCGCAGCCTTATCATCAAATATGTAATTGAAAACACCCTGGAGATAAGAGAGTAAACTTTAATATGGATTTGCAGTCATTTAGCAGTCTTCGAAAGGCCAGCAATGATCCGCAGACAACAGCTTGGAAATGTCTTAATCTGTTTACTGAATTGCACACTTGTCTCATTGCTTTGTGTTGTTTCCTCTGTTGTATGTAGGCTTTTTTCCCCAAGTATCTCAAAAACTTCCAGATGCTGCAGTGCTTGGAAGATCTCTCTTCCGATCCCATTTCTGCATAATTTTGAGTTTAATAAAAATGACTCATACAGACACTAAAAGACAAACGACACAACAGTTTGAAATTTCCAAAGCTGTTTCACTTTGACAAAGGTAATTTTGCCTGTCAGTGAAAATAAGTTCAATATTTTAAAATGCATTCAACTTCATTGAGGAAGAAAATGTTTAACTTTTGCTCCCTGAATGAAATATCTTTATGAGATGGGTATAAAGGCATAAATCTTCTTGAGGAACTGGAAGACAGGAAAAAAAAGAAGTCCACAATAACTTTTCAAAATCTCTCTCAATGTCAGTGCTGGGATCCAGGCTTTTCAGTATATTCATAAATAACATAATTTGCTGATATGCTATTGTTTCAGGACAGCTGAATTTATACTTATTTGCAAAGATTTTTGAGAATATTTTTGAAGATTGGGTAGTAGGTAACCTTATGAAATTCAACCTATAGAAGTACCCCTCACTATACACACCCTAAAGACAAACTCTTAATTTAGTTATTACCACTGAGGTAAAAACGCTTTGGCAGTTTTTTTGGGTGGTTCCCTAAAAACTGAGCTAAGTGGTGCAGGATTTTATGGAAGACAGATGTAGAAATGAATTGTCTAAGGGCTGAGATGTATTCATGGAACAAATATAGTTTAAAGGCAGTTTAAGAGCACTACACTTGGGCAGCTGTTATCTCAGTCCTACAGTGCTGATTGCTGGAGATAACAGAGGACAAGCCAGCAAAAAGTAATGCTCAGTACTGATAATTTTTTATATATACTGTTCTTCATATTTCTTATATGTGCATGTTACTGAGACATACATAGCCCACCATCCTGACAAGACCTTTTCCAAAGGGAGAATGGCCATTTTGTGCTTTTGTGGGCATTATCTGGGATATCCTCCTGTCACATGTCCCTAGCAGGCAGTTGCAGCCACAGCTGGAGCAGGTCTGGCAGGGAGAGCGTTGTACAATTGGATAATTCCCATTTTGGGTCCGCCTCGGGAAATGTGACCCAAAGTGGAAGTCTGTAAGTTTCAAACCCACTTGAATGAGAATCATCACTAACTAGGCAAATTCTACAATGACTTTGAGAGCTGTCTGAGATAATACATAAATATCTTGCTTTGTCTTTCTTTCCAGCTGAGTTATACAGTGGCAATCAGGGGAAACAGAAGTTGGTGCAAATTCAAGGCCTACTGATTTTGGCTGGTTTCTTTATTTTCTATTGCTGGTGATCAAGAGAATTCTGGATTTACTCACTTTCTAAACACTACATCCTTTGAGATGCTTTGAATGGCTTCTGTTTTCCATGTGTTTGAAACTGAGCTGGATTAGCTGAAGTGTATAAATGTGAATAGAATGGAATCCCTTCCAGCCTAAAAATTAATGATAAACTTAACATAATAATGGAGAATTGATTGATGTGGAAACAATACTTCCTCAGTTATGGGTAATCAAACATACGGACATATTAAAATATAAGTATTACTGAGAAGTAATACCTTATTTTTCCAAAATTTTTTGTGGTCTGTTTGTTTGTTTTTTAATATCCTGACCTTGTCCACTTTATTTCTTCTCCTTTTTCCTCATTAGTGGCACTTAGAATCAGTGATGGAAAGGGAAAATCATAATCTGGAAATTAAGGAAATCTTAGGAAATCTGAAAATTTGAAACATAGGGAGAGAGAAAGAGAGAAAGAAGGAAGGAAGGAAAGAAAGAAGGAAAGAAAGAAGGAAAGAAAGAAGGAAAGAAAGAAAGAAAGAATGAAAGAAAGAAAGAAAGAAAGCGAAAAAAAGAGAAAAAGGGAAAAAGAGAAAAAGAGAAAAAGAGAAAAAAGAGAAAGAGAGAAAAAGAAAAAGAGAAAAAGAGAAAAAAGAGAAAGAGAGAAAGAAAGAAAATTCTGTCACAACACTGATTATTAATGCCTGTTTTGTTGAAACCATAGTTCACCTTTAAAATGGGAATAGCTAAACAAGCTGCACATGGTTCAGTCTCCACATCCTCACTTAGTTCCAACTGCCCCTCTGAGAGTTGAAGATGAAGCAACTGTTTATATGGGCTTTCCCCTCCTGCAAAGGAGCAGCACCACCACAGCCATGGCAACCATTCCCAAACTTTCCTCACACAAGACTCCTCCAAGAGAAGTTTCGGGTGGATTGGGAGCCTGCGACCAGAAAAAGTCGCAGTTTGCAGACTGTGGTGCTGCCCCTCATTTCACATTACCCTGTTCAGCTCATATTACCAGAAACAAAGCTTTGAGTAGGGCCATGGATTCCACTTTCTTCTGGGAGATCATCTTCCTCCTTCGTTGGATAACCTGGTGGTAAAGTTCAATACTGTGGTGGGTCTCAGTTGACTGATTCAGGAAGTAGAAGATTCTCAGTAAAAATTTGTGTTCCTCACTTTGAAGGGGGCAAAAAATGATGCCTTGTATTTTAGTCAAGGCTTAGTCAAGAAAGTACTCTATGGACAAGACATGAAGGAGAACATCAGAAATGTGACATTTATTCTACACAAGTGGCAGCAAAACCTTGGATGGTGGGCTGAGTGTCAGTCAGCAACGTGTGTGTAGGCACCTGGATCCAGTTTTCCTGCCCTCGGACTAAGATGATGGTGGGATTACAGGATTGTTCCCTGAAGCAGGTGTTGGTAAGAGGCTGGAAAACTGGTTCCTCCCCTCTAACATCTTTGTTGTGCACCAATACAAACCCTGAGGTGTCTTCAACCTCTCCCATGGGGAGTGAGGCAGGACAGTTCTGTTATGTGCTTCTTCATTAAGTTACAGCTTGCTTTTACAGCAGTTCAAAATAATTGACTCTTTTTAGAAGTAATAATTTCTTAAAAAATTCTAATAAAAGCTTTAGCTTAACTATATAGAAGTAGACCTTTAAGGTAAGATGAAATGCAAGCTTTGTTTTTCTTTAATGGGGACTATGTTCTGAAATTAATTCCCATTAGTATATGTCAGAACGACCTTTAGGCTTGGTTGACGTCCAATAACTTGTGAAGATACAGCTGCTTTTGGTCATTTTTATGAGTGAAAATCTAAATAGTGTTTTACATCTATTAGACTAAATAGAAAAGAAATTTGGAAGCAATTCAGGGATGCCAAAAAAATAGAAGGATATCTGCAGGAATGTAAATTACATGCAGAGATGCTATGGTTTTAACAGTAAGTGAGAGCAGCTGCTAAAGGACTGGGAAAGGGGTCCTGGGCTTTATTTGAAGGCTTTAGGCCAGGTTTCCCTGGGTGTGACTGAACCATATCTGAGTGATGGTGACACATAGCTCTGGTGGGTCCCGGTAGCACCATGAGATTTGTGGCATCTGGACAACCAACCCAGCAGGGCTTTTTTTGTCTCAGGGGCAGCATGGTGCAAAACTGGCCATCCCCTCCTGGGGCTGCAGCTGGCGTCCCTTCACCTCACCTCAGGGATGTGTGGATCCCAGATTCTAAATGCTGGGGAAGCAGAAAACACCTTCTCTTTATCCATGTGCTGATGCTGCACAAGCAGATTCCAGTGTGGTTAGGCCTCTCGTCTTCCTCATGCCCTGTCTCCTCCTCATCACAAGAACATCCAGAGGAGCTGGAGATGAGGTGGTCCTGGGTAAGGCAGAAGCTCATGGTAGAGTCTTTCTTGTGTTAGATAAACTCTTATGAATGGTTTCCATCCAGAAAGTGAGAACAAGACTTATTGCAGCAGCTTTTCAGAAAGACGACAAATGTGAAATAAAGTGGTCTAAAACCTTTCCCAGTCTGTCTTCTGCTCTGTAACAAACAGAATGTTTTCTGGGAGGTGTTATGTGACTTCAACTGACATATCTAGTTGTTAGCCTTTAGTAGAATTATTTGTGAAGGAGGGGAATAAGGATGCTCATTTATTAAATAACAGTTCATTGAATTAACTTTTTTTTAAATTTCGTTTTAATGGACATAAAAAAAAAATCATATTTGAAGACTGCAAATCAAACACAAGTACTGCTTCAGCCAAAAATCTGTCTTGACTGCTTTGCCCATGGGAAAGTATAAAATACTTTACAAGGAACTGAGACTTCCCAGAGGATGATACAAGAAGAGCCCTGATTTTCAGTCCTATTGTTTCATGCTCGATCTTCCTTCCACTTTTGTTGCTGCAAAATTGTCTTTACTCCACTGTTGGCAGGGGAGCTGGAGAGCCGTGACTCTGGCAGAAAGGGTCAGAGTGTCCATCTCTGACTGAAATGATCATTCAATGGAATTTATTGTTTGTGACATGTTTATTGCTGATGCTGATTAGCCATCAATGCTTGGGATCAACTTAATTGAACATTACTGTGTCAGTCGAATGAGTTCTAGCTCTGCAGCAACCCCACACTCCATGCATGAAGGAATACCAGACTAAAGATCTATTTCCTCCTTTTCAGGCACATGCACTATTCCAGTAACCCAATTATACGGTTTCTTCACACTTTATCCATAAAATACTACTAACACATCAAAACCAAGTGAATCCTTACATCCTGCCGTTTTATGGCTCATAAAGGCAACTTCACCCATTTTACCCAAAGGACTGTGCAGCCAAAACCAGGACAAAGCCAGTGAAAAATAAAAAAAGGGGGTGTGTGTGTGTCTTGCTCTGTATATGAATTATGACTGCTCAAAAGAAAAAAAAAAATTGAATGATTGCCAGAAAGCCAAGTGTGTAAAGGGACAGCTGGAGTTTTATGCTGGAGTTTACAATGCATTACTGTTCAATAAAAAAAAAAAAAAGAGTCCTTTGCAACAGCAGCTCATGCACTGCACGGGACATGAGCTACCTCTGAACACAGAGCACCTTCTTCAAAGAAAAGGCCATTTCATACTGTATTTTCTTTTAAAGGTGACCTAGCTAGAGGTGTGTCATGGTGTGGAAAAATCTGATTGTAATGGTTATTTATAATGGTATGGTAATGAACCTATGAGCTTCACCAGTCCTTCCCTTCCCATTGCACTACTGCTGTCTCAGCACTGGATCTTTTTCCCTTGCAAGGGTAATGGGCTTTAAAACCCAGGCCAGAGTTTTCAGATTTGGCAATAGCTAAGAGCTGATTGGGTGCTCACAATGAGGGAGGGGAGAGAAAGCATGAAAAGATGGGAGAAAAACTGAATCCTTGTCCAAAAGGAAAGCTGGCACTGATCAGGTCCAAATTGTTTGAGAGTCTTGAGTTTTCAGAGAAAGTTTCATCCCTAACCAGCTTTTCTCTGTAAAAGCCAATTGAGCTTTGTTGGGTACTTTATAAGCTGTTCCCCCCTTGTGATATTACAAGTACTTTCTTGTATTATTCCTGATACTTAATCTTTCAGTGGTTTCACAGGTCCTTGAGCCTTCTCATTATAAGAACTGCTCAGCATTGGTACATGCAAAAAGCACTAAATGGTGGAGAAACTCTGAACAAGTGGGTTGCAGATTCTAAAATAAGGAATGGAAAATCTCCTAAATGATAAATATCACAGCAAAACATGATGGAGAAACCTAGATGCAAGACATGATAGCTTCCTGAAACCAACCACTAGTGTTAGGTAAAACCAAATAAAATGAGGAAAAATGGAAAAAAGTGGCCAAAAGAATAAACAAAATACTTGCAGGTCCAATACAACACAACTCTATAAATAAATCAAGTAAAACCATTTTGGATGGAAAAAACCCAATGCAATAATGGTGTAAACAAGACTGTTTGGTAAGGGAGTCTATCAGGGATGAAAAGAAACTTTATGCAGCAAAAAACCAGGGAAACTAGAAAAGATTGTAAGTAAGTGAGGTTAACTGGAAACCTCTATCAAAATAGAAAGAGAAAAAGAAACACCGAGGTCTCAAGGAAGAACTTTTAAAGGCAAAAAAATTAATAATAACCCCTTTCTATAAACTCATATATCTTCCAAATTGTCTGCAAGAGCAATGGAAGATGAAAGGATAATTGGAGTGCTTGGGGAAGATAAGGACTGGCAGAAAGTTAAATTAGTTTTATCAGTGCTTGCAAAGGAAACACTCAGAGAGTTTCTTGCAGTGAATGAGCAGCTTCCTTCAGTTGTGGTTTTGGGATTGTCTTGAGTGGCTCTGAATCCACTCTGGTTCTAAAGGTGACAGTCCTGTTTCCGCGTCACTGACTCTGCCCAAGCCATCCCTTGTGCCAGCATTAACATCCTCGTAGCCAGACCAAGACACTAATCCCATTAATTATCAGGCATGGAGTTTAAGACAAAAGAAATGAGTGTTTATATATCTTTTTCCTGTAGTGCTCAGTTATGTGGTGCTATGGGATGTTATGGGCATCCGAAGGACAATTAGGCTCCAAATGCATCTGGTGATTTTGTACAAACCTCCATCCAGGGAGAACAGAATTTCCAGTCAAGGAACAACCAAGTCAATGAACTTCACTGCGCTGGGCAATGTAAGGGAGATATGCTTGCTCTAACTTTATGCCCTTCCCAAACATTTCCTATTGGATTCGGTCTCAGTAGCAGGCTAAGTTAACTTCTGGCCTAAGGACATGCCATTATACTCTTTATGGCACAATAAGAAAACTAGCATCAGCCAAAGGGCACTTCTCTTTAAATTTCATGGATTTAGGCCAGCCTCAGGAGAGCTGGAGATGTAACACTTTCCCTGTTAACATGCAGTTGAACGTGTCTTGTACACAAAGAAAGTATGGTCTTGATTACAGTTGATTTTTCCAATATAAGTTGTTAACAATAACATGTTTTGATAGCATTTTCAGGGAATCAGGAAGAAAGAAACAAGTATTTCTTTTTTAACCACTCTCCCAGTGTAAAAAGAAATCAAAAACCATGTCTTTTACTCTGTTCAGGAAGACAGAAGGGTATCACTGCACTCTCACAGGGACTGCGATTAACAAGACCTGTCCTTTTCCCCTGCAAAATAAATCTTTTGATCCACACTGAGACTAAACAAAGATTTCTCTGTTTACTTTTGGAAGCACTAGGCATCAAGACACAAACACTAGGGGATAATCTATTAAAGAAACTTTCTTTGTGCTGAAGTCCAGCCTTTGTAGAAGACTTTGTCAACAAATCTTACCAAAATATTGATATGTTACCTTAGTTTCCTGGTGGTAGAGATATATTTGCAAATGTTCACTGGTCTTTAATTGTCTCTAAAACAAGGCAGTAAAAAGCATGGCTCTTGAAGCATCTTGGGTTTTATCAGCAGCTCACTCACAATTAAGGAGTCTAGATTTCTGTATCCCTTGTGAGTGGTTACTACATATTGCAAAAGCTTCATCACAGTGTACAAACACCCCAAGTGTAATTAATTTTATTTAGTGACTCACAGCTTCCACAACCAATGAAAATTTACTATTAAGCTGAAAAAATTAAGCCTGCCACACACTTCCCGGCCTGGGGCTGCAGCACATCAGCTGCAACGAACAGGCTAAATAGTAGCATAGAAAGAACACAATTGATTTCAACTACTGGATCTCTGCAAGAGACCGAGACTTGTTAGAGGGCAGAAGAATGAAAGCAGATGGGAGATTTAAACTGCGTCAAGTGATTTAAAGATGCATGGATGAGCCTTTTATTACAAGGGATGATTGATGATTCACCAGCAACTAATGCTGGCCACACTGGTAAGAATTAATTTGGAGGCCAAATTAGAGCTGAACTGTTACTTAGGAAAAGAAAATCCAGCCATTTGTCCTGGGGTATCTAAAGGATTTGGACTGTTATCCAGAGAAGAAAAGATGGTTATGCCTGGGTTTATTGTGTTGTTTTCAATATGTCTCCCCCTCCTTTGGTCCTACATGTTTATTTTTCTTCCTTTTTAGTGTAAACTGTACCACCTGACTCAGCTTGAGGGTCAGAATGGGATGCTCAGTAAGAGCCTGTATCAACATCAACTGCAACTTTAAAAATCAACCATTTTATGAATATTCTCTGTCTGGGCTGTAAGCTGCCTCTAAATGGACAAGATAGCTTTGTGTTGATGCTGTGTGCTCCTGCTTATTGTCAGCAGCCTTTACCCTTTGAGCCTGCATCAATAAGCCAGAACGTTCCAGCAGTGCCTGCACTCAGGTCTTTCATTCTTGTCTCCATCAAGACTCCGGGGGTGGGGAATTTACTGCATGTAAATGTGTTGGCTTGTTTTGATTAAACATGCTGTGAAAAATACAAACTCAACACCTATACAGCCACAGGCAAATGGCAACTGTATTTCCACCATGAATGGTATAATTTACTGAAGGCCTTTTTTAACCATACATGGGCCTATTGCGGGCTGAGTGAAAACTAAGCATGATGCTGCTTCACACACAAAAAAAGTTGTCAAAGCTGGTTTTGGTTCATAGCCTGTGCCTGTGTCAAAGATCTAGTGTTCTACTAGAGAGTACTGGACATTTTCCTTCCACAGCTAAGCCAATGTGTTGAGCTGAGGTTTTTGAAATTCCATGAAATCGTGGTTTAAAACTGTCATCCAGTGAATCTGACAGTGATGTCTCCAGTTATTGTTCCCAGGGCCTTGGTCTGAATTTTCCTTTTGCTCTGCCTCTGAAAACACACAACTGTTCACCACCATGAGTGTGTGATGCCTAAGAATATGTTTTTGGACACCAGATTCTGAAGAACAGCTCCAGGAAAGCGCTCTCAAGCTTTTGTGAGGCATTAGCTACCCAAGGTTTGCCTCCTTCTGCTCCTCTGACAACAGTCTGGGTTTGCAATTCTGATGCTGCTGATCCCCATCAAGATATTCACAACTGAGACTGCCTTGGCTCATGATTCAGTCCCAAATTTGTTCCAAATGTGTGACAGCTGACTGATGGTAATGTTTAATTTGTTGTTGTGGTTGTTCTAAGGGCTGTGGCTGGAGCAGCCACCCTGCACATACGCCCCTGTAATATTCCACAGACCAAACCTCCCCATCATCCCCATGCCACGGCGGTTCCTGCCATCCCCAGAGAAATGCTGAAAAATCATCCTTGGAAGTGAGTTAAGGGTTTTGGAGATGCATGTGGTTCCTGAGAGTCAGCAAAACAAACACATGGAGAGTGCAGAGAACAGCAACGTGGGGGACAAATCCTCTGAACACCAATTTGGGCAGACTGTAAGTGCTGCTGCTCCACATACATCAACTAACCAGCTCTGCATCTAGGCATTCAGCTTTTCCACTTCAGCCTCTCATCCTGTACTGTGCTCTAGATTGATCAGAGATAGTCCCAGTACTTTTACTGTAGTGCTAACATCAGCTCTTCACATCTACATAGGACAGTATTACGGAAAATAAAAGATTAGGAGGACAGAAGACAAGACAGATAATTATTTTGCTGTGCCATCTCTTCACTGATGTCTTAAAGAGGCCACATTGCTGACATAGGTACCTGGACACAGGACTAAGGACTATTTGGACAGCTTGTTATAACCAGCTTCTTGGTGCTTCCCGCACTTCCCCTTCATCTCTACTGAGCTCTTGGATGAAAGAGGGTCAACTGAGCCAAGACTACTCAGCAATTAATTGCGACCAAGTTTCTTGCATAAGCTGACTCTTGCCTTTTGCAGGACTTTTTAACAGCAGAGGGATAAACAGGGGTTTGCTTCCTCTTTTTTTTTTTTTTTAAATTTCATTTTTCCAGAGAGACTGCCCAACAACAGCTTGGAATTTACTCAACAAAGTGTTTAGCTGCAGGAGAGTTAATGTACTTTATAGCCAGGATGAAGGCTTTTGAACTCATAAATAGTGAGAGTGGGCCATAAATTCTAAAAACCCCTAATGATGTTTAGAGACTGTGCAGCCAGTGTGGAATAAAGAGGTAAATTTCTGGATGCCTCCCACTTGCACCACGTGGATACATCCAATAATAGAGGAGGTTTCTTGTGAGATGCATTCTCCCTCCACAAAATTTGTTTGTGGAGCAGCACAGTGAGGTACACGCACTGAACCAACTTTAGAGGCTTTGTACAGTAAAAGTGCCCTTATCACAAATCTTGAAGGCTGTCTCTGTTTACCAAAAAAACATTTCCCGGCATGAAACAACTGTGTATTTTGTTTCCACGAACCAGAACAGAAAAACACTCTTCTCTCCAAGCTTCCTGTACATTTCAGAGTATTTTCCTGCAAACTAAACCTCCGTGCCCCTTCCCTGCTTAAGGAGACATGTGAGGGATGAGAAGCAGGAAGAAAAGTAAGACTCCATAGAGGGAAACCAACAATTAAATATTGGTAATTTTTATACCAACATTTAAACATTTAATGTTTGGTTTAAATGTTTACCAACTGTTTACCATTGGACTGTAAATTCTGTAAAACTGGGACCAGCTGCTGTTTCTTCCATCCCAGGTGAGTGTCCCAGCTGCTCCAGGCATTGCCTGTGATGAGGTTCCTCTCTTCCATCATGCTCCTTGATTGAAAGCTCAGAGGTGCTTCTTCTCATCCCCACCTTCTGCATCTCTTCTTGTCAGCATTACCCTTCCCCTGGACCTGGGGTATGTTCAGTCCTACAGCAATAATTTCTTAGCCTTCTTACAGCCCAAAGAGATGAAAGAAGTTTCATTTACCATTTTAGCATTTGAGAATGCTAAGCTTGATGTGAAATGATAGGCAGAGATTTGTGCAAATTATTTATTTAATGTCATTTAATTGTTCTTGTGAACTTTTCACTTGTATCCACTTTGGGGGGGACAGAACCCATTGGATCTCTAATTAGAGTGTAAAAATTCTCTGAACCTATTTTTTTATCAAGAGAGCTAAGCCTATACAATGGTACTTGTCACATTTGCATTTTACTTTCACTTCTACACTGAATTTCATAGATGAAGTAAAACGAGCAAGTTTTGCTCTTGTGTTATTGTTATGTTGTTTTATAGTTCAAACAGGAGACACCAAGCACTGCTCCTGCTGTCTTCAGAGGAAGTTCAGGCTATTGCCTTTGTCAGGCTGCTCAGATGAACTTGTTGCCCCACACAAACACAACAGAGCACATGCTGAACAGTGTTCACAGTCCCTGAAGAAACCTCTTATGTACCAGGATCAGCATGAACCTGAAAGTGGATATGGAGGTTTATTTATTCTCCTTTCTCTTCTTGGATGGCAGGGGGGAAGATATTTCTTTCTTTTTCTCTTTTTCTTTTTTTTTTCTTTTTTGAGCTGTAAACAAAACAAGATATTCACGTTCACCTTAGCAAATGGACGGATGTTTCCCTTGTTGTAAAAATAAGCATCAGTCAATGGCTGAATGTGTGGCCGTAATAAGATACATCTACATATCACATATCTTTTCAGACAAAAGGAAAGAGAATAAAAGCCTGGTCCAAATCGCAAGTTCTCAGAACATTCTGCTTCTTCTTTCTGCCATCAGCACCTCATGTTTACGTGGTGCTTCCCTTGCCAGAAGACCACCTTTTTTTTTTTTTTTACTATGACATACCAAAATCTAAATAGTAATTGTGTTCTCTTGTGCTGTGACTGATTTCTGTCATACAAATAATTTTGCCATTTTTTCCTTCCCTCTTGCCTTTTGGCACCTCTTTTGGGGCAGATTGTGGGCACAAAACATACACAAGGTGATGAGCTTGTGCTCCCTGGTGCTGAAGTCATGACAAAAATCCTCTGTTTCAAGTCTTACATTAGATCAGAATCCAAGGACTGTATTGCCAACTCTTGGAGGGAAACACATGGGCACAGAGGAGAGATGAAGTGTTTTCTCCTGTGATTTTTCTTCATGGAAGGAGAGTTTCATTATATATATGCACATGGAAGGATCATGATTTGGTGGTTTTGGTGGGATTATCTCAATGAAATTCAGTTGTCCAAAATGTAAGTATCTAATGTAAACTAAATTTGTTGAGATCTCTATTGTTGTTGGTGGAGAACATCATGTTCTTTCAGGAAGTGTTCCAACTTCTATATCTTAAAATGGAATATATTATCCATCTGTCCCCTCTGGTAACTGCTATTGTTGAGACTATTGAGTCTTGACAAGTAGTTTAGACTAGAAAATGAACTTATAAATAGCAAAAATTGGGCTAAAAAAATCCCAGCCCAAATCCATGATACTTGTATTGCTTTGATCTTTGTCAGACTTGAGGCTTTTGTTGTCAGAGATAGAAAAATCAAGTCTGAAATGAGACATTTGGGTGAATATGAGAGGTAAATGCACAACCAATTGCATTGAGGTTATTATTCTATAACCAGGTAGGAAAGAAACTGGAGTTAGCATCTTCCAAGAAACATTTATAACATTTATAACCTGCAATAAAAAGTTCCTAAGATTAAAATTGTTCTTTTATTCTATTACAAGGGTTGATATTGCAGCAAGAAAGTAAGTTGAGCAGCAGTTTTGTAAGAGAACAAAAATAATGTATAATTTTATGTCCAGGACATTGTTGCTCTACGTTCTTCTGGTAAGCAGGCATCTCAGCAGCATCAAACTCCAGGAACAGTGTCCAAAGTATAGAATGCAATTTCCTGGGCTTTGTTCACCCATTAATTTTCTTATTTGATAGAGTGCTTTGTCATTAATTTCTGAGTCTATTTCAGGTTCTTTGGTCCATCTGCAAAACACCCTAAACTCTGCTTTGGATTCCAGGTTGCATATGTTTATCACTAGTACTGTACTCATAACACCTCTGACAGTAGATAATACTCTTTTTCCATAAGAAATAATGTTACATGACATTTCATCAGCTTGGATGCCTAATTGCGTTTATTGATCTAATTCGTTGTTATTGTCTTTAGTATCTTGACTTCATCCAAGGTCACATTTGCAGAGTTTTCCAGTAGCTGTTCTATAGTCCTGTCCAACAAGTTCCTGTGACAACTTTCAGAATTCCATAATTTTCCATATTCCTGAGGTACTTCATATCTAGAAGGTGCTATTAGCATATTTTATTTACCAGAGAAACCGATTATTAAGGGAGCTGAGCACATAATTTATTGCTTGGGGAAAAGACAAACTGAGTTTGAGAAAAGGAGAGACACATGGGAAAGGAGTTATTAATCTCCCATATGTGTTTTGTACTCAGGAAGCCTTAATAAAAACATTCCACAGAGGGTACCTGTCTCCAGCAATGATAAACTGTATTTTCTAATCAAGAAGCTTTATTTTTAGTACTTGCTGGAGAGAGAACCTGCTTTTAGCATACATGGGAATCATGTCTAGAAAGTTAATAATCTTGGTGGATGTAGTCAGAAAAGTATCCATAGGAGTAGGTGGCAAAATATTCACAGTAGTAAGTAGCAGTATCTTCAGATACCTGTTTTGCTCCCTGGTACATCTCTTAAAAAGGTTTACTGAGTGTGCAGTGAGGAAAACAATGCAATTTTGTTCTTTTTGTGCTCTAAATTACAATTTGCAAAAATATGGAAGAGTCGCAGGTTTCCAGTTACCTCCTATAACTGTGAAATTCTAGTGCCAGAGACAACAAAGTGAGGCAGAAAATGTCTCAATTCCTCAAGAAAAGAGGCAAAAACAAACAAACAAAAAAACACTTTCAAAAACATATTTTGTTAACGCGATAAACAGAAAGAGCAAACATTCTTCATTTTATCAGTCTGATGCCTTAGTCTACGAATATAAATAATATTGAGCATTTTCATATATTAGTCAATAAAATCATAATAGATGTAATGTTTTCTTTGTAAAACATACAAGGTAGACTTCCTTTATAAGACTGAACTATGCAAAGTGTCTATTTGCACTCCTACAGGTACTTGGGGATTTTCTTAGAGGAGAAGCGAATCTGTAGTTAATATACCCTGTAACAAAAACATGGAGTTTTGGGGTTCTTGGTGATGGTTTTTTGGTTTGTTGGTTTGGGTTTGTTTGTTTGTTTGTTTTGTTTTGTTTGTTTTTTCTTTTTCAGCTAATACTAAGGTCTTGAGCAACACATTTTCAGGGCTTTAGACTTCTGAATATCCAGCTTTAGGATTTGGGATATATTTTGGTCTTTTTGGTATTTGTCATGATGTGATACTGTCACCTTCTTTTTCCACAATTTCTGATATTTGCTGTCTTATCACCCTTGTGACTATGTCTGAAAATACATTTCTGCGTGTGCATGTGGGTCTCTGAGCAGCTGTTCTTCTTGATGGACAGAGTAATGGGAGATTGGCCATTGCTTAGTAAAATATTACTGATTTTTTTTCAAGATGCATAGGTTTTAGTTATGAAAACTATTTTGTTTCTGGTCAGCGTTAGCTTATCTGGGCCTGTGACTTTTACAACATGTTGGACATTTCCAAGAGGTGGTGTTTGGAGCTATCTTCAAATAAGCAACATACTTTGAAGTTGGATTGTGCCTTTCCCTTCCCGATCTCAGGAAAGATCACATCCCATGAGCTGCCATTTTGAGGTGAACATGGTTGTGTGCAGAGGGACCTGGATAACAACAAGCACTAGCAGGGATGTGTGTGCAACATGGTGGGCACAGAGAGTAGGGGGGAGGAAACACCAGTGAAAATAAAAAAAAGGCTCACAAATAACACAAAACAGTGTATTAACGAGATATATGACCGTGATTCTGAAGACTTTGTCCATAAGGCTGTTCTCTTACATGCTTTGTCACCCTCCTTTTTGAACATGAGTTCTTCAAGGACGAGATTCTGTCAGTGCTTGGACAGCTTTTTGTCTGCTTGGGAAGACATTCTTGTCAAAGTTTCCCTGGAGATGAAGGCAGAAACTGGGACAGAATGAGGTAAATTACACTTCATTCTCTGACACTACCTCATGTCAGACCTGATTAGCTGAGCATTGCCCAGTTCTGAGCCCAGTGCAATGACAAAGATGATATGATTTAACCATATTTTCTCTTTTAAACAGCAAGCTATTAAAAGATACAATTTTTTTATTTTTTTTTTTATGTTCGGGGGTAACTATCACACACTAGGTCGAAGGTATTAAATATTTTCTGCTCTTCCTACTACCTTTGTGACCACATCCAAATGCCCAGGAGTATTCATCAAGCTGGAGGAATTTTGCTGTCAGTTTCACATCCTAAAGAAACCGAGTTGAGAGCAGACTTAATCCAGCTGTTTTCTGGGTACTCTACTATGTAGTCTGATGATGGTAGAATAGTCGCAGATGTGCAGTGTAATCATGTCTGAATGATCCTAATTATTTTACTAGCTGCCATTACTTTAGATTTTTCCAAGAATTGGTAGTTTGTGAGCAAGTTGTGGAGTGAGCTATTTTGCCATTGTGAGACAGTGAATTTATAACCAGATGAGGGACTGCTCTGGATTCTTATCAAATCTTTCAAGATTTATAGCATATTATTTCCTCTGTAAATGGATTTCTAACATACAATGTGTTTATGTTGTAATCCCACCAGCTTTTTTTTTTTTTGAAAGAAACCTTTAAAATGAAAAACTGACTTTGAAGTACAAACTGAAAGCAGTCAGTTCAGCAGTTTAAGGGGGTGGAAATGATGAAAGCTTCTGTAAATTATTATTTGGGGAATGTCATGCTCATATTTGGGGCATGTTTGTGTCTGTGTCAGTTGGGTCAACTAATGAAACTCAGATGGGAGGAAGGACATTATCCCAGTGGCAGCAGTGGTGGAGTTATTCTAGATCTAGGCAGAGATGCTTCAAAACAGTGGGTCTGTGTGGGGCAGAGCAGCCACAGATGCTCCTGGAAAATGTGCTTTAATGAGTGAAAAATGTTAATTAATAAGTGTAAGATCAAGCTTTTGGCTAAAGCACTGTCTGATAAGCCATAGGAGCATCAGGCTACTGACTCTGTGTGCCTTGTCTGTTCATCTAGTCATCATTTATTGTCACTGTTCACACTGCTGGCTGCTCATTAAGGAGCTTGTTATGTCAAGGAGTTGGTAATAAGATAAATATTTATTAGTTACAAATCAGCGTAGTCAGTCTAGTCATGCCCTGGTTCAGGAAAGCCTGAAGACTGGTGTTTAAATCCGGTCCTATTCAGAGGAGTGGCTGCAGTCAGAAACTACAGATTTAAAAAAATTAGGCTCACCTGAAAGCCTTATAATCTTTATATGATTGCAACTGCGGGGGGAAAAAAAGGTTATAGGTGTTCACCAGACACAAATATCCAAATAACATTTGTTAAAACCCAAATAATCATAAAATGGGGGGGGGAAAGACCTGAAACTGAAAGCAAGTGGACAAGTTCAGCTCTCCCTTCAGTTTAAAAAAAAAAAAAAAAAAGCAAAACTGTGAAAACATCATGAACCATTTCCAAGTGGGAAACTTCCACAAGCACTTTGCTTGGACACAAACAATTGGCAGAGCCAGCTTAGTGCCACAAAGTTGACATTTTACTTTCTAATGGTCAGTTACAGCATCAATAGTTTCAGCAACAAAAATATTGTCAAAAGTACAAGTCTGAGAAAATAAGGGTATTGAGTGTGCCCTGTTTCCTTGGATAGTGAACGTGGTGAAAAAAACCCTGGAGGATATAGGATCTCTGACTAAGAAGAGGTATGTGCGGGATGGTACTTTACAGCTTTTAGGTTTTAACATACATCATATTGAAGCAGTTTCTCAGAGCATTGCTCATTCCTGTTTCCATAAATCCTTTTTGCTAAGAAGAAAACTCAGATCTCAAAGCCCAGGAAATAAAGCCTGAATTGTTTCTGCCTGCTCCAGCAGCCTCTGCACCTCGTTTCCATTTGCCCTCCACTCTTTCCCGCCCCCATTGCTCTTGTTGTTTCAGCTGCTGCCTCCTTTCCCTATCATCTGGTGGATCCCTGCCAGCAGGGATGGTCCAGGTTCTCATTCCCCTGGGGTTGGGGGCAGCTTTCCCCTGCTTTGCCTTCTCTGCTGAGATGAAAAGGCCATTGCACTTGTCTTCTGTGTCTCACTGCCTTTCTGGTGCTTCTCTTACTTGCACAATGCCTGCCCCTCTCCTTTTGGGAGCCTTTCCCATCCTCAGACAGGGACTACAAACCAGGATATTCAGGATATTCACCTGTTGGAGCTCTGTCAGGCTGAGGATCCTACTGTCCCGGAAGGATATCCTGGAGGATTTCACCTTCCTGAGACTGGAGCATTCAGAGGGAGATGAATAAGGCTGAGATTTATTAAGAGGGTGCTGTTGCAGAGGAAGTCACCTCCAAGGGAGCCTGCAGGTGGACACCTTTTGCACCCTGAGACCCCAGCTCAGGGGTCTCACTCCTTGCCAAGTTGTCCCCCACCACCCCTTTGACCAAATTTATGTGATTCTTGAGTTCATGGTTCACATATGTGCTTCTAGACAGGCTTTCCATTCAGCTTTTCAGCCTTCAGCAGTAACTAATATTGTAAGACGACTGCCATCGCTGAGCTTTGCTGTGGCTCAGAGGACCCCACAGAGCAGCAGAAAGTGCAACATGTTTTCTTTGTTTCTTGGGGAGAAGAATCAGATGTGAATTCCCCTGAACAGTGCTAAAGAATGCCAGTTATGCAGGTGATTTTCACAGAAAGAGTGCAAATCAAAACTATATTGGTACATGTGTGTTATTGCTCACTATTTTCAAGTGATGAAAAGTATTGTCTCTGATTTTCCTTATTTATTTTATTATTATCAATCAGATGACAGGATTATCTGTGGTATTCTGACAAAACCTTCCTTTGTTTCACTACATCACTCTCTTTCTCTTTTTTCTTTTTTAAAACCACCAATATGCTTATTAGCACATTTTTATTGTATTATCAAACATTTTAGTAATTATCAATTATTACTATATAATAATTTTATTACATTTTCAAACATAGAAATATCAGCTGATCAAGCCAGAGTTTTTATTAAAACTGGTGTCTATGAGTTCAGACAGAAGAAATTTTTCAGTGGAAATCCAAGGTGCAAAGAGCCTGTACTTATTATCACAGATGGTCTCTATGCTTAGGAAAACTGGAGACTTATTTCCTACCAGGGAAACTGTGTAGAAACTGGTAAAAAGAAAATGACACAAGTAAATGGCAAGGTGTGCAGTGTTTTTTCTGGAAGGACTCAACCAAACATGAACAAATCCAAGTGCTTGTTTCTTGGTCTACTCACTGAATAGGCAAAAATACAAAAATATACTAAAAAATATTGACAATATAGTGAGTGCGTTAGTGGAAAATGTGACATTCTCTTGCTTAGTGTTATTTAAACATAAATGGAAAAAGAACATTTTTTTTTACCTAGGCTTTTTGGCAGAAGTATGAGAGATGTCTGTGTGGGAAACCAAATAAAGAAATTGACCAAACTGAAAGGAGGAATAAATATTAGCAGAGGAATAAAATGAAAGGCCAAATAAAAGCTGGCTGTGAATGAGAAACAGCACTTTGAATGAAGTCCCAATTCTTGTCTGTGATTTATTGATACAGTCTCTGGGCACTTGTGGCTTATTTAAACAGGAAAAGTAGTTGCTATGTACAACTACCACTGCAACTCAGCAACCTGTGGAGTCACTGAGCACTGTGACAGACTTCTGAAAGCAGATTTATTGTGGTGCAATTAGTGGCTTCTGGTTGTGGCAATATCCACTGCTGACAATCCTTGCCTCTGATTCTGCTCCTGATACACTTCATTGCTACAAATCAAATTGCGTTGTTTGCTGAAGTACCTGGAAGAATGATTTGTGGCCTGAGGGCAAAAGGTTTCTTTGCTGATCCCTCCTGAGCATCAGATGTGCTGAGCTGGAATAGCTGAGTAGTCTCACCTGCAGTTTTAGGGAACATTGTGGAAGAACTTCCGCACTCTTAAAATCAACAGTGATTATTCAACCAAGATAAAAAACCATGGGAATTAATTCAGTGGCTATCAGTCAGAAAGAGTAAGAACAGAAGAGGAGATATTTACAACCCATCCTACAAAGAATTAGAGGATGCTTGTATGTCCTCAAGAATGTAACACTGAGTGTCAGGGGCTCAGCTTTGTATGAGGGCTTACCAGCCTCACAACATCAAGAAACATAACATTGAGGTAGATTATAGATGTTCAGTGACTGGATGTCTGTGTAATCTAAAACTCCTCAAGACAAAGCACAAGTCAATGAACTAAGCCCTTTAGAATCCAGGATCACAGCATCTATATGGAGTAAGGGAGGGAGAGCACTTAGGTGTTACTGAAGGAAGATATGAACTGCTTAAAAGCATCTTCATGGCTGACCTTGGGCAATATCACCTTGAATAATCACTTTACTGTCCTCATCTGAACATGACTTACTCATCTGCATGTCCTTTCTCAAATCCTTAAAACATGGCTTATTCTTGGTGATTTGTCAAAAAGTTAATTACTGTACTTTCCTCTGGGGGCAAAAAAGGCCCTGTGGTGACTTCTCATGATGCTATTTGCAATATGTGTACAACCCGTGACAGGGGATGCAAGCACTTAATAAACATAAGCATTAAAACAGTTGCTGAGCCCCAGTAGGAGACTGAAAGCACTGCTTTCAGGCATCATGCAATGGGTGTAGCAAACATGAAATATAAAAAGAGGAGGAGCAGGTGCTCTGCTGAGGAAGACTTTGGGTTGAATTCACTTGCTCATTGTTGCTCAGCATGTGCCCGCTCATCAAGTTACAAGCGACACTGAGTAACCAGTGGTACCCTCAGGGGCCTGTACTGGGACCGGTGTGATTTAACATCATTAATGACACAGACAGAGGAACTGAGGGACCCTCAGTAGATTTGCAGGTGATCCCTATCTGAGGGCGCAGTGACAAACTTGAAGGACAGGGCCATCCAGAAGGACATGGACAAGCTCTAGAAATGGCCTCCAGGAATCTCCTGAAGTTTAACAAGGCCAAAGGCTGGTGCTGCACCTGAATCAGGGCAATCCCCATGCTCAATCCAGGCTGGGGATGAGCAGATGGAGAAACTCTGGGGAGAAAAACTTGGGGTGCTGGTGGGGGAGAGGCTGGATATGGCCCAGCACAGAAACCCCACATGCCCTGGGCTGATCCCACAGCGGGAACAGCAGGGCAGGGGGGGATTCTGCCCCTCTGCCCCCTCAGGTGAGACTCCACCTCCAGCCCTGGGTTTGCAGCACAGCAAGGAGATGAAGCTGCTGGAGTGAGTCCAGAGGAGGCACCAAGATAGAGAGATGGAGCAGCTCTGCTGTGGGAGAAGGCTGGGAGGGTTGTGATTGTTCAGCCTGGATAAGAGAGTCATAGAATCATACAAACATAGAATCAACCAGGTTAGTAAAAACCTCCGAGATTGTCAAGTCCAACCCTTGATCCAACACCCCTGTGGTGACCATGTCACTAAGCACCACATCCAGTCTCTTAAAAAACCCCACGGATGGTGAATCCACCACTTCCCTGGGTAGCCCATTCTGATGTCTGATTACTCTTTCTGGAAAAATTTTTTCCTAATATCCAATCTAAACCTCCCCTGGCAGAGCTTAAGGTCGTGCCCTCTTGTCCAAGTGCTGATTGCCTGGGAGAAGAGACTGATCCCCACCTGGCTACAACCTCCTCTCAGGTAGTTGTAGAGAGTGATGAGGTCTCCCCTGAGCCTCCTCTTCTCCAGGC
>JAYRBT010000093.1:8825467-8869267 GCA_036023395.1 Myiotriccus ornatus
TGAGACCAGTGTTTGCAAGAGTTTTCTGGTTCCAAATAACTGAAGTAAAATTTGCTGGCTGTTAATTTTCAAGTTTATTTGGTAACCTGTCCTGATTATTTGGCTATTTAAACTCCATTCAGCCACTGTAAAACAATTAGTGATTAGTATTTTCTTTATATTCAAATTGTTACTGAATTAAACCTTGAAGCTACTGAGAACCTCATTGAATGCTTTCAACTGTTAGAAAAAAATAATTATCTAGATGTAAAGGTGGATTTTTCTTTAACAATATTTTTTACACTTAATCCAATTGTTTGGCAAATTTCTTGACTTCTGAAGGTTCAAAAACCTAAGCCATAGTTCAAAGGTATGTTCAAATAACCTACATTTGCTCTCTGAGTGGGGACCAACACATCTACTCACCGTGCACAGTGTTGGGGCATTTGGAGGAAGGTTTGCCAACACGTTTTTATCAAACAAACAGGATTTTGCCACTTCTTTACTGAAGTATGTCAACATATGGCTGGTGGTGTACAGGCTGGCATGAGCTCCTCCCTGAGTGTTTCCCAGTCTGTAAAGGTATAACATGCTCTGAACTCTCAATATGACTATGAGTACCAAGGATATTTCTACTCAAAAGTCTGTCCCCCTTTTTCTTGTCTTGAAACTGAGTGTACTGGTCTCATGTCTACACTGAATGTTATGGAAACTGGAGCTTATTAGTGAATCAGGTGGAAATAGGGAGCCCACAAGATGGAGAAAGACAATTTACACAGGCCTGGATAGAGAGGACAAGGGAGAGTGGCTTCACACTGACAGAAGGCAGGGTTTGATGGGATATTAGGAAGGAATTCTTCCCTGTGAGGGTGGTGAGGCCCTGGCACAGGTTGCCCAGGTGTGGCCCTGCCACAGGTTGTGGCTGTCCCATCTCTGGAAGTGTCCAAGGCCAGGTTGGATGGGGCCTGGAACAACCTGGGGTAGTGGAAGGATAGTGGAAGGTGTCCCTGCCCATGGGAAAGGGTTGGAATGAGATGGGTTTTAAGGTACCTTTTAACCCAGGCTATTCCATGATTCCATGAAATCTTGCTCAAATACTCGCCTTGGTTTTCATGGGACAAAATTATTTTGAAAGGTAATTTGGCCTGACCAACAGGGAAATGCTGTGACTTCGCATTGTGAATGTACCTGGGTTGCATAGATGTTCTGTGTATGTGTGCACAGAGAAATGAATAAAATTCTGTTATTGGAGGTGTCTATAACACCAAAGAAATGGTAATGATAATACCAGCTCTTGGATAGAAAGAAAAAAAAGGACAAAAAATGATAAAAACAAAACAAAACAAAACAAAAAAAACCCAGAGAGGAATATATTAAGAAGTGTGGCAGTATCTATTTCACTGTTGTGCTGTCACATTGTGGGCACAGTAGAAAGCCTGTGGAGGTACCTGAATATGGAGGAAGTAGAGAGCCAAAGGGAAAGACAACCCTTGCACAATCACCAATGCAGGCCACGCAGGTATCTGTTATAACCACACACAGTGTCATATGTTTTTGCTTCCCCTCAGCCCAAGGCCTGTGGCAGCCCTCCAGCATCCTCCTCATGTGTTATTGTACTGCTGCCGTCCCCCGTAGCAGAGCGCGAGGTTCTTTCTCCTTTGAAATTATTTCCCATGCCATTCCCAGACCTTGTTCCTCTTCCAAGTCCTCCCTAATCAATCTAGCATTGTAGGATGTCAGCTCTCATTTTCTTTCCTTTGAGCTTATGTGACTATACATTTTATATTTGTGGCATAACAGTCTTCTTTCTGTGCCCAACTTTTGTTCATTAGTTCCTTTCTTACCCAGGAGATTTTATTCTCTTACTCTTTGGCCTCTCACTGAATCATCACCACATCCTTCTTCCTCTGTGTGCCAAAGCTGTGAGAATAGTTTTGAGTAAGGGCAAATCAGAAAAATGGTTATTTTCTGACCTATTGCACTTACTGGAGGTCCTGTACTTTGTCTTGGGAAAAGGTATATAATAAAAGGAGCAGTCTATGCTTCTACCTTAGGGTTTCACTGAAGGCAAAAACGGACACAAAC
Organism: Myiotriccus ornatus; assembly: GCA_036023395.1. Lineage (NCBI taxonomy): Eukaryota > Metazoa > Chordata > Aves > Passeriformes > Tyrannidae > Myiotriccus > Myiotriccus ornatus. Next base: position 8,827,532 of record JAYRBT010000093.1, read on the forward strand.
TGAGAATACAGAACTTGCCAGACTTCCGCTGGGGAAAGGTTGACATGACTGTGGGGCCAGGCTGTGACCTAGATAAGCAAGTTCCATGAAAGCTCAAGAAAAGCCTTTGTTTTTCCTTTACTTGTCCATTCCTCACTTTGTTTTCTTTTGTCTATTCTCATGCAAGGCTGGGTTGGGGCTTTGCCACTTGGAGGGCAATGGTGAGACAAGGTCACCCTATCCCTGTGTGCTGGTGCCCTGTATTGGCTCCCCTACCACGTCCAGCTCTGAGGGACAAAAGAGGATCGTCAGCAAGGATATGTTGCCTTTTTGCTCCACAACACAAGTGCAGGACAGGCTCTAACCTAGGGATTTACCACAGGGATTGCCTGCCCTGCCACTGCTACATGGATTAGGGGCGAAGGAAAGGGGGAAAGGCAAAGCAGGACTGAGAAGGGCATTATTTTTTCCCCCTCCTATGCTGCTTCTGCAGGGATCACACATTACAATGCACAAAGAGGGGATGGCTTTCTCCTGTGCATCCCTTAGTGCAGCTGAGTGATGGAGTTAATTGGGCTTAATTCCAGGGGCTTCAGTTTCCAGGCTGATGCTGTAGGGAGACTATTAGGTCAGATGGGTTGATTTTATAGTGGGGAATCATCAGACAGCAAGAGCTGGGTACAGCATGTTCTGGCTGAGATCCTTTACTTCTTCTTTCTTGGCCAAGCAGGATTGGCAAAAACAAGTATTTTTACTATTTTGTTTGTGTAACACCCTCTCTTCTTTAATGTGTGTAAATAGGGGTTCTCAGGATGATGTCTTAGATGCAAAACTTGATTTTTCTGAGAGGGGAAAAAATCCAATTTGTTAGGATTCAAGCAGCATAATGGATCAATGCTCTGCTTTTCTGGAACAGATTTTATTAACAAATGTTTTCTGTTATCGCAGGAGAGAAATAATTGCACCATCAGCATCTACAGAATAATACATTCATCCCAGGGCATATATTTTTTTTAACTATTTCTTTTGATTTTGAGCCAATGTATACTTGCAGGGAATTAAGAGGAAATGAGTACAAAGCAGAATGACTAGTCAATAAACACCATGGTGATAAGGTTTTACGTTCTCCTTCCTTGCTTGGCGTGCTGAATCACTGAACCCTGCATGACAAATTGTGCCAGGGAGGACACAGTTTTCATTGTAGTGAGAGCAGGACCAGTATCCTGAGCAAAACTGACATCTTGGCAGAGGGAGAGGGGAGGGGAGCCTTGTGCCAATAAACAGCAACGCTTTGAATTAGACAGGAGTTTCCTGCCATCATCCAGAAATAACAGCCGTGGGTTCTGTCCCAGGGAAAGGTGAGTCTCAGGAAACAATGCAAGGCCTTACTCATCCCAATTCAGATTACGTCCATCTTTCATGAGCGAGTGTTGTAGTGAAATAGTGAAAGCCATGGCAACAGCCAGAACTGTTGCTGGCGTTTCTAATGGGAGCAAAGCTGGTGCTCCCAGGATGAGTCACTGCCTCCTGCAAACAAGCCAGGGGAGAGTATCCTTCTGTACCTGGGTCGAACAGACCCCTTCCAGGAGCCTCAGCACCACCCCAGGGGTTGTCTGTGCCCTGCACATCAGAGCAGTGTCTCTGTCACCATCTGAAACCCACCAGCTGGGTGCTGTCTGCAAGTGGCACAACGTGGCCATTCCCTCTGCTTGCCTTCTTCTGTTCACTTGTGGCCCTTCTGTCTGGACCAAGGACATCACAACAGGATGCCATGACAAACAGAAAATGCCCCTTTAGTTATTTTGTTCTTATTTCCTGGAACAGGTAAATTTTGTGTGTATTTGTTTTGGGGTTTTGTTTGTTTTGAAAAGTTTTTGGTTTGTGTTTTTGGTTTGGCTTTTTTTTCTCTCTGTTTTGGCGTTTTGCTTGGTTTTGTTTGAAGTTTTGTTTTGTTTTGTTTTGTTTGTTTTTGTTGGTTTTGTTTGTTTGTTTGTTTTGTTTTGTTTTGTTTTGTTTGTTGTCTGATTGGTTGGTTTGGTTTTTGTGGGGGTTTTTTCGGTTTGGTTTTTTTTTTTGATCAGGTAGTCTGTTCTCCTTCTAGATAATTACCTTTGTTTGTCCCAAGCTGGTAACTTTCTACCTTTGTTGTCACTCTGGATTTTAATATCAGCAGCAAGGCAGGGGGAAGAGCAAGGGCAGCTCCGCGGTTGTGCAAAACAGCACAGTAGATCCTATGATCACGGGAAAAAGATGGAGCTGCAGGAAACTAACTATGGGAGCAGTGAAAGGGTGTAAGCATGGTCTCGTGCACCCTGGAAAGTATCAGCTCCTGACCTGATACAATAGGACTCTAAAAGAGGGGCAGTGTTGAAATCAAGGTGTGTCCAGACAAGAGAGAAGACATTGGCACTTACTATCCCACAGGGGATTTTCTGACTCCCTGAAAGGAGGTTGAGGGTTGTGAAACAGGCTGTTCAGGGATGTGATGGAATGACTGTCTCTGGAAATGTTTAGGAATTGTATGGCTGTGGTGCTGAGGGACATGGTTTAATGCTGAACGTGGCAGTGATGGGTTGAATATTGGACTTGGTAATCTTAGAGGTCTTTTACAACCTTAATTATCCTATGATTCTGTTTCCCATTCATGTATATCCATGAATATCACATATACATACATTTATACACAAAAACATTGTGGATGGGTCCTTCCTCTCCCCTTCTCCCTCTTTTACAGCTGATTTTGTCCCTTACACCACGTCTTCTTGCAGATCTGTGCATGGATGTGTCTGCTTCAAATGGGGCACTAAGATCAGACTTTTTTTTACACCTGCTCTGAGTCAAACGTGATCCCAACACTTTCTCACAGCAGATCTGTATTTCATATGGTGTTCCAAGTAGGAAGAAAGTAGTATCATTAAACCAGGAGGAATCACTTGGGCTTCTTGAAGCTTGGGTAGCAGAATAACCCAAGAAGACATCTGTATGAATAAGGGGAATAAAATATAGAAAAAACAATAAAGGCAAATGGGAAAAAAAATTTCTAAAAACTACCCCTTTCCTGGCATATCCAATGTACACATTACTGCAGTTTTTGTTAAAAAAACAACTTTTTCTTTGTAATAGACGAGCATATGCATCAGTGTCTGGAAATCAGTCTGAAAGCATTATATCGTCTCTTCAAGTGACTCTTTTTGTTTGTTTGTTTGTTTGTTTTTTCCCCCCTGACCTCCCATCTGGTTCTTTAAGTAAAACAGAAGTTTTGTTTTTTGTTTGCAAGTGAAGTCACAGTTTACTGCAGACTCACATGTCTGACAGTGATTTCTGGGAATGTTCCCTTTTCACAGAGTGTGCCTTTTTGTCCAGGGAAACCAGATAGAAATTTTGCTTAAAAAAGGATGATAAATTCCAGTGTGCCAGAAGTTCTCATATGAAGAAGTGAGTAGAAAAGTTAAGGGTGCAAATGGAAGCAATTTTTTTTCCATATCTTCATACCCTCCATCTTTATGTCATGAAGGAACTAGGAACTTTATTCCTAATAGTAAATTTTTAGACATTTTTTTTGGCTGAGCAGCTCTTGATTATGATCATAAGGATCTTGGTCTCTATCATCAGGAATGTAATTCTTTTGTTGGTTTAGTTTTGCATGGGGGAGGCTTATGTCTTTACCAAACTGCAGGATCCCTCTGCAGTTATATATATCTTACCTTTTTGTGGATCTATGTGACCCCTTTGAGATGGCATGATGCAACATGGAGAGATCCTGTGGCTGCTGTCCATTTATTTTTCTCACGAATACATTAAGTATTTTTTAATGTTAAATACTTTTTTGCCTCAAGGTTAAATAACCCTCCAAAACAACCAACTTTAAACATACAGAAAAAGTTGAAGTTGTGTAAGGCAAAGGATGCAGGTACGTATTTCTCACTTATTTATAATCCATGTGGACTAATATATAAATACTTGGGGTAGTGTGAAGATCTCTGGTTCAGCAGATTTTGGTTATAAGGCCTTGAACTTCAATTACTATATTATGCTTCCACAAATGTCAGGTCTGAGACATTCAGAATATTAATATCTACTTCCCAAATATCCTGTTAAAAACCTCCACCACATTCATCACTGTAAAAATGAAGAAATGCAAGAATATAAAAAAAAGAAATCTACAAGTGAACTCTAGTTTTGTGTGTAATTGATTCCTCTTTCATAATGTGACCATTATCTAAGAACTGTAACTGCAGACTTGACATTATTAATGCAAATAGTCAAGGTTTAATAAAATCTTTCAGTTGACCCAGGTTTTTCCCTCGTGCATCATTTGTAGTCCTGACTGTGAGTAACCAGGCTGGATGCTCAGCTCTATCTGTTGCATCCTGCACACTGGGAATCTCACAGGCACTGTAGTTGTAGGAGTGATCTAGATTAATAACATTTTCCTTTGTGTTTGTTATGACCTGAATGGTGGAGCCAGATGTGTGTATTCCCAAATTAAACTGAGTATGACTCCCGTGTGCCTTCCCTGGGCCTGTTGTTTGCAAACAAAATCTCTTGGAAACAGTGCTCTTTGTTCCCTTTCTTACTTGCATTCCTCCTTTTTGGACCAGTAAGTGTTAACACATGACGAAGGAAGGGGGTTTGTGAACTAACACACCATATCTGTGCATACCCCGTGCACTGGGCAGATGTTGCAAAAAAAATAAACCCAGCTTAAAATATAAGCAAGTTCTCCCTCTGTGATGGAAATGAGAATAATCTCAAATACAATAATTTTTTATGTGCTTGTAGAACATTTTTAGAGAACATATTTTTGTGGACGTATCAGCAACTTCTTTTCATTTCATTATTGGACTAGAAATATTTACACCCATGAGTACTTAGACTATCATGTCATGACAGGGAGCCCCTGGAATATCCTTGAGTGGGAATCTGTCACTTCAGCTGAAGTTGCCCAGGTGTTAAAACAAAGTAGGAGATACTCTTGGCAGTACATGTATATATATCTATAATTATGTAAATCAAACAAGACAGGACAGCAGGGAAAAAAGATGATATAGCAATCAGGGCATGGTATAAAAATTATATTTTAAAGGAAGATATCATATTTTTAAAGGATTTATTTAATTTACCTTAAAGACTTACTTCAAGGACCACAATCAAGTCATGGAGTTTTGGGTATTTTTTTTGTTTCTTTTTTTTTTTTTTTGAGGAGGTGAGGCTGTTGCTAAAAGGCAAGTCCTAATGTCTTTGCTTTGCTTTAAGCAGACACCTTTGTGCTGAAGAACAATGATCTGTGCACCTAGAATTAAAAAATTAACAGGCTTGATGACAGTGAGAATGCACTTTCTTACTGGTTAATGTTTACTGCATTTTTAGGTTTGTAGATGGTAAAGAGATTCATTTATTAAACTGTGTTTCTATAGCTTAGTTTTCGCTAAATTTCTTTTTTTAGTATAGAAATTATTTATGGTTGGTAGATGATTATTTCAACAGTCTGTGAGGTCTGTAGACTTCCAGTGACGTCTCTACAAATGTAGCTGCAGTGTATTAACAAGGAAAAAATAATTTTATTCAAAAGATCCCACAACTAATGTGTGGAAGTCATCATGAAAGAAAGGCATAGAATAATTAATTAGTCAGTTTGGCACACTGTTCTTTGCCATTTGCAGGGCTTAGTTCATTGCAACCTGCAGACTGTGGAAGAAATTTTGTAAAATATTTTGAATGTCGAATTTTTGTAGGAGTCTTAAAATTGAAAGCGGCAGTGAGGTCTGTGTCTTCTCCTTTTCTGTGTAGCCCTGACTTCAGTGAAGTGTCTCAACTGGGTGCCTTATATCAACTTTCACATGGAGGTACATTTCACGCTCTGAGCAGCAGAATTTAGGTCACGGTGAAAACTGGTGTAATTCGCATTTTGTTTGCCATCTGTTTTGGCCTGTTGCTTTCCCAAAACTTTTGAAAGGGAAAAATAAGGATTGGGTTTTTTTTTTGTTTCTGTTGTATCTTAGTTACAAAAATCAGGGTTTCAGCCAGGGCACAGCACGGATTGAATTGAGTGACATTAGTTTCTGTACCAAAAAGTTGAAAATAAAGACAGTGAGAGCTGAAGAGAGGGGAGACTTAGTGATTCTTTCCCTCCAGGCAACAACAGTCTCTAATCAAAATGAAACCAGTTAATTGGAATCCTCTCTTTGGAGATTGATTCCCAGATAGTTTAATGAACTGCTAAAGCATCCCAGGCTAGAATCAATTCTTGTTAAAATCTTGCTGTTCCTTAACCAGGGAAAAAAGATAAATTAAGGAACAGTTATACCCATAAATTATAAAAATTCATATCCTGAAAAGTATTACTGCTCAGAGTCAGAAATATTTTAACTGCCATTTTTATTGAAGACCAGCAAAAATATTAAGGTTTTCCTGTCACATGTATTCAGAGTTTGCACTTTATTCCATAATTTTTTGTTCTGGAGTTTGTAACTTCATACTGGAAAAAACCCAAACCCAAACCTTTTACTGATTCATATTACGATATTAATTTTATTAATGCTCAAATATTGCCTTTCTGTTTCAGTCATATTATAATAATATGGAAATAATACAAAGGAAAATGCAATTACCGATTGTGCTGCAAATAAAATAATGTAAAATAAAAATAATCGCTGTTTTGATGTTCAGCCTGTTCTGATTGAACGAGGTTTTGGGAGGACTGAAATACAGTCGAGAAAGGAAAAAAACCACCTAACCCCACAACAACAGGACATGAGTAAAGGAAAGTGTTCGAACATTTGTAGGAAAAAATTATTTCTGGAAGTTATAGTCTATGTGGCAGTGATAGAGGTTAAAAAAAGAGAATATATGCGGGGAAAAAAGTAAAAAAGTGGTTATTCTGTCATTTTCTCTTAAAAGTGATGCTAATGATAGTTGTAAATCTGCAAAAAAAATGAGGGCAAGTGCATAATTTGTTATGTGGATTTTGGGTTTCTCTTGCTGTCTGTAAGAGAAACCCCTATTTCATCATGCTCCCAATTTATTAATTAAAGACCAAGACACCACACTGATACATGAACCCACAAGACACCCAGAAGAACCTGCTGTTGTGTACTCAGAGAAAAAAAAAACCTTGATGTATTTGTAGGGATTATTTCTTTTCAGACTTTAATTTTTGCATTCCTCTTTCCCTTCTCCACAAGAAAAGTAAAGCAGAGAGAAATGCATTTTCTACAAATGCATTCAGTAGCTCCAGGAGGAGGGTTGTAACAGAATTCAATTTTTTGGCCTAGTGAAACTCTCCTGAAAGTAGAAAGCTCATCCTTGTGGGGATGGGTTGCCCTGTGACAGCAATGGCAAAGAAGGAGAGGGCTTGAAATTAACAAATATCCTCACTCCTTTCCCACTGAATGAAAAAAGAGAAAATCAGAGACTGCTTCTCCACTTGCCCCCAGGTAACTCAGGACTATCCCGTCTAAAGAGTTCCCTTCTAAGCTACTGTACTCTGGGATCAGTCAAAAACTTGGGACCTTCCAGCCTCACTCCTTTTACTACAATAACAAGGTACATTACAGTGAAACAACCTTCTTGAGATAAAAAAAGAAGATTGCAAATGCTGCCTGGCTGGAAGACATGAATACTCCTACAAAAGAGGCCAGTCTTTACCCTCCAGAGATGTGCCCTGCCTGAAATTCTTGGTTTTGTAACCGAGGTACACGAACTGTGACAGAACAAAAATTAGTGAAAAAGCAACAGTGCAAAATCTCAAGTGACTAGAAAATGAGAGCTTTTATGGCTCAAACTGGCACGAACTGTCTCACGTGACTCTGAGATGCACAGAAATAGAGTGCAAAGTGGAGCTGTGAAGCTTTGGGATGTGCCATGCTTCCTGATTCCCTGGTGTTCCAACAGACAATATATCATGCCTTTCCTGAGCTCAGTGTTGGCATCCCAAATCTACCAGAAGACAGAGATAAGAAGTGTATTTTTTTAAATATTAATTTTCCTCAATTCCTATTTTTCCACTCACAAAATTACACTGGCCCATTCACAGTAATAGTGCACAATTGCCTGCATTCTTACCTTGCCTAAGTTACAAGCTCCTTATAATATGATTATAATAATTAAATTATATATATAGTTATATATTATAAATGAATTGTAATATAATATATGCCCCATCCCTGGAAGTGTCCAAGGCCAAGTTGAATGGGGCTTGGAGCAACCTGGGATAGTGGAAAGTGTCCCTGCCCATGGCAGGGGGTGGAATCGGATGGGCTTTAAGGTCCCTCCTAACCCAAACTATTCTGGGATTCAATGATTTTAGGATATTAAAGGTTTTCAGCAGCCATAGGCAGATGGTGTCAGAGTCAGGTCATAAAGGATACCACAGATATCCAAATCATGGATCAAATGCAAAGACTACCTTCTTTATGTACTGGCTACTTGTGCCAGTGCCCTTATCCCATAGCATGTGCTGCTCCAAGGAGGAGGCAGAAATGAACGATGACTACAACCTAAACTACTACGTGGCCTGCAAACTAACACTGCTTGTGTTTTTGCCAGTTCTTGGGTCTGCCCCAGTACCAACTGGATCCCTACTCAGCTGAAAAGCAGCTGAGCTGGCTGCTAACAGTCCCCAAGCTTCTAAGCACCCCTAACTACCCTCCAGGTTTGTTACTGACTTTCCTGTGCGTTCCAGCTCCACACTGTCTACTCTGATTTATTCCATATGTCTTAAATTGATATATGCCATGGTGTGGAGGAAGTTAGTAATCCCTCTCAAGTTTCTGCTGGATACGGCTTGAATCTATCTGTGTCTGTTCTTCATGCTGTCCCCAATAAAGTCTGAAATGGCCTGAAATACCATCTGTTTCTTTCTTTTCAGCTCTTGCTTTATTTTCTAATAGTCTACTTTTCAGTATTACATGCTATAAACCCACACTTAGGCTTGTATATAAGATGAAAAGTGACAAGAAACATTAAATTTTTTATCACAAGCTGTGTTTATTGTAGTGCAATTACCTCCCTGTGATCTCAGAGGTGCAGGAACCTGCTGCTCTGCTCTGTGCCACCCCAGATTCACCTCTAGGACAGCAATGGGGCAAGGACTTTGACATATCTACTATCTAAAAGTCCTCTCCTGTTTCTGGACTGCATGGCTTCATGGCTATGCTGGTAGAAAAATAATCCTTTCTGCACTCCCTTGTTTGAAAAAGAAAAAAAAAATCACTCCATAGTTTACTGCAAATCTGAGTTGACTGAGCTATTTTTAAAACTAGATTTTAAAGAGACAGTCCTGCAAGTATATTAATGTATTGTATGCCTTATTAAATGGGCACAGAACAATGTACTTTTCTATTCTGTATATGACCTGCAGGGAACATTAATGTTTCCTTAGGTTTGAATGTCTTGAAATGGTTCGTAAAAGGACCTTTTTCCTTTTTTCATAGTTCCCTCCACCCCAGGCCCTCCCCCCACCCCGCCAAGACAGAAGGCCTATGGCTCTTGCATTAACAAAAAAGAACCAAACAATCAAACTTGTAGGGCTGTAGTCCTCTATTTGCATCCTCATTTATTCAGGGTATGTGTCCAGACTGACAGGTGGCAAGGATAAAATGCAAGAGGCAATTCTTTCCTGGGGACTGTGAGTGTGGAATGAAACAAGGGCCTTAATAAGACCAAACACTCTTTATTCTGACTGTCAGAGGCATAACTCTGACTTTCCATTTTCCAACAATCGCCTCACTGAAACCTACAGTAAACTTGGCTTTCTTGCAGTAGGTTTCTGAATTTACCTAAACAGTTAATATAGATTGTAATATTACCTAGGAATATCAGTATTTCAGTTTCATCTGAGTTATGTTGTCTCTTGTATTTACACATTCTCTTCCCTTCTTGACAATTAATTCTAGATTATTGAAATATATTATAATCATACTTTTGTAAAACTTCTCTCTTTAAATCCTTAAGAAATGTGTCAGTAATAAAGATGAGAACCAAAGTAACAAGTTTGTGGGAAAGGCCTTTCAATCTAACACTGACTTTCAGGTGGTCACAGTATGGTAGTCCATATTACATCTACTTCAAATGCAGTGCACATGCAGAAGCAATGAATGAAATGCTGTTTTAAATAGATTCATGAAAAGCAAATTACTTTGGGGGAAACAAGAAACCCCTTGGTAAATTACCACACATCGTAAGAAATAAATGCAAATAAAATCTTCCTGATATGGTTGTTACAGTCTTTTACTATCTTTTTTTTTTTTTTTTTAATTTCAATAAATCATAAATGATCAGTATATAAAAACTTAAGTCAAACAAATGAAAAATATGAACCACAGACTGATGCATAATAGTGAGGGCTGGAATTATTTATCAACCCTGATCAATTTACTGATCCTAGAATTGGTCTCTACTTTCTACATTTCTTTTCAGTTAATGTGGGAAACTGAATAGAAACCCAGAAGAAACTGCATCACACCTGAAACTGCTGTTACAGGTTGTTGAACTGGATGAGGTTGTTGGTCTGTTGGCACAGTGTAGCAAGTTCCACTCATCAAAAAATTGAAAATTTTGGAACTGGTGGTCTTCTCCATTGCAAATTAGGAATATTACAACAATATATAACAATAAATGAAACATGGCCATGCTGGGTCAGATGAAAAGTCCCTGATTTTTAGACCTCTTTCAGTCTGGCTTTAGACGGCCGACTCTGAGTTTGGCCAGTAAGAGAAAAGAGGTTTTTAAAAAGTGTGTGAGACTTGTGCAGATACTCAGTAAAGTAATGATGGGCTCTTCTTGATTCTCTGTTTCTTTTCTAGCAATTCCTGCCATTCCAAGTTATGCCAAATATTGAACTGACACCCTCTAAAAGCATTACCAACAATTCCACGACCATTTGTTTTGCTCCTGTTTGTAGTGTACATTTTATAGTCATTCAAACTGAATTTCTCTGCCTTTTTATCACCTCATTTCTCAGTATTCAAAGAATCACTCATGGTTCCTTTGAGACCAAGTTTTGATCAGTTTTACTACTTTGGTATCAGCTGATAATTGCTTTCCCTTTCTCCATATTAGTTATGAATACTGGCAAAAATTGCATTAAACATTTCCATCCATTTTATGTAATATGTATGTATTAATCAACGTTAATAATTTAATCTTTTACTTTATAAATAGTTCATATCAATCAAAAGGAGAACCACAGAGGGAAAAGTGAATTCTCTATGAGATACACCAACAGTCTTTGAGAATGTTTTCTGAAAAATGTGTATAAAATGTAGTACTTTTTCTTATGCTTATTCACAGTAGGGAATCTTTATCCAAGTGTTATGCACCATTTTGAGGAATACTGGGGTGGCAGTTAGAAAATGGTGTTTTCACAGGATTTACAACTATGGGTCTTTGTGAATCATCTATTTGACAAATATACAGACATATCAGTGTCTGTGATATCTGATGCATCACAGTGGTCCTTGAGAGACTATAGCTTGGAGAGGGAATTGTGTCCCTGAATTTTTACCTGGTTGGCTGCAGGAAGCCCTTGGAAGCCTGCAGTTCAGTTTTGGAGGATCAATAAAACCTGATGTTAACTGCAAGAGGCTTCCTCTCCTCATCTTCTGAAATCAGCTTTTATTATCTAGGCCTGGAGGTGGTGAGGAAAAGGGATGGTGAAAAGGAAATAATCAATCCTCCCATCCTCCAGGATTCCTCCTGCTCTTGAAAGTAGAAATGCAAATATTGTTATTTTACCCATACTGTTGCTTACAATAAGCAGTGGCAGGATATCTCCTCCACAAAACAAGGGAAGAACAATCTCATGTATTTTTCTCAGTTATACTTGTTGTTATTATTATTCATTAATAATTGATTAGTTGCTAAATAATTAATTGTTAATATCAATTAATAATAACTATTATTTAAAATAATAATGATAATAACAATGATCATTATACCAATAATGATGATGACAACAACACACAAAATAATAATCATCATCATCATCATCTACTATTGCTACTACTGCTATTTTATGAACATCTAGTTTATTTTAGTACTGCTATCCCTGCTCTGAGACATGAAACTCCGAAGCAGATAAATGTAGGATATTGAAACAGACACAGAAATGGGTAAGTCAGACCAGGAGATAAGACTTAGTACATCAAGTTCATCATTGTTTTACAAATAAATCATAAGGCACTGTTTAGATTTTTCAACATTTTGAGTTATATAAGCTGAAAAATCAAGGTTGTTGCAATCTTTTTTCCATGTACTTGTGCACAGGGAGTTGCAGCTCTGCAAAATGACACTAATTAGCTGAAGGCTGTTAAGAAGAAAGAGGTCCCCATCCACCAGGGCACAGCATCCTGAGCACTGCCAAGACCCACCACACTCCTGGTAAGCAGCACTGATGACTTTCATCAGTTTACAGTATCTGTATTTTTTATGTTTTGTAAAATGAATGAATAGTATTTAAACTGCACTTTAGTATAACAAGATGCCACTGATCTTCCAGTTTGTTTTCCAGGAAAAAAATTTGCTGAAATGCTTTCCAGCAGGAATTTTTGTTTGTTTTCTGTGGGTTACATCCCAGTTTCTTGGATGGTGCTTCTTGTCACTGTTGCAGAAGTTTACTAAATGGTTTCAGTCACATTACTGTTAGTGATGGACAGCAGTGAATTGGGTTGGCTTGGACAAGCACTGATAAATCTGTACTTTCTGAACTCCAGGAGGCTCCTTTGAGCACCTCTTAAACACTCCCATTTATTGCAAGTTTCTAGAAAGGAGCTCTCAAAATCTGTTTGTTTTTATACTTTTTGCCTCACTGACGACAACTTGCTTTCAGCCTATGGCAGATAAATTTGGGTTTCAATGATATCTAGTGCACTGGTGCATGGGTGCATTGATATCTAGTACTAAAAAAGCTATTTTTCTGGTTATTTTTTTAGCATCCCTTATGCATGCTTTAGAACTTTCAGCAACTTAAATCCCTTTTTCCTCAGAGTTGTGTGGACACTTATACTACTTTTTCAATGAAGTTCATGTGACTTAGAGAAGAGGGCTGTTCTTTCTGATTTGATCTTTCTGACTGAAAAATCACTAAACCTAATGACCATTCTAATGGCCTAATTTCAGAGGCTACCTAAACTAAAAGAAGGTGAGATGCCAATTTTCTGAGGCTGCAAAATTTCCAATTATTATGTACTCAACAGATTTCCATCCCTCCTGGTTTCAGGAAGAGATTTCTTGTGAATGTCAGAAATTTAACTCACACCATTTCTTCATTTGGAAGACATAACACACTGTAACTATTAATAATTACGAGTCAGATTCCTGACTATATTTTTATCATTGGAATGTTGGATCTGGAAACAGCCACAGAGGCACACATACATGCACACTGGGCTCCCAAAGAAAACATTTTCAGAAGAAAGCAATATCCATAAAATTTGAAGTGATAATTCATTGAGTTTAGATGATGAAGTGAATAATTAACAGCCTTCTACCGAATAATCTGGTTTGTAGATTATTGAATTTGTTGCCAGTGTTAAAATTTTCCTGTCCCCACAGTGCAGAATTTAAAAGTCTAAACCAAATAAAACAGCTAATATCTCATCAAAATTAACTGTGTTTCCTCTACATTCCCACTTGGCTGTGCTTGTTTGCTAAATCCTTTAGCAGTAGCAAGTTGTGGACATTTGAAATATACATTCCATCCAGGCTAAATATGTGGTAAATATTCCTCTCTAAAACAAAACAAACCAAATAATTGTTTAAAATAACTCCAGAAAATAAAACCCTTATAAAAATATTTCAGTTGTCAGTCATGGATTAATATCTGATTAATATCCAAAATAATTTATGTTTTCAGAAACAAAAAGGTACCATTTTCACTACAGATTTTTCCCTGTAATGTGTTCTTCCTTTTCTTTTGCAAAAAAAATATTGACATCTACTGGTGCTTAATAAGGCCTAGGCTGGATGCACTGATTTATTCAATGTTACTCTTTGAGAGATAGACTTTCAAATCACTGGGAAACAGAAAACAAAGAAAACATAAATTCTCTGTTCCAGCAGAGGGCAATGATTTTGCAAACCACCCAAATGCAATTTTAGATTTGCATGTAACCTACGGAATAGGTAGACCTGAGTGATGCTTCTCCTGTCAATAAGCTACTGCCTCCCTTCTCACTGCAGAAATTCCATTATTTAGTCTTATAGGTGAGTATACTCATTTAAGGCTTGAGCTCGGAGCATCTGGAGCTTATTGATGCTGTGTATTTTGGTACAGAGGAGACTGTCCAGCCCCAGGACAAGACTCCCAGTGCCACACTTTTCAACTGCACTTCAGGAGTTTTGGCTCTCCCAGCACCTCACACCACTGCAGCTACTGGTGACACTCTTGCAAATAATTTATGTCTTAAAAGAGGTCACCCCAAATTGCCATAAAAACACAGGAAGAGAAATAGAGAACCCCTAAGATGCTCTCTGAGCCAGTGTTCCTCACCACTGCAATCTCCCAGGATATCATATCCCATTTTTGTGAAATTGTTGGAGAGAACAACTAACTAGGCATAGTTGGGGTTGGGTTCATTTGTTACAGGTTTACACAAAACTTCTGAGGAGGCAGCTGCTTGCTGTTTTTGGGTGCTCTCCTCTGGCTCCTTTCTGTGGGAAAAGCTTGAGACAGAGGGCAGGCTCTCATCCTCTTGTTTTTCTGGGATCACTTTAATTGCAAGCACTCCTGAGTTCAGAGGCAGAGGCTTGGAACAGGAAATTGTAGCTGGACTGGCAGAGCCATGGCCACATTCTGGCACCTTGTCTGTACATGTGTGCTGGAGAAACGCGTACCTTTGAAGATGAACTCCATGTGCTATTTCAGAATGTTTATACATGAAAAAAATGATTTCAACACCGGCTTTGGTACCTCTCAAATAAATGAGACAAGAAAGTAAAACACTACTGTTTCACAGGCTGACTAATCTGATCCTGATTCCGGCCTCTGCAATGTATTTATAATACTTCACAACATGTGGTGTCTAGAGGAAATGCTACCTTCTTTCAGCAGTCTGGGAAATGTATTGTGAGACAGTCTAATGACAAGAATGATTCAAGGGGTTTCCCTGGTTTGCTCTAGCACAGGAGTAATATGGACACAAGTACTTTTGAAGGGTGTTTTCAATACTTTCCATGAGATAACGGTGGTCTTTACATGGTTTACTTCAAAGCAGAACAGATATCTCTGTCCTCTCTTACACATCTGAAGGCACCACACCTTGGAGTCAAACACTGGTGTCACTGAGATACACATCACTGTGCGCTCCATGCATCTGAGTTACATGGAAGAATTTATCTTTCTAATTAAAAGGAACTATTGGAATTGTAAAGGTTTTGAACAAACCTTGTGCCTGTGTCTAAATAGGTGCAATCTTTCTGTTTATTGATCCTTTGTGTGCTGGCTGCTGTGAGCAGTGGCTGTACCAGCACAGGAGAAAAACCATCAAGCACAGCTGGGTTAAAAGCAATTGTCATCTGACTGCTGAATCCACATAAAGGTATTTTAGCTGGTGGCTCCCAACAGCTGGCCCCACCACAATCAGTGTTTGTTAGCCCTGCTGGTGGTGCATTGTCTATTTTTATGCCCCCTGTTTCCTGGCTGGAATGCCTGAAAGGTGTCAGCATGTTGTTTTGGCCTGTCACTGCCTCTCGAATGTGAGGCTTTGATAAGGTGAGGTGTTGATGGATCGTAAACTGGGGCCAGTCCTATATGGTTTGGGATGCCTGAGACCACTGTTGGGAAAAGGAGAGAGACATGAGCCAATCACAGGCCCTTGGGATAGGAAAAGTAAAGAAAGGGATGTTTACAGGAAATATTTTAAGCCTGCTTGGTGACCCACAGCAGACTTCCATTTGGTGACACATTTGGAATGCTCCAAGGCACATTCTGTATCGGTATCTTTGGCTCTCCTTAGAGCCCCATTGATGATCTCATGTGTAAAGCGTTGGTTTATCAACTCACACACTTTACATTTCCACCAGAACTGAAATGAAATGAGAATGAGGTTTGAGCTCCCGTGGAACTGAGCTCGTCTGAGGAGATGCAGCACCAGCCAGGACAGGCAGATATGCTGTACTTTTGGTAAGCACATGGAACACCAGGAAGAACAGATTTGGAATGATCTCTGCTCCTATGTTCTTTAAAAACAGAACAACACTCTGTGTCCTTCTTTCAGAGTTACAACCAAAGCCGAATTAATTTGTAAGCAAAGAAGTAAATGAGTCCAACATTGTCCTTTTTAGTTAACTCACCCTTGGGATCTGTCGGCAGTTTCTCATCCTGAGTCCCAAATTAGGTGTTGCAGTACAGTAGCTGTGGAACACTGTGCTAAAAATGACTGAACAGAGACAAGTCTCCTAGTTGCTGAATCTGATATACTGGTGTCACAAGTGCTTTGTTGTATCATTCTTTGCATAAGCTCAGATATATATCCCTTCAATATTCCCATCATAAATTCCTCCTAGAACTTACTCCTCTGAAGAAAGATGTTTCCAACTCACTATATGTTTTAGACAAAATTCCACAGATGAAAACAGGCAGGCTTTGTTTAAATTAGCTATAAAATACTTGAAATTAATTCTATAGCTTAGGGAGTACAAAAGCAGGAAGGGCTTTTAGACTGGTACCTAATAGTAATTAGCACATACTAGAAAAGTAAAAACCCAGTAAAATAAGGACATTTTACAAATCAGAAAGCTATCCTAAAGCTCAGATACTAAATCTTTGTCAAAAATCATTACTAAGACCATAAGAGCAAAATATGGATTATGTTTTCTTTTTCTTAAAAGAATCAGCCCTCATCTTCATTAAATAATTATGAAGGATATTAATGTAGTATCAACAAGGGTCTTTGTCTAAATCAATGGATATTTTGATATGCAATCTCCATCAGTTTCTGTGTTTATGCATTGCCTTGCTGAGATGTTAGGGGAAAAGTGCCTGCTATTTTTCCTGAACATCAGTTATTAAACAAGCTGCATGGATTTTTCTTTGTTTAAAGACAAAGTTCACTTATTTAATTTGAAATATTACTTTGAGACTCAGAAGAGTTAATGTGCTAAAAAAAAAAAATTGTTTGCTGAGACACAGAATTCACTACTTTTTTCCTTTCCTGTCTGTTCTCTTATTTTTTAATAAAGCAAACAAATCCATCAAAACTCAGAGATAATTAATCTGCAGTGAACAAATTAAGTGAAAACCACTGACCATTTCTGCTTCCCCCCATCCTCCTTGGCCAGCAATATAACATATGGTAGATCCTTTATCACCACAGTTAATTGTTTATACTACAAAGTCAGCCTTCCTTGCTGGCATGCATAATCTTGCCAAGTGGAGTTATTAGCTCTGGGCTCCAGCCAGAGTTTACTCCCAGACTTCATTATTTAACCATTTCTTTGTGCAGAGCTAGGTTGTCATTGAGGCTGGCATGAGTCACTGTGCTACTTTTGTGCACACATTCACCAGGGCTGTGGGAACAAAATGAGGGATCTTGCACACACACACACAGATATTGCAATAAGAGGCCTCATTTCCTCTGCCAGTAAGTTAACAGAGTGTGGAAAGAGGAGCTTAGAAAGCCATGTGTGAAGATCACAAAGGACTCAGAACTTGTTTTCAAGAAAAATGTGGACTTTGCATTAGTATTCTTAATGGCTTGCGAGTACTTCCTGGGAAGGTCACTCTGCTTACTGGAAGCTTTCCTGTGAGACTGGTCCCCATCGTCTGCACAGTGTGCGTGCACAAACACAGACAAAACAATTCCTTGAGTAAAAGAAGTTGCCTTTTGAAGAACACAGAGGTCTGCAGCCCACAGTCAAAGCATGATCCTGCCCTGTGCTGGTGCACTGCAGAAATCTCATAAAATCACTGTGTTGAGCCATTCTCTGCTTTGTGGTCCCCACAACGGTTATGCAAGTGCTGGAGGGCACATGGCTTATCACAATATTAAGTAAATGAAAGCTGTCATAATCTCAGAGGAATCCTTTATATATTTAAATGGATAGAAAGGATGAAAATTCTGACTGAAGCAAAGTATCAGTCACCAGATGAATTTTTTGAGCAAATGTTTGCTCATTTAGAACACAAAGAAAGACCTATCAGATGCATCACGGAAGTGGGTGTACAGAGTACAGCAGCAGTATATTTCCCCTTCCTTCCCCAAACTTCACTGACATTTCAGAAAATCAGGGCACAAGAGTCCACCTGAACAACTGAAATAGAAGAAAAGTATTTTTCCCACTCCCTGCATCCTCGGGTCACCATCATCTTTTTTATTTTCTCAATGTTCTTCTTTAAATAACACTCAAAAAAGAGAATCTTCCATGGTTCAGTGAAAGGTTTAGTGAAGGCATGTCCTGTGAGCTGAGAGCATGTCCCACAGCTGCTGCTGCTGGTGCTGAGCACTTCTTCTTGGGCTTCCAAAACCTAATTGTGGTCTTCATGCTTCTGAAGAGCTAATTGCAGTGACAGGAGGAACATGGCCTCTTTAAATTTAGTCCTGCCTCTCAAAGAAGTAAGGTGGCCATTTCAAGTATTTTCTTGCTGTGGAGTTTCTGAATATAAAAGGAACTTTTTAGATTTTTTTATAGAAACAAGAAGAAATGGTTGAGGAAGACTGACAGGGATGAATATAACAATGGGAAGCAGAAATTCCCACCTTCTCTATCTGACTCTGATCTCTGGGGTCTTTAGTGATTGAATTGGTTCTTGTTCCTTGGTGCCCATCACATTAAAATAGCAGTTTTACATTTAAATAAAAGCCATGCAAAATAAATCATCAACCTATGAGGAACGATTCATTAGCAGATTCTTGGAAGGTGGCCTTATAATTATGTTGTAGCATGGTTGGTTTACTCAAGATGTTTAAACAGCCACAAGAAAGGCTATTTTGGCATTTGGTCATAATTTTGGCTTTTTTCTAGCCAGGATTTTAAGGCTCTGAGTCCACGAGCAGCTGTGTGGTGATCCAAAGGCTGGTAAGGCAAGCACAAGGACTTGTGCAAACATCAAGGCTCCATGTCTGACAGAAGAATGAAGAAATATGTCAGTACTGCTGAATTATCTTCTATGAATCACTTAAGCTACTGAGAACATTTGGAGGCCAAAGATTTCCTCAGACATCATTTGGGATCATGCACAGTGGGGAAAAACTGACCCCATTTACATCCGGTAAGTGCTCTGGGGCAAATATTTAAATTGTAAAGGGTTTTGACCACAAAATAAACATTTTAAAAATACATGATAACATATAACAGACTGTACTCCTGCAGCAGAATGTGGCGTCGTAGTTGTGGCCCTTGGGACTGTAGAGCAACTCAACCTCAGCTTGGATGGGAAGGGTGAAGGAGGTGGACGCTGAAAGATGTAGCTTTCAGAACTCTTGTGTGGGCAGCAAAGCGAACTGTAAGTTTTCCAGTTCTCTGAACCACTGCTTGTCCTGGAAGCAACTGGCCCTGCCACAGCCTTCCTCCACAACTCCCTGCACACTGCCACCCTTTCAGTGAGCTATAAACATTATATTGTGCCATTCCTCAAATTCCACAGAAGGCTCCTTCTGAGAACCTATTTTAGAAAGATTCTTAAGACAACTCTTACCCTTGCCTCATCTATTCATCTCATAACACCTCTTCTCCTTTCCTCTGTCTCCTTCTTTGCCTTCCTAACATTGATCCACCTCAGAAAGCACTCAGTTTTCCTTAACTTTCCCTCTTTTCTTTCCATTTTTCCTTTCATGTCTCAAAAATTTTACATCCCGTATCTATGGATGCAATATCCCAAATTGTTTGGGACCAGAGAGCAAAGGACCGAAAACACAGAAAAAAATTGACAAATAACAAGGCAGATATTGTATCTTGTCTTTGCAAGTCTTATCCAAAATCCTTGGTTTGATCCATCCTGGATGGAGGCAGGAGCCTGGAGAAGGCTCCTCCAGTCCCTCAAGTCTTTTTGGCAGATGGCAGCCAATGCTGGTGGAGAGGATGATTTCCTCCTCTCTCCCATGCCATTAATCTCTTCTGGAAGTTGTGGTTACAGCTTGTTGCTGCTGCTATCTTTGGTGACCCCAGGAAAAATGACAGCTGTTTCTTCAACAAACTTTCCTACCATCAAAGGAATCCGGGAATCTGTTCTCAATTGTGGACTGGAAGAGGCTGTGCTCAACAGCTTCACCACTCCCATATTTTTTACTCCCTTTCAGAAGAAGTAGGTATCAAATAACTTTCCATTTTAAACCATCAGGAAAATTACATATCCTCTACTTCAATTGTATGACCTTGAAAATCGAGGGGCAGGAGGCCTCAGGAACTGCTCTTGTGGCTGTCCAAATGTAATTACTCCTTGCTTGATGCCGTGGTGCTATCCCAGATTTGGGGCTGCTGTCTGTGGTCAACAGCAGCACAGCACCCCAACACTCCTGCAGCCAAAGACCTTCCATTAAAAGTCACCAAACCTCTAAATTCCAGTTTTAGTGAAGTTGGAGCATAGCCAGGCAAACACAGGCACACACTAAATAAGGGAAATTTGAATTGGAAATGCTTAAATGCTTCAGATTTAGACAAATCAGGTGGGTTCTTTTGTTTTGTTTTGTTTTGTTTTGTTTTGTTTTGATATTGGTTCCTTAGAACACCCCTGCTAACTTCAGCTCAGCTCTGCAAGGCTGTGAGTGTTGGAAAATCATGGATGAAATCACAAAATCCTGGAATGGTTTGGTTTGGGAGGGAACTTAAAGCTCATCTCGTACTGACCTCCCTACCATAGGCAGGGACACCTTCCACTAGACCAGGCTGCTCAGATCTGATCTTGAAATTTGCGACTTTAGTCATGGAAATAATTGATTGTTACATACATCACCTTCTCTTATTTATCCATGGTAAAGGAGTGTTTTCCAGTTGTGGTTTTATTGTTTGGGATTTTTTTTTGCAGGTTGTCTCACAGGTTGTATTGCCTGAGCCCAGGAAGAACACTAAAGCATATTAGCCCTTCACTGAAAACAGGAGAAACAGCTCTGTTTGAAGAATATGATAGATATGGATCTGGTGCTACCACATTTCACTCCATTAACTTTCGGAGTAAGATCTTTCAAATTATTTTATTCTATTCAACTGAAATAGAATACGAAATTCAGCAATGTCACAATGTAATAACTACCAAAGCAATCAAATGCATCTGCAAAACTGTTCAGGGCCTGATCCTTAAGCTCTTTAATGTGCAGTGACACTTTCTGTCCTTACAGATGGCTCCAATACTCTTCAGAAACATCACAGTGGGTTGGTTTTTTTTTTTGCTAATGAGTTGAAATTTTCCTCCTTTGCTGAGGAAGCCAAAGCTACAACCCAAAACTTGTTTAGGCAAGCCATAGAAAAATGAGGTTTGAACTACAAACAGAATAAATAGAACAAAAGTAAAATGACAGACAATCTGTTTCAGTGGATTTCCCATGCTATCTGTTTGTTTTTTTTCAAGTTATAGGCTCTTGATGGTTTAAATATTCGTGGAAGTGGAGCAGTTACAGCTGAGACCTAATTCAAATTTACTGTGTAATGCAGTAGGTCTCAGATCTGGCTCTGCGGTTATGTTTGACAATGTATAACAGGCCATTTATGTAGTTAACTTCAGATCTGGGGTTAAACAGAATCGCTCATTTTGCTTTTTTGTATTGTCACTTGCAAGACGCTTTTCTGTGTCTTGGATTTCCCAAAAAAGATACAGAAGGATGCCCCAGATTCTTTTTCTTCTCTTAGACTATGCTATAATTTCCTTCCTAATCCAAACATTAAATAAGAGCTAATTTGAATGAGGTGGAATTTTTACATTTTTTAAATGCATTTTTTTATTCATTTTAGACGTGACCACAAGCCAACACCTGAGCCGCAGTTTTATTCTGGTGGTGTTGAAACAGAAACTCAAGGTCTGTTGATGTAACAAATACACTTGAAGGAGAACTGAGCTCAATTTGGCAGAAAAACAAGCTCAATGACATTTCACAGTTTAGGAAGTTTGGGGGACTTTCAATTTTTTGCTTGTTTGAATTTTTAGAAATGCTGACCTCAAAATCCACTTCTTACAAAGATGGTTCTCTTTCGGTTACATCCCTTGATACTTTCGAAATGCAGATGAATTTGTGTAAATGAAGATGTTTTAACGTGATATGGGAGAACGGGCAGTTCGCCCTCTCTCTTATGAACAACACAGAATTTCTGAACCATTATTTTATTTTTCCTCATGCTTTGATTTTTTTTAATAATATAAATGTAAGTCTCACCTAAAAGAAGGTGAATGCAGGTATCAAAACTACACCAAGATTAAAAAGTGAGACTGAGATAAAACCTCAGGTTTTTTTACTTCAGATTTTTTAGTTCCTTAGAGTGTTTTGTTTGCTTCTGTTATACCTTATTGACACAGATTTCTCTTGAATCACAGCTCTTCAGGTAGTATCCTATTCCTAAAATTTATTTCACCCTGAAAAACAGCTTAGCTGCAACACCTTTATAGAGCATATCTTCTGAATCTCCTCACTCAACACAAGTTATTTCTGAATTATTACCTTTTTCCTCTCTGGTAAGATATTGTGTTCTGCAAAGAAAGCAGGGTTCTAGGACATAAAAGGAGTTGTCTTCTTTGTAGCTCTGGTATAGTATGTATGGTATAATACGTGCCTGTATTTAGGGCTCATTGCTCTTTCCTGGTATTTCCATACCATGAAAGTAAAAATGAAAGTTTTCTCTCTCATTCTCTCTCTTTCCCTTAATTTTATTTCCGTCCTTCCTTCCTTCCTTCCTTCCTTGCTTCCTTCCTTCCTCCCTCCCTCCCTCCCTCCCTCCCTCCTTGTCTTTTTATTTACTTTTTTATTTACCTTTTAATTTACTTCTCTATTTTTTCTTTTTCTCTTTAGTTTGCTTCTTATTTTATTTCCTTTTATTTCCCTTTTTGTTATTTCCCCTCCCAAACCTTCTTTTCTCTTCCCTTCCCAAACCTTCCCTTTCCAAATCTTCCCTTCCCAAACCTTCCCTTCCCTCTCTCAGTCTATCCCTGTGTCTCCTTTTCTTTCTCTGCTTTCTCTCTCATCTATCTTGTTCTTTCTCCCTTTTTCTCGCTCTTTCATCTCCTCATTAACATGAATAAAAGGTCACAGAATAAAAAAAAGACAGACTCAAAGCATGCTTACACCACCCTCAACCCCTCCCAAATTACAGTACAACGCAGCTGAAACTTGAACCTGGTCAGGGAGAATATATAAACTTTGCATCTAATAAGAAACAGATTTTGAGGGCTTTGTACTTAGCAACTACTAGGAAATTGAATGGAAGAAATATTTAAGCACAACATGAAGATTTCAAAAGCAGTGTTAACCTGGTCACATTTAAAAGCTATGATATAAGTTCTGTTTATTGGTCATGATTTAAGGTAAATATGCATTCTAAATCTGAGAGAATAACATCTTTACTCACTACCCCTATATTATAGACCTTTATGATTATATCCATAGATTTCAGTTGGCTACTAATCATAATTAAAAAACATTAGGAGATTGATCACCTATTTTCAATGTAATAAACTCAGATTAAAAGTGTATGAGGCTGAAGCAAGGCCAAGTGAATTATAGTGTGAGAACACCAACTTTTCAATTTCTCTTTTAATTTAGAACTTATGTTACCTCGAGAGTTTCACCACATGATTTTACTTTCAAGTTTGCACAATTCTTTGG
The DNA here is from genome assembly GCA_036023395.1 of Myiotriccus ornatus. NCBI lineage: Eukaryota > Metazoa > Chordata > Aves > Passeriformes > Tyrannidae > Myiotriccus > Myiotriccus ornatus. Next base: position 8,851,255 of record JAYRBT010000093.1, read on the forward strand.
CTTTACCCATACCTCAGGAAAACAATTCTGGTACAGAACATTTTTCAAAGAAAGGAACAAAATATTTTTACAGAAAGAAATCAGGTGACTAAGCACACTCGGAGTCTGGGGAATTCAATACTCTGGTTGCAACACCCTTGTCATTATAGGGTAGACAAGGAGGATCTTGAGCCCTTTTTCATCATTGCTGCATTGAAAAAGTTAAGCAGAAGCAACTGAACAGTCATTATTCTGCAGAGAGAAAGCAGAAAAGGTTCTTTTTCTGTTCCTAGACAGGGAAATGAGACCCTGTGAAAGGCTGAAGAGGATCAAACCCAACACCTCTCACCCTTTTCCAAATTAATCCCCACCCCAACCAGTATATGCCCAGTCACTGTTTCTATGAGTGTGGCAAGATGATGGCAGATGCAAACCCCTCAAAGACCATAAAAATAAGGTGATATTGGAAAAAGCAAAGTTTTCCTGATTTCCAGTGTATGATGAGGATGGTATTTTATTTTATTTACTCAGATTAGCTTAAGAGTTTCTTTACTATAAGGTGTTCAACATATCTTTCCTTAATCAGTGTAGTAACTTTTGATCCAATCCTGCAAAGTGTCAGCTAACAGCCAAGGATTCCCAGATGTCCTTCATGGGATGTAGAATCCTGCATGGAGTTCAGCAGTTGGTCTGTCCATTCTAGCCTGTGCTGATTTAGCAAGGTAAGCCTGTGCTGGAGGCAATTTTAAAGCTTTTTAATCTTACAGTCATTGATTTCTTAGACACAGGAAGAACAGTTGTTTGAAGCTGATCCAGGGAGGGGGAGGAGGAAAGACCTGGCAGATGTCAATTTGAGCCCTAGAAGTAACAGCCTCCCCCAAGCAATCTAACTCATCAAGCTAGTAGTTACTTAGTCTGATCCTGCAGTGCCTTGTGTTTTATTTCTGTTTAGGTCTTTCTGGGAAAAGGCTCTAAAAAGGAAAAAGGAAAAAACCACAACAGCAGAAAGAAAAACATAGATAGTCAACTATCTGCAAATTTCTGGCCTGTAGTAAAAAGTCTGTAATGCAAATGATTCACTGACTGTGAGAATATTTGGTGTCACACAAGCACTGTGATGTGTGTCTGATATTAAGCTGATAGACAAGATTCCATTTAGCTCAGAAGGTCCAGATTTGAACAGTAGCTCAGTGGTTACAACTGGAGTGGCAACTTGTGGGCCACTGAACAACAGTCAAACAATGACACATCAATAAAATAAATCAGTCAAAAGAAACAGAACCAACAAATTCAGCATGGTCTTAATCTGTTCTGACGGCTCCCTGAGGTGATCCCACCACCATATCTGATTTTTGTTCCATTAGGTGGGAAACAGTCTTTCAGTGTTTGATATCATCAGATACTCTGGTCTTGGAGTGCACTGTGAAGGAAAAAAAGAAAAAAAAAAAAAAAAACGAAGAAAAGGAAAAAAGAGGGGATTGGTGCCAGGTACATCCAGAAGCAAAATCTTAACTCCATTAAACTATATGGGAATTTTACCCTGTAGCATTGTGCCCAGAAATTTGGTGTGGCCCAGAACACAGGGTGTTATCAGGTCCTCATACAGGGAGGAAACAAAGAGCTACACTACTAAAAAACCCCAACACTAAAATACTGCCTTTTTCTTTCACATACAAGATGGGCAAGTTCATATTTTCACTCCTGGTGGTAAAAGAGCTGTGGCTCTCTTGACCACATCAAGCACAGGGCCTCTGGGAGTTTTGTTCTGGGTGATGGCATAACCCAACCACATTTAACCCTTTATGGAATAGATACCCTGAAGAATTTGCAGGCAGTTGTTATACCTTTAAGGATGTGACACGTGGGTCCGTGGGTATGAAATAACATTTAAATATTTGTTACAGCTCTTTGATGTAAGTGCCTCGACTGGCTCTTTGATGATACCTACCAAGCATGAGATGGTAACTCATATTCATGGTGAAATCGGATACCAAATGTGTTTGCAGCTTCACACAAGATTTTCCATTTCCAGATTTGAAACATTCTGCACGGAACTGACATTTGGAGTCTTTCAGAGGCTGATTTTTTTAACTATGAGTTTTATCTCATTATTGAGAAATTGAACTTATGGCTACTGAATTATGGAGTTTCCTCAGACCTAGCTCAAAACTGACATCTGTGTGGTTGTGTCAAACTAGTCCTTAGAAGCTACAGCAAAATCCGTGAAATTCACTAGGCATTGAAAAAGGGCTGGAAGCACAAAGGCTGACTAGGTGGCAGGGTCAGGGAGGGGGAGACACAATGAGCTAATTTACAGTGCTGATGTGTGTGGTTACAAATTTTCACCAGAAACATTTTTTGCAGATTTTGAAAGAAAGCATTCTCTCCTTTTTTGTAGCAAAATACATTGGGTGGCACAGAAACACTCGACAAACTTGACAGAACAGTTACTGCTCCTTTACGGCAACATCCATCTCTTGCATGGTCTGAATTCTGGACAAAGAAAGTAACACTGAAAGAGAAAGAAAAATCCTGCTTTTAAAGTTGGTACCCCTCAGCCAAGCCACTCACTGTCCTCCTTGGGTAGGGGGACGGGGTAGGAAAGGCAAATGCTGTGCTAAAAGCATTTTACGCAGTGTGCTTTTCTCATGTCTTCTACATAAAGGCGGCACCATTTATAACCTAAAGTCTTTGTTTTGGTTTTGGCCCCAAGTATCCACTGGCAAAGTTCTGAAAAACAACAAGACCCAAAAAAAAAAAAACACGTAGGAAAAACAAGGAAATAAAGCCAGAGCATCGTGCTGCAGATGTATAGATAAAAGACCCACCACAGCACCTGAATTTTAACTCACCAAAAGCAGAAATGTACAACAGTGCAGCAATTCTTTTGCACAGGGAGTGAGGCTGCTTGAGATACTACTTTCACCCACTGACAGGAAATACAATTTATTTGTGTTTTTTGATCTTATACATTAAAACAAAACAAAACTCTCCTGGACAAGCAGAACTGGTGCTAAGGTTAAGCTAATGCTGTAGCTCCTCAGTACAGGAATGCATTTCTTATTTGTACTCAAGCCAAGTTCATTCACTTATATTTTCACTAAAGCCACAGCCTTTTGAAGATGTTGCACTTGGACTTCCTCCCTGCCAAGTTTTGAAATTACAATGTGCTGTGTCCATGAGAAAGCTGAACCAGATTTATTAGAACAAGGTACCAGAATGTTTCACCCTCCACCACGTCAGGTCCAGGGTAGAAGTAGTGTATGAAAAGACGCTGTCAATACATTCTGTTCCTCAAATGTAAAAAGACTTTCCTCTCCCAACGCTGGCTGTAAAAACATCGAAAATAACTTGAAAGAAAATGTTTATTGATGTCTCAGATCTCCTGGTGCACTTTCACTCGAAAAGACCATCTGTCTGCATCTCTTGCCACTCTTTTATTTTCACAGTAGGCTACAGACTGTAGAAAGCTCCACCAGTGAAATATAAGCTATCATTTGTAGCTTTATTGATGAGGGGTTTATTGACTGGGGATTGGCTAGGTGGGTTAAACAGAAAATCAAATGCTAAAACCTTCCCACTATGTTGTTGATTTTGGTCCTTTGGACCAAAGGCCACCTGGGTGGCAGTTCAGCAGTTCAAATATCACGGTGTTGTATGATGTAATATTTCTTCAGAGTTTGGGGGAAGGTAGTTTTTTCATTCCCTTCATTTGGCTTATTTTTGTTGATAATTAAGCTTTCACAAAGTTTTCAAAATAGCCCATAAAATACTGAAATGGCACTATTGTTAGATATATACCATGACTTATATTAAAATATTAATAACTGGCAGTAATTTCCATTTCATATCATGCCTTGAGACAGTACATTTTCCTTCATATGTGATGTAGGAAATAACCTTTGTACAGTCAGCATTACTGTGTGGTAATGTTGGCTTTATTATGGAGATCATAGTTCATTAGGGAGCCTGATCACTTCTTTAACAGAACACTTTGACTCTATTCTGAGCTGATTTAAACTTACAAAAGCTCCACATGGAAAGGACGAAGTTTGAGTGCAGAGCACAGAGTAGGAAAAAGCACTTGGGTTTTCAAATGGGACCAGTTCATGAATAGTATTGCGTTTGATACACTCAGCTTTTTCTTAGGGCACAATAGCACCACAAACTGAAACTCCTAGAGAAATTTGAAAAGCTCAATTTGTTAAACATTTGTTCCTAATCACCCAAATGACTTTAACCATTTTCACAAATGCAAATTGCCATTATCCTCTTTGAGCCAGAATAGGATTTCATGATTTAATACAAATTGGTCATGTTCCACAGGTACAGTTGGATTTTTAAAGTATGAGGATTGAGTTGCTTCTCAAAATGTCAGCAGGTAGAATAAATTTACCCAGGAAATTTACTAACAGTTGCCACTTTCTCCCTCCTGTTCGTCACAAAAGGTAGCTCTGACACTGAGAGGGATGAGCGCAGTGTGAGTATGCTTGGTGGATGTGAAGGGTTCTTTATTACCCAATCAGCATCACGTCAATAGAGAAGCTAGGAAAATCAGTTTTCCTTTTAAATACTAGAACACTAGTGGAGGCAGTACAGCAAAATGAGAGATTTGTCACCAGTTTCAGAGAGGCCAGTATTTACAACCTGTTTGTTTTGGGTTTTTCCCCAAGACTGAACTCTGTTCTCAGACTCCAAAATAGATTCCTCTTCTTTTGAATATTTTATTTTGGTATATTTTTGTGTTCTGCTTTGATTGTTTGGACAAAGTCTACAAGGTGACATCTAAACAGACTGTATCCACCAGTCTCCCCTCTAGAGTGAATTTGTTTCAAACACATCAAACATAGCAAATGATAAAATTTCGGTTTGCTGAAGTGAAAATTGTTGTGTTTCAGCCCTTGGTTCACTAAACAGGGAGAAGATCCAGTTTCACATCGTGGTTACTACAGCCCCTAAAGGATGCAAAGCATCCGCTAATGTTTAAGTGGCATTTAATAGTCCATGAAATGATCTCAAAAAGCTCCTCTAGGCCAGATAATTCCTTATAGGCAAACTTGAGGAGATTTCCTAGATTTACCAGAGCACTGGCAGAGCAGAGGACTCAGACTGAAGGAGTGGGGGAACCCATCAGTAGGGTGCCATCAGCCTCCGGATGCTTTGTGCCTCATCCCACCTTCTTGTTTTATGTGGGAGCTGCTTCTTGCTCCTTTTGAACAGGTTTTCAGAGTTGTTGTCCTGATGCCCACACCACCCTGACTGTACTGTTCAATCCAAGCCATGGGATGCAAAAGACTAATGCTAATTTAAGATACAGCCATGCATTTCCACTTTTCTCTTGATGATCAAATGTTAGTTCACTTCTTGCTTGCCTGTGCAACATGACATGACTAGAGCACCAATCCTGTATTCATGATAAATATACATAATTATATGTTCATCCAAATATAATGAATATATATTGCAATATATAATAGATATATTCGTGCAACTGCAGGTCTCAATACAGAGCATGGAGGGAAGCCACTAAGTTCTTCAGATTGGAGATATCCATTTAAATGTGAAGAAAATATTCATGTAAATACATGGATACATGTAAATCCATATATCCAGAAATATCTCCCTCAACTTGAGATACAGGTGGAACAATGCACAGGCCTGAAGGGTGAATGGGATATTCTGGTTTTGATGGGTTAAAATGTTTTCTGCATATTTCCCTTGCTGTTTTGGCAGATGGGAGCTCTCAAGCACAGCCTCTAATCCCAGTTCTGCTGCAGGTTTCTTGGGGATGATGCAACACTGTGAGAGATCTGAAAACTGACTAGTTCCAGGCTCCAAACCTTTGTCTGTTTCTTGGAAGCACAGCTCACTCATTAAGCATCTGTGGATTCTGCAGGCAACCATGGCTGTCTGGACCATGTGTAAGAAAAGCTGATTCACTTTTCAGTGGAACTGGGCTCTGGAGAGAGAGAGCAGCAGAGAGAGCAGACAAACCTTTGGCAGATCGCCCTGTGTGGTTGTAAATGAATGTACTATTTCCTGTTCATGTTACAGTACCAGGATCTGAAACAGAAAAAAAAAGAAAGAGAAATTGCTCTTTTGCCATGGGGAGCACATTTGAGCAAGGCAACCAATGAAACACTGGCCCAAACCCGTATTTTTTTTTTAAATTACAAAGCCATTATTGAGGTACAGTTAATGCAGAATAACTCCAGCAGCTATACAGATGTTATCATACCCACCTAGTTTATTACATGAAAACTGTAGTAAATGTGTCATGATCGCAGGAATGCTAGACTCGAATACTACGTCCTGTAGTAATAGTGTGGTCAAACATGCTGAAGTGTAGTTTTAATCTGGGATCAACCAAATTTATTGGATAGAGTGTGGCTTGAGAGTACTGAAACCCCTAGAACATTGTTTTGATGATTTGGCACAATTTTTAAAGAGTTATTTTAATTTTCAGAAAGTGTTTCAGTAACACTAGAGATGATACTTAATGAGCTAAAAGTGTGAAAGATCTGGAGGCTGAATTTGCTCTGACATATCATAGTGTACACATAAATTTTATGTCTGTTGTGTTTTCAGGTTGACAGTGCTTTGCAGTCTGTAAAAAGTAAAGCACTAATGAGGAATTAGGAAGGAATTATTGTCCACACTTATCAGCAGCTGTGAGCCCTTCCTCTTGTGTAACCTGGATGTGGTACAATACCAAACCGTAAAAAAAGCTTCAAGTGGAAAACAAATAACAAGTAACATATAGACAAATAACTGATGTTTGTTTTCATCATTGCTGCTTTAACACTTTAGACTCATCTGAGTTTTGTCCCCTATTTTCTGTTATACAGGGAAGGAATTCCTGAAGTCTTGTACTTAAAACCTTGGCTATGACCCACTTTCTCCTGTAGGCCAGATGACATAGCACCTGTAAAAGGTCCAAGGAATTAGCTAAGAACTCACTGTGCTGGAGGAAATTATGAAAGGTTGGTGATAACTAAGATGAAGTGGTGTGTCAGCCTACAGACATTACTACGTCTTCCTCTTTTCACCTCTGCTTCATGGATTCCTGGCAATATTAACTGCTGCAAGGGAAATGTCTAAAACTGGGTATGAATATGTGTATTTAAACTAACACGAATGATAAGATGTTCTTAAGCACTCACAGTCATCACGTGGTGCCCTCTCCAAGGTCTGTGAACATGTTTGCAGGTGCTGCTGAAGTGCCTGTGTTTGAAACCGGCAGTAAAGTCAAATAAATGTGTGCCTGCAACTAAGGTTAAATAACATAACTGCAAACATTTAAAGCTAAACCTTTAGAAGGTGGTGGCAAACAGCCTGTAGTCATGAGGCAGTGACTGAAATAAGGAGTGGGTTTCTTACTGAACCTGGTGTCATTATATTTACTTTATTGCCTGCAGTTATCCTTTGGAGATTACAAAGGCAAAAAGAGGCTGTGTAGACTACCTGCTGAGGCTTTCTGAGACTGTGAGAAAGTCAGCTTGTTGGGAATATCAGTTGTCTGTTTTGAGGGGTTCTGGCAATGAGCTAGTGAAGGAAAGTGGGAGAGAGCCTGACTTTGTGAAGCTCGGCTCTTGCCTACTCACCTCTCCTTTCCTTCATGGACTGTGGAGCCCAGGCAGGGTCCTCATCTCTTGGATGTAAATATTTTGATGGTTCTATCAGTAATATGTCATAGCAAACTCTTTTTGACTGCTGAATTAAGATTGGAATGGAAGGCTGAGGGGTTGGCTATAGATGTTTTGATGTCAGCCTGTAAAAACAAAGCTATTGTCTGCAAAAGAATAAACTGTATTCCTTCAAATCAGTGTCTTAGTATTAAATCCATGTTTACTTTTCCTCTAAGGAAGTTCAGGGTCAGCAGAAGTAAAATCCTACTTTAAGAAGTGGAATTAGCAGCAAATTGAGTGGGGGGAAATGATTTTTTTGAGTGATCAGGTCAGTGATTTGAGGATATCAGCATGCATTAAATTAAAGTCCTTGGGCCTGTCTGTTTGTTTGGTCCAAGCTTGTGTTGATCTCTGATAGTGACTCAGGTTTATTCTACTCTCCTGTGAAACATATGCACGTAAGAAAATGTAAGTGGTCTCTCATGCAAACAGTAGTAAATTTAGAGCATGACGCATTCTTTTTTTAAGGAAATATCAGAGATCACCTGCATCTGATGGGATTTTTCTTTCTGTATCTTTTAAGAGACTTGTGTGAACTCACACTGATGTAAAAAAACCCTCTAGATTACTGTGTTCAGTTTAACTTTCCAGAAAAGAACAGATTTAAGCACAGGTCTGGGGAGGGGAATTTGGGGACCATAACTGCCAAGGAGCAGTGGTGCAACTGAACATCACCAGGAGTCTGAATAACTTTAAATAAATAAGACGTCTAAGAAAGATTCCTTCTTTGAATACACCAGGGTCAGTATGTCCAAGTCTTCTAGTGAGTTTCTAGGATCAATATTTTATAGAACTGATAGAAGTTCATGAGGTGTGCTCAGATGCAAAAGAGAGGGGATTTAGATACCAAAACCCTCTTTATGGAGAATTAATTAAAAGATTTCCTCAAATATGAAGTGCTGGTAGAACTGGTGTAATATGAAGACATAAAATGCTGTTCACATGTTCTAATGCAGCTTGAAGATTGCATTTTTGAGCTGATACAGCCAGAGTATCTGAAAAGTGGCTAATTTAACCACTAATTTGTTCTTAAAAGGATTTCAGGGGATATCCTGATGATAAAGCCTGATGTCTTTATTTGCTCAGTGAAGAACAGAATAATGTACATGAGATAAATCTGGCATTGAGGGAGTTTTTACATGGTTTTTTCATAGTAGGGAAGAACAGAGCACAAATCCACTGGAGTTAACTAACACTTCACCAAAAGAGATCAAGTTAATACAGTCTACTTGGACTAGTGCTAGGCATTGGCCAGGGACATTTGGTAATGTCACATCACTTTTAAAGAAAGAACAGTGGAAAATAGATGGTCACCTACTTCAGAATGTTCTTCCAACCACCTGTGCTTCAGACACTTCCTAAAGCAAGTGTGGTGCCAGTTTCCTATGTATTTGGTTAGGTTTTTTTCCTTTTAATTCCAGGAATATATTGATTTCTTGTGTTCATGTAAACCTTCAGCACATGCTGTATGTTGTGGTGAGGGGTTGCACAGCTTGTTTGCATGTTTTGTAAGCATTCACTTCCTTTTGATTTGTTGAACCTGAGTGTCAATTAGGTTCACTTGATGCTGTTCTCAAAAAGATGATTATTCAACATCAGGCATGATAAAATGGATGCCAGTCACCTTCCTGTTGCCTTATGCTGCTTTCTTCCAGTTTCAAGAGTTGTAATGTTTAATTATTTCTCATGCCAACATTTAATTGACCTTGTTGCTATTCCCTGTAATTCTTCCTATTCTGTTGCTATTGAAGACAGAGAACTAAAAGTACTTGGAATTTTAGACTTGAAATTATCATAGATTTATACACGGAATAAGGGCTGGAGAAGCATTTCTTGTCCAACATTCGTTCCCTCTAATTTGTACTTTGTAAAAAAATGTGCAGGTACATCTGTTACAACATTTCTTCTACAGGCTGGGTATGGTTCATTTAAAGATTCGCTTTTCTAAAGCTTATGTCTTGCCCAGTCATGGAACACGTATCTTGGAATGATGATATAAATTTAAATGTAAATTTCCTGTAGCTGCAGTTAACAAGGAATGCAGACAATGGTCAGTGCAAAGACCTAACACACCTCATTCCAATTTCTTTCTCTAGTGCCCTCTGACACTGAAGCACTGCAGTAAATTATCTAGATTAAAACATAGAGGCAAACCCTGAGTGTAATGTGGCATATCTAATTCAGTTTTTCTGATTATTTCTCTAGAGAAAAACCTTCAAAGCCAGCCATACCATTTTGTTATCACTGGGCTGTGCTGATGATGGTATGATTAAGGCAGCAGCAATAGTTTTCATAGTTTTAAAGTTAAGGCGAAAAGTAACATCTGGGATCTTCATATAGTAAAAGAGATTAATTTAACTTTTTAACCAATTAAATGGAAATTAAACAGATTACTTCTGAACTACTCTGTTTCCACACCCCTCCAGTTGAGATTAATTTTAATACTGTGGATTTCAGAGTAAATTAAAAAAAAAAAAAGTGAATATTTAAATGTTCAATAAGTTCAAATAGAGTAGAATAGAATAAATAAATTAAATAGCATATGCTTTTGGTTGCTGAGATAAAACTTGTATAACTTATTCTTTTTATTGTTACACTGTTTGTTTAAATGTTTATCAAAATGACTCCCCTTGGTGGTCTCTGTGCAACTATGAGAAAGAAGAAATGCACATAGTGAAATTAATTATCTGTTGGCCAAACTTTTTCCCCCAGAACTAATTGGAGATGGTGCTCGTGATGAGATGTCATGTTGACAGTGGAATTAAGTTCAGTACCGTGTCATTTGTACTCAATCATATTCATATTTTAGAAGGAGGATCCTTTATTGTAGAGGGATGATCCCTTATTTTAGAGAGAAGATCCTTTTAGCACTTGACTCTGTTAGTTTACCATCACAAAACATGCACAGAGGACAGCATTTGACACTAGACAGATCACACCTAGTCTTCCTGAATTCTTATTTCTTCATGGGAGATTTGAACCAGAAAATAACTTAAGCAACTCTCCACAGTCTTTGAACAGAGTAAAATTTTGCTATAATCCCTTTAGGACAAAAAGAAGTGGCCGCAAACTGCACCAGGGTAGGTTTTGGTTGGACATCAGGAAATACTTCTTCTCCAAAATAGTGGTCAAACATTGGAGCAGGCTGCCCAGGGCAGTGGTGGAGTCACTATCCCTGGAAGTGTTCAAAAAACGTGTGGATGTGGCACTCACTCAGCCAAAGTTTAGGCTTTGTGACCTTGGAGAACGTTTTCAATGTTAATAATTCTAGGATTCTATGATAAGAAGGTCTAACGCTCCAAGATGTAGCTAGTCTTCAACATACCAGGTAAAGCTTCAAAGTCTGGCTTGATTCTGGAGTTGGTGTTATCTATAATTTCCTAACTTTGTGGTTTTATTTTTCCCTAATATCAGTTCAACTTTTAATTTGAAGGGTTTAGTTTCTCATGTTGTAACTGCTGCATTCCACTCCCTTGTTGAAGGACACTGAGTGAAAGCCACTGCTCTAGCTCTTTCAGAACTTCAAAAAAAATTTTGTGAGGAAGTTTCAATGTGCTGCCCTAACTGAAAATTTTACCACTGAATTGTTTTAATATTGGCTTCCACTATGCCTTAAATTAGAATCAAATCATGTTAAAGTATAAAATTTGTCCTTTGGAACTCTGTGGACCCAGATTTTCTATCCCACCTCAGCATGAAGCTGATGCAGAGTATCTTTCAGCCATGCCTGATATACTATCATTCAGTGAAAAATTCCAGTTCATACGTAGCCTATTAGACCAAAAATCAGGTTGTGTGACATTATCAGTAAATATAGAATTATTTTTCAAATTGGTTCCCCTTTCTGTAACTTCTGACATTTGGGTTGAAAAATTCTCAATTTTAGCACTGCAAATCTGTTAGCCAACTACATGAAACTGTGAAAGAGAAAGAAGTGTGAATCTTTAGAACTTTTATTGTAGACTTGGCAAAAGAAGGATTAACATTAATTCATGACAGATATTTTAATTTTTTTATTTAATAATAAATAATTAAAAAAAAAAAAGCGTTGATGATGACTCACCTTTGCTTGTTTCCATAATCCCTAGGTGGAATCTGACCTTTCTGGTATGGTAGGTCAATTTAATCACTGAGCCCAGCATATAATGGGTCATATTCTTGTCTCAGTTACACCCATGCAATGACAAGCACATGAGGTCAGCGGGGCTGTAGGGGTGTAAGTGACAACTTGTTTTCACCTATCATCACATTCTCTTTGGACAACACACAGAGGCACAAGCTGGTAACATCCAGATGGAACCCCAGGTAGCCAAAGAAATGTTTGATCCCATTAAAAACTCCAGTGGCCTTTGTGTTCTTTACCACCTCAGGTAATTTGCTGAACTTTTGACAGGTGGCTTATTAAGAAATATTTCTGCTTCTGATGCATTTCCAAACTGGCTTTTAGACATTTGTAATTAGTGCCTTACTTTTTTATGACAGCTCCTTGGAGTTGCAGATTGCAGATGGTTAGTACGAAATCAATAGGGACATCAGCATCAGGCCCTGTGGCTCCTCATGTGTACACAACAGAACTTACTTTGAAGGTTCTGGCGTGATAGAGCAGTCTTTAGATGTGTTTCTCTTAAGATGTGATTTATTTGGAAGTAAGCTTCTTGAAGTAGAGAGAAGAATATCTATATTTTGTTTTATATTATGTGGTCTCTACAGTATGCCATCCCAGAAACCAGGAAGGCAGCACTGGTGTATTACAGGTGTAAATAGGGTCTGTGTGGCACCTTTGGTCTTTTAAACTAAATATGACATTCAGTTCTGTTTTGTCTTTCCTGGAAGTTGATTTTTTTATGATGTAGTTGGGAGCAAATGAAGTTCATGAGGATTAGTTTATCATGAAACAGCAACTTCCAAGCACAAGCAGGTTGTGCAGGAACCACTTGGATTATGGCCTTACACTTCTAAGTTCTGCTGCTGCCTGTGAAACAACCAGAGGCTCTGACTGTTTCTGCACACATGTCTTCATCTCATGGATTTGAAGTCTTGTGAGCAGAGCAAAGGAGTTCAAACACAATAAACCTTGGTTGTCCTGAGGGAGTTCATCACTCCCAGCTATTTTCTTCCACCCTGAGTCATCAGATGCTGGAATTGACCTCTAGGTTATCCTTAACATGGAGGGCAAAGCTTCACTCCTGCCCCTGTCAAGCTCTCTCCTCTCCCAGGCAGAGGTTGGCGGTATCCCAGACTGCTCCTTGGGATGTGAGCCGAGTCCTGGGAAAGGCAGAATCCACCAGCTTGCTGGAACTCTCTGAGACTGTAGTAATGTTCTAGGGAACGTGCAACTCCCCGTGGTAACCTAGTCCAGGTTTCACCAGAAACCATGAATCCCAAGATCTTCCTTTGCACCACTCTTCACTGTCATTGCTGTCTAGTCCACTTTGCTCTACTGATGAGCCCAAGTGTGACAATGTGAGATCAAAAGGGTTATGACACTGTTCACCTTACCATGAAATTGGTGTGGCCTGTTCCAAGTTCTCTTGCCTTTGTTTTATACTTCTGCTATTTTCTCTTGTGCAACTGAAGAGGCAAAAATAACAGACTGGGGAGGAGGTGGAGATGGTATCTTCAATTTCTCCAGTTCAGTTTTTCCTCAGCAGGAGGAGTACCCTCTTTTCCACATCCATGCTGGTGTTTCATCACTCTACAAAGGAAAACACAGGACCAGAATTTCCTCCCACACTCTGGATCTGCATCTTTGCAGCCTGATGGCTGACATGTTCCCAGAAAAATATTCTTGGTTCTCACTCCTATTCATGTCTCTATGTTGTCTGTAACCTACTGATTAATGTCTTTTAAGAAGCTAAGGAATGAAGGATTAAATGTCATTAGTTTAAAGGAATGTGTGGAACCTCTGTCTAATGTTAGGTGGTAGTTTCTGTTTTGCCCTTTAAAAAAAAAAACAAAAAAGGTGTATATATGTTAGGAAGGTCCTGATCATTTGGGTAAGCCTTATGCCTCTTCAAAATCTGCAGATTTTGGGCCTTTTTCAGGTATAAACCAGACTCAGGGTTGCTTAAATATGAAGGGATGTCAAACCCTCTTGCTGAGGGAACACAACAGTGACAGGTCAGGTAAGGAGGTCACAGTCGGGGTTAGGCTGTAGGAAAGCAGGAGTGGATTGTAGGTTTGTACTCTTATGCTTTTCTTCCAGCTAGGACATAAGAAATCAAGATTTAAATTAAGAAGTGTGTTAAAATGCACAGGACAACTTGCTGTATGTCCCACCTGTGACTGCAGGGTGTTTTTTTCCCTATTGTGTGCCTGTGGTATTGTCAGAAGAAATGATTTAGTGGAAATGTCAAGGATTCTAAAGATTATTTTGGTCTTTGATCAGTGATTAAATACACTAGTGTTGCAAATTCTCCAAACAATGTCTTTCACCACAGTTTTGGTTAACATCCTCTTGGGCACTCGTGTTCATGACTTCAATGGGAGTCATAGATTACATAAAGAAGAGTGGAATTTACTCTGTTATGAGTCATCAGAAAAAAAAAAGTTTAAAAGACAATATTTTTACAATTAGGCTTTTAAAACTTCGTTGTGAATTTTTGCTCTGCGGTTTGCTCCACCCCTGAAACACTTAATTTAAAATCCTCAGTTCAACAGGACAAGGGAGTTAGCTTGCAATCTGGGAAAATGTCTTAGACTGGATCAGGATGAAAAGTCAGACTGGAAGCTTTAACAGAATTCCTCCCAAAAGACATTTTCACATGAATATTGCTTTTAAGTGATTTTTAAAATTTATTTTGCAAAGGTAGGAGGAAGGATGGATAATGTTGGTTACACTAACCCAAGGAATTTAATGTTGGAATCAAGATAGACTGAACTATGGTGACCCAATATGATACTTCGCTGTGGTGTGATTGTAATTATTTTCTTAGAATAAGTTTAATATCAGTTTTTAATCTGGTTGTTATGGAATAAAACCCCACGATTTAGCTTGTAGGAGATGCCTCTTGCAGTTTTGAATTAGTTGTTCTTATTGAGCTTGTGATTTTAGAAGCCAAGAAGTTCTTTTGCTACTTGGCTCCATGTGCTTTGATCCTGTTCCATGGCTACAGTAATTTGGATAAATTTGTGCTTATGGAGAGAGGTTTCTGAGCATCCAATATATACCACAGTCTTCCTCATGAAGTGACTCACGAAGGTGTTCACAAGACAAGGATAACTTTCAAAGAGCAAAGGCAAAAAACTCCATTCTGGTAATTTTGTTTCAGAATATAAAGCAAACAGAGTGAAATCTGTGTATAAGACTGCCAGCCTAATAAATTCTTGCAACTCTGGCCTGTGAAGTTGGAAGTGAGAATGAAATTGTGGGGGTTTTTTCTTTATTTCAATGTATTTCAGTGTATTTCAATGTTGTTTATAAATTTTGTTGATGAATTTGGAAGTAAATGGGGAGAAAAAAAAAGATGAAAAATTCCTATTTGTGTGACTTGCAAACTCAGCTTGATACCTGAGCATCAAGCTGTTTTTTCAGAATTTATTATTTCTAGAGGGCGAGGGAAGTTCAATAAGCAAATCCATCCTACTACTTACACATAAATTTAAAACAATGTTTCTAATTTCAGTGGATTTGCGCACTGGTAGTCAATATAGACTAGATTTCCAGCTGATATAGAAGTACTCATAATTTGAGTTGGATGAAAAAAAGGTCCTGATTTCTAAATTGTCTGCAATTGCCCCATTGCCTGGAGGGATACTGTCCTTTGCTTCTTTGAGATTTATGGTGCCTAGAAATTCAAGACATTTAAGTCCATGGGAGTTTTGTATTTTTAATAACTATTCTTTCCAATAAGAATAAACTGAGATGTAAAAGAAAAGTCTCTTGTCTTTTCCATGCAAAAAAAAAAATAAATATTTTTTTATGTTCAGAGAACTATTGTAATTGGTTATCACTGAGACTCCTTGGAAGAACACAATTTAAAGTAGTATCTCTGAAGTAAGTTCTATATGGGAAACTGATTGAAATAAATTTTATATGGGAAAGCACTTGAAATGGCTGCAAACAAACATTTTTGTAATCTCTGGAATATTATAGACATCAATAAAATTTCACTGATCTAGAATTTGTTTTTTGGATAGCTTGATTTTTTTCCATTATGTGTAGTTTTACATTATATAATTGTCTGGCCTTTATTCACAATACATTGCTTGTAATATACTTTGATTTTTGTCTAAAACGGAGAGTTCTGATTCTGCACGTAGCTGGAACACGTGTTTTCATTTGGAGTTAATGGGGAGGTTATTCACTTGTTTAGGATCATGTTATACCTTAGATTGAATCCTTATAGAGGCAGGGAGTTGGATGCTGCAGAATGAAAGGAAGATGAAAGTGGCTAATTTTTTTTTTTTTTTTTTAACTTATGATTTGGTTTGCTACAATTCTTTATTTTAGAGGCGCCTGGGTAATATATTCGTGTATTTACCACAGAATACAGGAATGTCGCAGCAGGAGCCTGTTGCCTGACAAGCCTTTCTCGCAGCAAACAGCCACGATGTGTTAGACCTGCCAAGAGGCAAATGTGATGGCAGGGGTTTTAGCCTAAGCTCAGAGACTTTGGTAATGCAAAGGACATGTTATAACATCTCTTCCACTGGCAGCCACTCCTAGAGTTCTTTCTGAACCCTGTGGTATAAATAGAGCCTTAATACAATAATCCCACTCAGTTTCTTCACTGCTGTGGGGCATCCTCTTACATGTGTTGTCAGAGATAAGGGGGGTAAGGCTGTGGCAGTGGGCCTATTTTTTCTCCTTGTACTGTCTTTTTAAAAAAGATGGCATTCCCTTTGTTATATTTCTATAAGTGCATGCCAGGGCCTCAGTAAATCTGAGTTAAAAACCACTTGGCCTTGGGAGTTCATTCAGCCAAACAACCGAGGATGCAGCATCAAAGGCACAGAGTTCACCAGCCTCAGATGCTAAGAAAAATACTATTTTTCAGGCAAAGAAAGATGTTTTCTGGAAAACTGAGCTGCTACACACTCAGGGGAGAGCAGATGACATTTCTGTGTGACTCTTACAACAGGCCCAGATCTTGGTAATTCTTGTGACTTGTGGTTAATTTCTGACACCCAGAATCTTGCTTTAAAAGTAAAAAGCAAAAGACACAATTAACACTGAAGGAGAGCCTAGCTGCAGTACACAGTGAGGGTGTCTGTATTTTCACTGCTTCTAGTTCACTTTTGCTTTAAACTCTGCTGAACATTAATCATTTGAACTTCAGCATTCCAGGTGAGATGTGTGCCTTGGGCTAACCGTAATTATGAGGAAAATACCTGGTTGGTTTGTGTTTTTTTTTCCTTTCAAAAACAAGAATGAACAAAAGCAAATTATTTTGTTCTTGTTAGAAGGAATTCTGGCAAATTTTCTCTGAGAAGTTCCAGCAATCTGAGTGTTGGCAGCAAAAGCTCCTTTTATGATGTGCATTCTTTTGAAAGCCTTTATTAATTAAAAGCATTTTAAAGAGATTATTACTCTAACTTTGGAAATTGAGAAGGTACTGTCCATGTTGAATGGGTCAAAGCCTAGAGTCTAGCAGGACTTAAATTGGAATTTCACCTGTAATCTCCTACACAGTTGGATTTTGGTTGAACACTACCAGTGAAGGGAGACTCTCCAGTGCTTGATGTGGATGCTGATGTGAAAATGCAAAAATGGAAGGAGGGGATTAAGGTGGAAACTGGGAAGAGAGTGAAACAGAGGAAGAGAAATTGGAAGTTAGTGAGTGAGAAGGGACTAGGTGATGAGGAGTGGAAAAAGCGACACAACTTTGAACTGGGCAGCAAGAAGACTGAACCCACTGTGAAAGGGAAGAGGAGAAATGTAGGTGAAAAGGAACTGAGGTATGTGGGAAGATCTGGGCTTAGCTGAACAAAAAGTCAAACCACCGAGAACAGAGATGTGAAAGAAGATGGTAAATGGGATGTAAAAGAAAATGGTTGACAGTGTAGGTCAGTAAGGGGAAAAGAAGGAATGAGTTTGTGCTAAATCAAGGACTGGCTGACAAAATGAAAGCAAGGAACAGTTGCATTTTGAAAGGGAATATGGAAACTGGGCAGAGATACTGCCAACAGTGAAAAGTTGTCCTGACAAAGAGGGTGGAAGGGCAGAGGATGAACTTGAGAGAAGAGAGCAGAAGAGACTAAGAAGAGGCAGGAAGCTATAATGAGTGCACTGTCCTACGTAACCGGGGACAAACCTGAGGTGCTCCCCTCCCCTCCCCTCCCCTCCCCTTCCCTCCCCTCCCCTCCCCTCCCCTTCCCTCCCCTCCCCTCCCCTCCCCTCCCCT
>JAYRBT010000093.1:8899378-8914593 GCA_036023395.1 Myiotriccus ornatus
ATGATTGGATGTTCACCTCTTATTTACATTCTTTCCTTGCTGCTAGGCTCCACGGCCTTGCTGCATACCTCCACAATGGTCTCTTCTCAACCCTATCTCATGAGAGCAGTCCAGTTGACACAATGGCCACAATAATAATGCATATCGCTGAGCCACCCTTCTCTGATAAGATACTAAAAAAATATTACCTATTGCTTTAAAAAAAAAGAAGTTTGGTGTTAATTATTTCCTCTAACACCTTAACATTAATTAATAACTGCTCCATACATGGCTGAGAAAACTGTGTCATTGCTGAGAAAGCCAAGAATATCTGTCTCAGTCCATGCCATCAATATCTGACATCAGGCTTTAGTAATTTTGGCCAGAAAATTTAAATATTCAATACTTGAAATGTTAAAAAATATTTTCTTTCTTGTCTTACATAATCTAAAAATGTATTAAAAATGAAAAAGGGTTATTGTGCATTGAAAGGATAGAGCAGAAATCATGATTACATTCCCTGTGTCTGATTCCAAATTGTCTTTTAGATAGAGGGGTTTTCTTTACCAGGAAATATGCTTCATAACAGACTGCCTAAGAATACCATAAAGCAGCTCCAGGCTGTAGATACCTTTGTTTATGTTTGATTCATTTCTCTGTACATTTTTACCACTTTATTTTTGAGACAGTATGGAAAACACTTTAGTAAGATGAATACATGGAGGTAGCAGGAAAGTAGAAATAGGTTGTAATTTTAGTAAGGGCATGGAAAAAGAAAAAACCTTTTATGATTTTAAAGCTGAAGGGGCTGATGAACTAGACAAGAAGAATAAAAAACAGTAGGTACATGTATTTTTCCTACTAATTAGGAACAACCAACTAGTGAAGTTGAGCATGTGAATCTACATTGTAAATGCATTTTCAGTGTTGGCACATGAGACTGATACTTTTACAGGTGGCAGGGATTATTTTTTTAGTCTTTTCCCTGCTGAAGGAAGAGAGCGAAAGGGGGGAGAAACAGGCCCCCCTTCGCACTTTTCTTCTCTTTCCTCTGGCTGCCAGCTTTGACCTTGGAGGTCCCTTATCTCTCTGCTGGAATTTCTTCTATAGTGTTTCTCGTCCAAGCAGTCAGTCCTTCTTTAAAGTTTTTTTTTCTTCACTCTTTTACATGAAAGAAGGGGAGCTTCAGTGTCACACCTGCCCCCGGCCCAGGGCCAGGGAGGAGGGAGGCCTGGCCCCTACCTGGGGCTTGCTGCCTCTCCTACATGGCTGCTTAATTTCAACTGCGCAACACCCTTCTCTTCTGTTTTCTTAAATATGTAATTAGCAAAGACGTTACTGAGTTTTTTGATTGGCTTTTTGTCCAGAAATTTACCTGGACAAAACCATTTTCAGCCCCAGGGTCTGGCTGGTGGGCAAAACCACGACAGGCTCCATGATCTTGGAGGTCTTTTCCAATCTTAATCCTGTGATTTTATGAATCACAAGTTCAGCCAGAGTGAAGGACAAGCTGGTCATTTGCTTTGTCATCTGCTAAGTACTGCAGACTCTCATTAGAGACAAGCAGCCATGTATTTATTCTCCTACTTGATTGAATTTTGACAATCAGCCATAACATTTGTGCAAGCTGGCAGCAGCTTTTTCTGGTTTGATTTACTTCCTAGGAGTAAAGGAACTGCATAATAATATCTTTTTTTAGTGGAAAAGTCCTCTTTTATCTCCTCTTTCATGCTTGCCTAAAATAAAAAATACTCTTTTTCAATCAGATGTAACAGGAAAGAGAAATATTATCCTGTTTCTAGTCTCTTTTCTTACTGTAATGAAACAGATCCACTTAACTTCTGCAGAATTCACTGGTGTTACTTTTAATTAATCCTACCATTTTGGTCACCCAAGCCTTTATAAATGTAAAGGGCCCAAGGACAGAAAGACTTTTCATTTACTGTTTGTGTAATTAGTAATTATGGCATTTGATTTCCCTCGTAGCCTCACAGCTTTCCTCACGTCTCCCTTCCAGGCTGCTTGTGGAAAGGAGCCACCAAGCAGGAGCCAAGAGAACCAGAAACAATGGTCAAGAAAAACTAATTCCTGAGAAAACCAAACCAGTATTCTTTCTTCATCGTCACAGCTAGAAAAGCAACAATACTGAGTATCTACCTTGTACACATCAGTAACTGTTTGGTTTTAAATCAGAAAGGGAGAAAAATGCTGGGCAAATAACCTGGCAGGTGTGACAATTTCAGGTGAGGTGCTATTTCTTTTAGACTTAGCAGAAGTAGTGTTATTTCAGCTATCCTGCAGGAATAAATGGGTGATAATCCAATGTCTGAGGAAAAGGATTTGTTGCACATGGAAAAGGAACTGTGAGGAAAGAGAGGCTTCCAAGTATAAACATAATGGAGCACTATTATCAAAAAATAGAGCATTGTTGTCACAAAACAGAAGAAATGGGGCTAAATGGGTTCAGGAGACATGTCTGACATGAATGATGTTCGGACAATTTTGGATCAGTTGAAGGAGAGACCCATGATATGACTTAAAACTATTTTGGTCCTGTTTGGGTCTTGATATTTCAGATATCAACAGTTTTTACATTAATTCTCAGTACAAGAGAGTCTAATTTATATACTCACTAATGGATATTCAGAGAGGAAAACCCAGTGTGTTTTAAATCTATTTGTGTGTTTTATGCTGATGTGCTCTTTCTTCCCTTCAGCAAACACATACTTTCCCTCCAGTGCAGGATACTTCTCCCTCTCCCCAGTGCACAAGCTCTTGTTTGCCAGAGCATGCTGCTAAACTATTTCCATTAACAGTGTTGTAAATCACAGGGACAGCCAAGATTAGTTAGCACTTTTGGAAGAGGGATAGTGTCCAGTTGGACCTAATTCTATTGTCATTTTCCATGAGCATTATCTTGTAGCATCACTCACATTTGTGAACTGTAAATTTTGTAGACAATTTGAAGCATTATTCTTCTTTACATTTACATTGAAAAGTTTTCTTTTCTCTCCAAAATATTTTATTTTGAAATAGGGTTTGCTAATGTCTTTTCTGAGATTGAAACTGTTGATAATGGTCTTAAAGCCTTCAAGAGACTAGACCAATAGCTTTAGGAAGTAAAGCTTCTTCAGGCATCCCAGGTGAGTTTGTTCCAAGTTGGAATGCAATAGAGAAATAATTGCTTGGAAGGTGGAAATGGCCAAATTCTGTGGCAGCAGCATAGCAAAATAGCACAGTCCTGGTAATTGCAATTATAATTGTGATGAATTGATAAAATATCTTTTAAAGGTATTTGAGTTACAGTTATTTAAAGGACTAAGGTCAGTTTCAATCATCTTGGACAGATGTCTGAGTAGGTCCCACTCATTCAGCAAATATACCCCTCTCTCTCCCTCTGCAAATACAATTTAGGGAATGTTCTTCACATTACTTAGTGATCATTAATAGCTCATCAATAGTCCTGGCTCCCCTAGAACTGGAACTGCATCAGGTGTTGAAAACTCAACTAACTTTCTTTGTCTCTGTTAGTCACTATGCCAGTTTCCCCATCAACGGAGTGGTAGGTTATAACCAGGAGTGGTTTTAAAATGAATTATTCCATGTTCAAAATGCTCAAGATTTAGTGTTTAAAAAAAAAAAAAGAAAAGAAAAAGAAAAAAAATGAAATGGAAAGATGGAGTCTTTTTAAATATAAGAGTAACTGCAGTAGAAATTGTTTGGTCACTTCCAAGGATCAGACATTGTAATGCAGCTTCTAGAACTGGACTTAGAAGGATAAAAGAAAAGTCCAAAAATGACTACTACTAAACTATGGAGCTTGCTATTGTATAAATTTGCAAGTTTATTATTGTGTAAGCACATTTCACTTACCTTTGTCCAAATCCGTGGCCTCAGGCAGCCTCACCAGCACCTGCAGATGAAATGGTGCTGCTGCCTGGGTCAGGCAAAAAGTGTTGGCATAGGCATGTTCTCAGATGTCCTGCACCTTGTTCAGTGTTAGGGGTGAAATAGCTCCAGGAGTGAATTTGGGTTGAACAGGGATGAGACATTGCTGCTTTCACTGAAGAGGTTGTAAGGTGTATAATAAATGTTATTTCTAGCACCCAAAAGGGAGCCCACAAGAAAGATGGAGAGAGACTGTTTACAATGCTCCAGGACAAGGGGGACTGGCTTCAAATCAACAGAGAATAGGTTTAGATTAGATATTAGGACAAAATTGTTCCCTGTGAGGGTGGTCAGGCCATGGCACAGGTTGTCCAGAGAAGGTGTGGCTGTCCTATCCCTGGATGGCTAGGTTGGACGGGGCATTGGAGCAACCTGGGAGGTGTCCCTGTCCATGGCAAGGGGGGTGGAATGAGATGATCTTTAAGTTCCCTTTCACCCCAAGCCATTCTGTGTTTCTAAGATAGAGAACTTGATGCTCACCACAGCTGTAAAAAAACCCATGGAATTTAATTTTCTATTTTCATGCTCAGTAGTGTTGTTACCTAATCTCATTTTTCCTCACATTCTCACTAAAATTGCTTTCCAACACTGATTTTTTTCCTCCGAAGTGTTGGTTGACTTCAGGCATAGTTATAAGTTATGGGATTTGTCCTTTAAACACATGAAATTTTACACAGGGCTGAAAAAATTCTGAAATACTCTCTCCCAGGTCATTCAAACTGGGTGTTCAAAACTAGTGCACACTGCTGACGTAAAACCTCTCTGCAAGTACTCCAGAGTTTGCTGTCCTGGCTGTGGCAGGGCTTAGGTGAAAGGCACATGTCTAAGTGTAAGGAAGCAGTTGGGAAGGCTTTGGACCCAGGGTTTGGGAAATAACATCCCCAATATTATCAATATCCCCCCCCATATTGCCAGCCCAGAGTTGATATTCCATGGTTTGGAAAACAAGGCAGTGAGCTCTGGTGGAGACATGGTTCTTCATGTTCCTTAGCCTTGGATGCTCCCCTCCTCTCGGGGGATTGCTCCTACCCTTTGACCATCACTGAAGCACCACAAAAATCTAGTCAATGCCACTGTATTTTTTTCTGTTTGCTCTCATCTTCACTAGGTATTTTGTTCTTTCTCAAGCAGAGAGTCTGTGGTCAATCAGGGACTGGCAAATTCCCTTCAAACCCCCCCCCACGGACGCAGGATGCCCCAGGAAGAGTTGTGGGAGAAAATGCTAAATTTAGGGAGGTCTGGAGCATAACCAACTCAGATCAATGTTTTCAGGACATGGAGCACAGCAGACACATGCACTGTATATATTTCTTACAATGGTGGTAAAATGGGTCTCTAAAGGCTCTTTTGTTTTCCTACTTCTCCATCTGGATCCTGAACCCTGATACTGACAAAGGGCCGGTGGTGGTTTTGGGCTGCTTGCTAGGACACAATCTGCTGGCTTGTCAAGGAGTTGATAAATGGCTCCCCTAGAACAGTGAATTATTCCGTAATGGAAGTGAAGAGGATAGATCTTCCACTCCTGCTCTCGGGTTGGGGCACTGGAGCACTTCTCTGTGCATTATGTTGTGCTTTATTATGACAAGGAGCAACAGGGCTGTTTTTGTGTGCACAACTCAGAGCCCCTCACCAAGGCATACTAAATAAATACAATAAACTTGTCACGGGGAGCACTTCTGTGGCTCACATCCTTTTTTTTCCTTTAAAACATATTTTCCAAATGTGGGATGAGTAGTCTAAAGGGAGTTCAGGGAATAGCCTATAGTGTTACGATTCTTGTGAGCACATATTGAATCATTCCAACAGGTCTGCAGGACAGCAAGATCATTACCTCAAATCTACAAGCAAGGAAAAACAGGGAAACGCATGAAGAGCCTTGATCTCTGTTGTTGCAGTGTGTTGTGCTAGGAAGTGGCTGCACAAAAACAGGAGTGGGAAATAGATGACAACTGGGAGGGAATGATGAAGGGAGCTTAACCAGTTGGGTCTTTCTCCCTTTTTAATTAAATCCTGTATTTCTGCTTATGGAGAGGGGACACTCTTCCTTGGGAGACATAGACTGAGCAGCCAGGTGTGGCTGGATAAGTATCTCTATTTAGGTTCCCCAAATGTTTTGGGGCTTATGAACTGAGTTACCCTTTTTTTAATTTGAGGGGGAAAGGGGAGGAAATTTTGACACCAGACTGGAGCATCCAGTTCCAAAGGGCACAGAAGAACTGTGACTTAAGACAGGTGCACCATTTTCCACACCACATTACATATCCTGGTTAACAAGCTTCTACATATGATCACGTATGCAAAATTTTATGGATGAATGTGAAATGAAGAGCATTGCTTAGAGGAAATTTTCTTTCAAAATCTGTGTCACTATATTTGCTACTTGACAAAGGAGAATGACCCTTCCATGTGTCAGCAGGGAAGGAAAGCATTTGAAAGGCTGGAAGACCAAACATGAAAATCTGGGTAGGAGTTGTCCAGGGACTTTATGGACTCCCTGTCCCTGGAAGTGAAATTGTCCCCTCTGAGGGTGGTACAGCCCAGGGGTGGCTGCCCATCCCCGGAAGTGTCGAAGTCCAGGCTGGATGGGGCTTGGAGCAACCTGGGATAGTGGAAAGTGTCCCTGCCCATGGCAGGGAGTGGGACTGGATGAGCTTTAAGGTCCCTTCCAACCCAAACCATTCTGTGCTTCTGATTCCATGAATATGAAGATGGTGGTCAAACCAACCGATCAAGCTGTGACCGGCAGCAGCTGGATTTCAAAGGGTTTGCTCTGCCTTGTGAAGAGGAGGAGGAAATAATTCTTATTACTTCCAGAAGTTACCATGAATCCCGAGACAAAAATCTTTTCTCTGCCTCCGGTCTCTTAAGGAGGGGTATCATTAAACTATCAGATGGATGTCAGAACGTGTTCCCTGGCAGGCAGGGACACGTTCTGTGCGGTGTGGGGAAGAACTCACTCTTTTAGTGTGCTCAGAAACCCCCCTTGAACAGGGAGCCCAGCTCGAGCTCTCCAGCCCCAGGCACATCACATAGTGATGATGATAATTTTAAGTGCCATCTTTGTTATCAGGGTTTTATGTCTGTAATAAATAACAAGCAATTCAAACATCAGGAAAAATTTATCATTAGGAAAGGATTTTTTTTTTCCCCCCATCTCCTGGAGTCTTACCAACCTGTGAGGATAAATCGTGAGAATCTGGAGGTAACATTTGTTCCAAAGAGACGAGGATCAGTCCGTTCCCTTGGCTCCCTTAATAGCTGAAAAGGGTGGGGGAAAGAAAATGAGCATGTAGCTTAGTAGCAAATCAAAACTGGTCTGTGAATGTGTATCTGCTCTGGCTTATTTATGACTATGATACACATGTAAAATATGCTGGTGCTGCTACACAGTCAAAAACGCAGCTTGCCAACACTGTTAAATTACTATTTATTTCCTTTTAATTCCACTGGGTGTGACATTTATGTCCAAATACATCTGTCTTTTGGTTGGAGTTCTTGTTAGCCCTACTACAGCTCTGAAAGGTTATTTAAGTTTTTGCATGTGGGAATGACCAGCTGGTGAAGATTTTAGAATTTAAAAGGGTACTTTTATATTTTGACCTGACTTGACTTCACTTTAGAAACAAGTCTTTTTCATTTTAAAACAAGTCTTTTCCAGAATAAATGAAACCATATAGAATTTTACCCCTTCAAAATCTCATGGTCTTCCTTTAGGGGGAAATACAGTATTTTAATCACTGAGTTTGTCAAAGGTAAGTGCTGCCATGAATGAGTGATGTGATAGGCTCCTCTGACTATTTACGCATGATGTAAATAGGTGATGCAGAAGATGTCAAGGAGGCCGTGTTTAGATTATATGTGCTTATACTGTTTTGAAAAAGAGATCATACAGTTTAATTGGGTCTATACAAACTGGTGAATTGGTCTACAGCTGAACTACACAAACATGGCAATTTACTGAAATGTTGTGGCAGCTGTATATGCTTCCAGCTGGGCATAGACACTGAGTGCTTCCCACTTAGAGCTGGGCCGGAGGGAAAACCTCTTTTCCCATGGAACAGCTTCCAAAGAGCCCTTTTAAGCAACGGAAATGATGTGATGCCACGGGATGCTCTCACAGAAAGTTTTGAATTTGACAGAGGAGTAAGTGACTTTCTTACTCCTTAAGTAATTATCCTCTCTGCTGACATACCAGGAGCTGGCAGAAGTAGCTGCGTCATTGGAAATGTTTATACCCAGGTCCTTGAGAAAATGTTGGTATCTCCTCCCACACCAGGGGAAATTACGTGAGTTAGTAACACACTCCTTTGGAAGGTCTTTTTTATTCAGACTAAAGAATTGCTGCACAGTCTTTCTACAGATACTGGTGAAGTAGGAGGAAATTAGCAAGCTGTAGTGCCAAGGGCTATCTTACTCTGAAGCCTCTGAAGCTTAAGTCAAGGCTCAGCCTGCTGACGTTTCATAAGAGGAGCTTGGGCTCCATCTATCAAACAGGCAGAAACAAGGGTACACTGTGACAGTTCATGCACCCATGATTTAAGCAAAACCTCTGGATATTAATTAAGTCCTGTCAGATACTGATTAACTGAAAAATACAGATGTGCCTTTGGGCACACAAGCCCTTCAGATGTGAAACAGAGTCAAAAAATTAAATGCTGAGTATAAGTTAGCTCTTTATGTGACATTGGCCATGTTGAACCTGAGGAAGATCCTCCCTGTCTAAAAGAATGTGTTTTTTTCCCAGCTGTTAGCAGGTCTTGCAGAGTGACTCTATTTCTGTTTCTCCACACATTTTGCCTTATAGCCTCAGGGCATCATGAAAAAAGATGCTATATATAAAATAAAAGAACTGTTGTCAAGTAAACAACTCAGGCTGCACATTCAAAACCTGTATTTCAGTGTGTAGATTTATCTTCCTTACCCCGTATGATGATTACACTGAATTACATGAACTAAAGGAAAACTGCTTTTCTAGCTAGCCAAGTGCCATAAAAATACATATGGAACCTATATGGGCCTCCCAATGGATGCTGAAAGCACTCACCAACTGTGCATGGAATGATTAACAATGCTCAAATAAAACAAGAGGAAAGGGAGGAGGAAAAAAAACAGGCTGGAAAACCTTCCTTACCTGGGAATGTTTTGACGAGATAATGCAAAGTCTCTGCATGAGTACGAGAGGCAAGTTTAGATCACACTTTCCTGGCTCCTGGTGGTTTTTACCAAGGTTAGTGTTTTAAATCATTAGGAAGATGTTGATTTTATTTTCTTTCTAATTTCTTTTCTCTAGAGAGTAGTTATGAAAAAAAAGGGAGAAGGGGGAAAGAATTCCTGGATCATGGAGAGCCTTTCTAAGCATTAGACAGTGGGCTCTCCCACTGATGCCAGTGAGACAGAACTGGAGACACTATGAACAAATTGGAAGAATAAAAGCCTCAGAGCACTAACAGAGCAATTATTTCCTCCACCACACTGCAACTTCACCTCTTGGTGACAGTGTATTTTCACTGCTCACTGGCTGTGGTTAAGGAAGTGGAAAGGGCATTCAAAGAACAACAACACTGTTCCAAGAACATGAAATCTTCGAGTCATCCTTGGATTCCACTTTGTGTTTCCTCCTCCACCAGCTATGTTTGCCCAATTGCTTATCAGTCTCTCCAGAGTATCAGACTTTTACAGTGATCCCATCTCTTACTCATGCTTTACTCATTTCCCAACATGGCTATTACTGATTTCCGATTTAGCCTTCCCAAATCCCTACCTTGAATTTGAGGAGATTTAGAGGGCAGATATGGATGGAAGTTAACATAAAATTAATGCACAGCAAGCACGTGCAAGGGTATAAATTACTCTGTGTATTCAAGGAAGAACCTGTTCTGTTTCAACATCCATTATGCAGTTTAGGTAAAAGGATGAAGTCCCAGCGTGGAAATACTTTTGCACAGTAATAGGTATAACTACAGCTTCAGTCACAGCACCTCCACACAGTATGAAGGTGTACAGACTTGCTGTGATTGCAAACTCCTGTCCCCCAGCCAGGAATTCCTGCTGCTGTTTCCTTGGTCACCTGAGACAGCCCTTATCTCCTTCATCAACTTCTGTCAAATCCTGCAACCATGCAACTGTCATTTTAGGCTACTTTAGCACCTAAATAATTTGGTATTAAGCATTTCACTTCTCTGCTCAGTCTGGGACTCATAGCAAAGGCTTGGTGCAAGGAAAGACTATTTTCCCCAACACATCTTCTGACTGAGCTCTTCTGGAACTTATTTATTGCTCTTTGAAAATGACCCAGTTCAAGCCTAGAGTTCAAAGATGATCTGTGCTAAAGCTTTATCAAGTATGTGTGCCCAAAGTTATACCTTCCCTTTCCTTATCATAGCATTTACACCTTCGTTAAATATCCAGGTAGTCTTGGTTTCTGATCTCTCTTGTGTGTGAGAAAAAGAAAGCAAAATGGGTTTAAGGTTCTAACTGGGAAAACAATATTTTCTTCATATCTTACTAAAAGAGGTGAGGTATCAATTTCTTCAAAGAAATTCTTTCCAAAATTTTGGAAAACAAAGAACTAATTCTGAGGCAAACGCATGCCTAAAACAGTGATTTCAAAACAACTGCAGTTTGTCACAGCATAAAGATCCTGTGTTCAGAAAGTTTTGCTGAACAAAAATGAAGCTAGGATATTATGAATAACCTGCAAATGCCCTTTAAAGGGGAAAATAAAAAAAACCCCCAAACTAGGAAGGATCCATGAACAACCTGCATTTATGACATGATGAGGAACTGATATATAAGAAATACTGTTAAAGTTTGAACAGCAAATGACAAACAAGAAGATGCCTGTTTGTCTAAACTTCTTACATGATAAAATGTGAACAGGGAAGGTTTTTGCAACACAGTGCCTCCATGTCAATAGTTTTCAGTTTCTCAGAATTAAAAATTTCCTTGTGTTGTTTCACTGATATTCTTATTCACACCTGAACACAAGAGATTATTGAGAATTCATCTGATAATTAAAACAGTATTGGATGAGTTGGAAATGTGTGAGTATCATAATGTCATTAATTAAGTAGCAATAACTAGAATATAGCTGCTTAATATAAAAAGTTATCAGATGATTCTTTGTGTATTTTGAATGTATATACACCTGTCAGTCAAAACCCAAGATTCCTTAGGAATTTTCCTTCCCCCTGTTCAGTACCTTTGAAATCCAAAACTGTGGTGCTTTGATGCCATATTTGGAGCAGTATCTACAGGTAAAGCTACACGACTAGATTTTGCCTCTCCCCAGATCTCTTGCAGAGTTCAAAGCTTATATATGCACACAGAATGGTCACTGTATTCCTCTGAACCTGCCTGGTTTACAGACAGGGGTACTTATTTGGCCTGAATTGGAGACATCTATGTTTCCTGACTCCAGAGTAGAAAAGTTTTGGATGAGTAATTCTGATGATTGACTTAGATATGCACATACACGTGAGACAATTGAAAGGTTGTAACTAATAATTGCCTTTTTTCCTAATTGCAGGGTGATCTGAATTGATGAAAATGAGTTTTTCAAACAAGAATGACAACAGCTGACATACTTTCAGTGTTTTACTGTCAGCTTTGTTCACTCTGACCATAAACCTTTTCAGAAGAACAAGAAAAAAAAAATTCTGCTGACAGACAACTCTCCCAAACGCAGTCAGTATGAAGTCATAGTTGTCTGATGTCCTCATACCCATCAGGCATAGTTAAACAAGTCACTCAATCACTGAAAATGTGCAAAATTAACAAATAAATGCTAATGGCAGGTACTACTAATTTAACCTCTATTAGCAGTGAGTGTAATTGTTTTCTTCAACCTTTAAAATATTGAGACATGCAACTTCCTTATCTGCAGCTAACTGCTCATTTTGCTGATTTAGGAATCTTTCATTACACACAATAGCAGCAGCAGAGCCTTTAGAATCCTTTTCTCACCATCTTGAAAAAAGCTATGGAGTGATCTACCTGAGACCCAAACCTCTACAAATGAATAAATGTGATATTTTACACAGAGCAGCCCAGGTGTCTCAAGTCCCACATTTGTGCCTTCTCAGCAGTTAATCAGACAGACATCACTACAGTTTTGGTCCCTGTTTTCACTCATATCTTATCTTAACAAAAAAAATATTGAGAGATTATTTGTGGAATTACAAGTTTAAAAATAAATAGCTGAATGTAACTTAGGTTGGAGGTTGTATTTTTAGAATGAGAGCAGGGCTATTACTCACAAAACAAGAGGACCTGTTCAGACAGAAAGAACTAAAAATACTTTGATAAACACACATTGAAGTCACAATGTTCTTTATTCTTCCAAGGTTGGCCTTATTGCTATGGTTAGAAGAGACACCCTTTCAAGAGTGTGCTGACTCAACATTAACAAGCACATGTCACCCGGGTTGTGATCATTAATACTGCACATGATGGTGTGTTTGCAGGGGTTGTCCACCAGAAGACGGGAAGTCCATCATGCGGGAGAAGACTTGGTGACACTTTCCCATCTTTTCCTGCCAGGAGCTCTCCCACACTGTGCTGTCTGGCAGCGGGGACACTCTCCTGGTGCTACTGCATGAAGAGGATGCTGAAGGCCATCACGACACAGCACACAGCCACGTAGGGGCTCTTTCGCTCACCTGGGAGGGAGAAAAGCCCAAAAGAAAGATTCAGGAGTGACTAAACAGATCCAGGCTGCTCCTAGTCTAATGTGCTAACTATGATACAGCACGTGCAAGTTCACATTCAACATTTCTGGCTGGAGAAATGCTATTAGAAGTACAGTTGTGTGCCCAGGAAGAACATGCATGGAAAACCCAAATGTAGAATATTGCTACAAAAAGACAGAGTTGCAGCTCTTTGCTTTAAGACAGTGACTTTAAACAAGGGCATGTAGTGACAGGACAAGGAGGAATGGCTTTAAACTCAGAAAGGAGGTTTAAATTAGATATCACCCTGTGAGAATGGTGAGGCCCTGGCACAAGTTGGCCAGAGAAGCTGTGGCTGCTCCATTTCTGGAAGTGTCCAGGGCTAGGCTGGAGCTACCTGGTCTATGAAGACGGACAGATGCCTGTCTCTTTTACTTGTTAAAGGGACATAACATTGTAAGCACATGGAGAGGGTCTGGCCCACACATTTCCATGATAAAAATGGTCAACAGATCATAGAAGTTGCACAGACACCTCTATTTCTGACTGTTTCAAATTGATGTCACAGCTTCTCCAGGGCACACCATGAATGAAAAGTTAAGTTTACTCCATTAGCCCATTTATATTTGGTGGCGAAAGCAATTATGAGAGATCTATTCCCCTCCATTTGGACCAGGACAAAATATTACAGAGGTGTCTTATTTACAAGGTAAACTATGAAAACAAAAGAGGAATAATCTTATGTGGGGAAGTGTAACACAGTCAGGGGGCTAATAGCAATGTTAACTAGACTGGTACCTATTCACATGAACACTTCCTCTACTTAATTAGCCAGGTGTTTTTACACTTCTACTTAAACTTTATTCTTCATGGGTCCACTGACTTCTCTCTGTAGAGACCAACTCTGGATGGCACTTCCAGCCCTCAGAACTGTCCGGAAGTGTTAACACTTCAATCTGTTTTTAAAGTGAGAAGATTCTTGTTTTTACACATCCAGAAGCACAAAGACAGAGCTGGGGCTGTTTGCTTTAAACAAAATTCAATTTCCCTGTGCTGTGCTAGGTCTTTTGCCTTACTCTATAAACCATCTTATTTTGAGACAGAGTTTTCAGAGAACCATTAAAGAAAAAAGAATACCAAGGCTTCCAAATTTAGCATCAAGGTGCATTTCTCATTAAAAAAAGAGTCATTTTTACCAGCAGGACCTTCAAATACATGGGCAACAAACTTTCCATAGAAAGAAAATAAAAAATAAAATAGTTGCAGTGACAGCTCCCATAAGCAGCAGTGCCTGCCACAGTGACATTACAAGATGTTGCCATGATCTGGCACATATTTAATTAAACTTCAAATAACTGAAAGAATTAATGTCTGCAGTTTCACATCTGTTTAAAATAAATGCTGAGGAAGTCAAACTCCTACGGTTCAGAGTATTACAATATTCATATGGGTTATACTTTTCTGCTCCTAATTTTCTTAAAAGAGAAATCACCATGTGGCAGGATTAAACATAATTTTGCACAACTCTGTAAATATGTAACCACTTGCTTGTGATTAAGATCTTATGCACATGTGAAAAGGTTGTTTAAACATACTAGGGATGTTAAATGTAAAGGAACCCAGGAGACATTTTCATTTTTAGAAGCCTATGTTTTGTACATGCCTTTGTGATTAACACAAACAAAATGACAGGAATCACCCCCAAAGCCCATTTTCACCTCTCAGTCTAAAAAAGAAAGTCAAATCGGTCCACTCTAGATGCAAGCTGTAATAGAAATATAGCTAACAGAAAAGAATATGCCTGCACTTAATTAACTACAAAGAAGGTGACAAGGGAAGGTGAGGTAAGGTATTCTCTTCAACCTTGAACAGACCCTAAAGCAGCTGATTTTTTGCATTTGTTTTCGCTGGTACAGCTCAAAATAATTTCTGACATCTGACATCTTCCCAGTGTCTTTCAATTACAGCACTAAAATTGATTCTGCTATGTCTACTATCTAAATAGGACAATATCTGCAATCATTTTAACAACAAGTCTCCACAAAAAACATTGTTTTGTGTCAACGCTCTTTTACAAATTGAAAAATGTATGTCATGCCCCTCTCAAAGCCTGGGAATGCAGAAAGGGAATCATACAGGTTTTCTTTAGTTTTAATGACAAGTAAGAAGATCTACAGTTACAAGCTCATAGTTTCTGCTGTACATTAACAATGCAACTTGAACAACACTGTTTTGATGATGAGTTTGTAATTTTTAAAGATCTTGGATATACCTTAAAAGTTGAGAGTAAACTTCTCTTGTATATTCCAATTTCCCTCTCAAAATAAATTCAGGATAAGGATTAAAATAAATATAAACCCAATGTTATGGGAAAATG
The DNA here is from genome assembly GCA_036023395.1 of Myiotriccus ornatus. Lineage (NCBI taxonomy): Eukaryota > Metazoa > Chordata > Aves > Passeriformes > Tyrannidae > Myiotriccus > Myiotriccus ornatus. The sequence goes on from JAYRBT010000093.1 coordinate 8,914,352, forward strand.
TCAGAAATCAGATAGAGCTGATCAGCCTGTCTGCAAATGTCACTTGACATGAACAGCTTTCTGTAATTCAAAAGTGCACAGAAGCTGACTAAAGAAAGGAGAGAAAAAAAATACACTCGTGCTTAAACAGAACCTCAATGTGAAACCTTGGAGTTTTGATTTTTCTAATTTTTGTAGATCTTAGAAGTAGTTATGTAGTAAATGTAGATTTTAGAGTAGCAGCATATTATCCCTTTACCCTT
>JAYRBT010000093.1:8914693-8936317 GCA_036023395.1 Myiotriccus ornatus
CCGGACATGATTGGGTGAAAATCATTATAAAAATTGGAGACACCGGTATTCAGGGCACGCGGTGGTGACTGTTCCTGAAAGCCTTGGGGCTCATTAAAGCCTTTTGCATCCTTATCTCCTACCTAATTTGGCTTGGAGTCTTTTTTTCCCCACAGCCATTTAGGCAACAATGCATTATTTTTTATTACTATGAGATAAATATCTGGCTTTTTTCAATACTCCATTAGCCTTTTATACAGACTGCAGTTCATAAGGAATCATTCATTTCTTTGTATGTTAATAAGAATTCCCCTGTGGTTACTTCACGTGGCAAGAAGTGTGAAAGACTTCTGAAAATATAACATCACACACATGAACTGACATCAGAATATGCAGGCATTCCATGATGCTGATCTAAGACAGCGATATCCTGCCCCCTTATTTCATGGAGGTAAAACCTGCATTTTTTAAGACAAAGTGTATATATGGATTTCATTGCTACAGAAAAACATTAACCTAACAAATAATGCCAGAAAAAGCACTGGTCTTAAAGACTTTAAAAAAAAAAAAAAAAAGAATTACCAATCCTGGCGCACTTCCAGAATATCCCCAACAGTCTGTAAGGACAAAACAAATTCATTAGGCTCTTGGTTTAAAAAAAAATATTTAATATTGAATAAAATAATCTAAGTCCAGATTTTCTTTCTTCTATGCTAAAACAATCTGAATTGACAGTAGTCTGTCAACTTCACCCTCTTCTGGACATGAGAAACCAGCAGATACCTGCACAGACGGGCACAGGCTACAAACTACATAAGAGGCAAATTTTCAAGTCTAGCAAGATGGGTTTTTTTGCATGCAAGAAAAACCAAGATGCATTTAACTCAGTCTGTGTTCCAGATTAATTTAATCAGAATTCTGCAGTCTACATTAAAGTACCACACACAGAAAATTATGTTAACAAAAACCCCAGAACGATACAAATATTGGGAGTAGGAAATAGCAACAGACCTCTACACCATTGTATGTGGGGAACTTTTTATGTCAAAAGTGTTGAAGCGAGTTTTCCTACAGGTATGAGAGATGATAAACTTGAGTACTTTAAATTTAATGCTTTGTAGTCTCTCTTTTGCATTTCCCTTAGAAACAGTGGATAAAAATGCCTTCTCTAGCAGGCACTTTTCTTCTCACAGATGTAATCTGATATAGAATGCTTCTGTTAAAACTATAACAAAACAATTCTTACGGATTGTTCCTACTCCTTTACTTACAATTTCTTTGTCTAACTAAAATAACCTCACACTGACTGCTCAAGAGGAGCAAGGCCAAGGACTGCTTTAGGATCTGAGGAGGAGAAGGGGAAGCATATGAAGCATCCTGAATAAGAAGGCAGCTTTCAGCCTTTGTTGGTCAAAAATATTCAAAACTTGTCTGCAGGAAGGTTTCCTTCATAGTACGTCTGCTCGCAAGGTAGTAAAAATGCCTGGATTCAACTATATTGTTTATTTATAGATTAATGGAGCAAAAAAAGAAGAAACCTAATTACTTTTCCTCCTTCTCCAGATACACTTATCAGCCATAACTTCAGCCTGTGTTATTTGTGGGGTTGTAACTACACCTGCAGTTCTCCAAGTGCTTTCCCAAAGTGCTCTGAACTCACATCGGCACTGGCTTGATTATCTGTCCTTCTTCTTTCTTGGGTTCTGGCAATTGCCTGTTTTTAACATGGTTAAGTGCAGACAGGTAGGAATGGGTCCCTTGCTCCTGCATCTTCAGTAGACAACACATCCTGCACCTTTTAAAAAATAATTTCTCTGCTACTTCATATTTTATGGTCTCTTTTATGGCCTTAGTTTACTTCAACATCTCTTTTTCTTTCCATTTAGCAACCTCACCTTTACTTCTGAAATAAAGACTCGGTGTCAGGCAGGTGAGAACCAAGTGAGGCAGCAAGTGACTGATGTTTTTGAAGTCAAAGTGAAATGCTTTTCGACCAGTATACCTCCTGCTGACCAATTCATCGTGAACAGCATTTCAGCATTTCCACTTCTAGAACATGCTTTTTCATTTGGGCTTTAGATTGTTTTACCTCAAGCCAAATATATATTTATATATTTATACTTATTTGGCTTTGACTGTATTTCTGTAAAGCCAAAGCCCTTTTTTTTTGCTGCTTTTATGTAGCTCCATAAGCAGAAATAATAATGATTGCATGTGGAGCACCACACTTTTCCAGGCTAAGAGGTCATACAATAAAATAACCTCAAGACATCTAGGCACTTTTTGAGGATGCACGCAAGTAGAAAGGCATTCATATGTAAATCTTATAGAGCAAAACACACAGCCCCACATTACTGCATGGGGAGCACTTCAGGTTCTCAAAATTTTTGTCACTCTCTGTAAAATTGGAATTTATAGATTGTGTGCTGCAAAACCAACACAAAAACTTCCACAGCCCTGCTTTGCCCACAAAGGAATAAACATTACTGTTCCTTTCATGTGTGTTTGAAAAACCTTGCCTGGGAAAAAGAATATTAACTCTTTCAGGAAGTCTATAAATACACTGAATTTGCCTTACAATCTCAGCAAGGGTATTTTCTCAGGGTTTGTTTGACTGTGTTTAACAGTGTGAAATTCTTACTGAAGTATTGTACATTGCTTCTAGCCCTCAGTGAAAATACAAATATCTGATGTGGTATGTACACAACAGAATATGGGTTTCATCAGGTCCCCTTACTGCAGTTAACAATTCATGAACTTAAAAGTCACTGAAAGGGGGACTGACAAAGCTTCCCACAGATGACAACAGCACCTTTTAAAGAAGCTTGTGTGCTACTGGAACAGCTCAGTGTCTGTCTGTCCACATACCCTGCTACCGACCAGAGGCAGATTGAAATCAGAAACTTCTAACCAGCTACAGTAATATCCTCTGGATGAACTGGAGAGCTCACACTGGAGAAAAACCCTGTGCAGACCTTCTGCTCCCCTGGATGTTTCTGTTCGTGTTCATCTCAGGCTCACAACATGCAGCTCTTCAAGTCAAAACCTGTTTGCTTTTTACAGAAATGATGCTGCCTTGAATGAATCTCCTCCAAAATAATTCCTCCTGAAGCAACCACTCCAGGTAATTGCACTGTTTCCTACTCTCCCCATCACGTTCCTCTCCATCCTTGTTTGGAGGCAGGTGATGTGACAGTTTGGCCTCCACACCTGTTGTTTTTTGGCAGCCACAAGCCAAATGTGCACAAGCTGCTGCCTATTCCTGGCTTTCAGTGTTAGATGTTAAAAGCCCTGACCATGAAAGTGGCCCTGGTTGACTAGAGAGCAGAAAACCTAAATAAATGAAACCCATTAAGCTGAGGAGCAGTTAGTGGGGCCTTAAACTTCGACTGCTGAACTGTGTATGTTGGGAAAATGCAGCTGCCATGTGTTTACCAGGACAACCCCAGTGCCACTGCAAGAGGGAGTGTGAGAGATACCCCACTGCAATGCCTGTGGAAAATCAAAGGGAATCTCTGCTGCACATAAGCTAACACATCTTTCTGGTTAGCAGAGGGGAGGGAATGATGTTGTGGTACACGTTCTCCCCTAGTTAGCATGAAGCAGTAAATCTCCACTTGCTTTTTCAGGCTTAAACAGGCCAAAGCACATGGAAACACTCAAGGAGCATAAGGGAGAACGAAGTTTTAAAATTCAGCTTGGCTTGGTAGGAACAGCAGACCTTGGCAGAAGTGAAGGGGATGAAATACAATGTTAAGAGGATGGGTGACATCACTTCGCAGCACCGTCTCTCAACCAACAGAAAAATGTTTCTTCCCTCAGTATCAACTCATTTAAATCCTCACTAAAGTTACCACTCACTTGGAAATAAAATGAGTAACTATCAACATTCCTCCTCTCTGTCACTTTAATATTTTATTGCTACTTTTTTTTAATGCCATTAATTTGGAGCAGGAATAATGAGGTAAGCTCATCTCTCTGTTAAAATGAAATATCACCAGAGTTTGTTTTATCCCATATGTCTAGACATTTCCATCTGAGCACGGAATACGTCAGAGGAGAGGGACAGGGGTTTAACAGCATATGAGCTCCATGTAAACATCCACCACACAGGAAACAAATTTCATTGCTTCCAGGCCAAGGTTTTATTCTCCAGTACAAAGCAGTCTACATACGTATGTATGTATGAAACAAAACGGTATGTCCAACATCTATATAAATACAAACCTACAGATCAAATGCCCAACTCCTCCACTGTGTCAGCACCCTTTGAAAACGTTTTAAGAGACTTCTATTGTGCTCCAGACAGATTTGCCTCAAGAATAAACAGAGTAGCTCCAGATTAAAGGAAATACTCCCTGCCAAGAACAGCACTAAAATTTTTAATCAGTAAAATAAACGTTCTTACTTCTTACTGTGTATACCTCATTGACTATTGTGTTATCTTCCACCAGCAGACACCCAAACTCCCCTCACCCTCCCACTCCCTGTCCTTCATGAAGTCATCCTTTCTTTCCATCTTTACTCCTATCCAAAGAAATCTGCCATGTCAGTGGCAATTTCTTATAAAAGGACATAAGTGTTTTTGTGTTAGACCTCCCAAATTTAAAAAATCTGGCATACTCTGGTTATCTTATGATGCTAAAAGAAAAAACCTGGATGATAAAATATAACTCCAGAGGTTAACTACAACAAAGGTTTTCATAAGACAAACACTGAGGGTTCTTGGTGACAAGAGTCTAATTAAAACTTGAGAAGTCTTCTGAAAATTAAATGCAGAAGTGACAGGAGATACTAAGGAAAAGGAAAATTTTATTTAGCAGGAAATGATCTAAAGGAAAAAGTGGACAAGTCAAACACCCAGCTCCCAAAAGCCTGTCTGTTTTTCCACCCAGAACATTTCCAGCTAGAATTACCTCCTACTTCTACAAATACTATCTCCTTTCTACCAACCTCAAGTGAAAGTATTACTGAAATACCATGGATGGGCTCAGTGGTTTCTATGTCATAATAGTCCAAAAGTTACTTTAAAACCACCACAATTAAATGACAGTACTGCTGATCACAGTTAAGAGTGTCCAAAGGACACAAAAAACATAGGTTAGGTTTGCAGAAACTTTTAAATACTCTTCTAGAAATTCTTTCATCTTAGACAGTATAAACCTGTGATTTAAACAGACCACACATAAGGATAGTGTTGCTTATTTTAATGAATATTCTTAGGGTTTTTTTTTAGTTACAGATTATTGCTAAAGCTGTGTTTCAAACTTGTATCTCCAAAACACCTGTCTTGAAAACGAACAAAAAGCCAGCTTTTGTTGTGTTTTTACCCACCCCAAGGATCAAAAATAAATCATTGCAACAATAGCCATGTGTAGGAGAATGTTTCCTTTCTGCCTTTCATTTCTGTATCTTAAAGCATCTAACAAGAAAGCTATAAATCCAGAAAATTAATAATGCAATATTATTTAAGTTAGTTAGCTAATAAATTATTTCAAGCCAATTAAAACTGAGGCCTTGCAGAAACCTTATTGCACTCTATTGTAATGTACAAAATGAAGATTTTTATCTTCAAAGAGAGAAGTTTTCCAAAATACTATCTGTATTATCACAGACACCATCAGAGTGTACTAAAAAGTTGAAGTTAAAACCACACATCTTGTGCATTTGTAAAATTATCAGACCACATACCCAGTTTTATTTTTGTCCAGCAAGCTGGGAGCCAAAGATCTGATATAGGCACAGGTACATATGAGCAGCAAGATTACAATCAGCAGACTCTGGAAGTTGAAGATGGCAGACTGTGGAGGAAAATCAGAAGACAAAAATTACTCCTTTACAGTACAAAACTTCCCTCACTGGAAAAAAATAGGTGAACCCTTAGGTAATACCCATTAAAACCAAAAACGAAAACAACCATGACAATGAGCCAGAAAATCTTTGCATCAGTAAAATATGGCAGTGGTACAGAAGATGAAGAGGAACTGGCTGTAAACCAGTGGTAGCCAAGACAGAGAACAACAAGAAATAGGTAGGAGAATTGTTACTATACCCCTTTATGAAGACTACATGACAAATTCAAAAAGTTTATAGACATACACAGTCAAGCCCATCTGAACTACAATACGTGATTAATTTTATTTTCAAATTACATTTTGATTTTTGATTTAAAACATCTTTACTGTAAATACATTTTAAGAAGTGTTAATTACATGGAAAAAGCTGGACAAATGGAGCAATTGCCCTTGGATTGAGAAAGAAAGTCCTATTGTTTGATAGTAAACACTGATCTGCCTAGTGGCAGTAAGAAGTAATAATTCTTGAGAAATTGATGCAATATTTGGCAATTTAGTAAATTTTAAAGTATCAGTAATAGGCAGAAACTGCATATCAAAAACTTTTTAAAATTTTTTTTACAGTTTTGGGGTTTCTTTTAACTTTTAACTGTCTCAACTGGCATTTAGTCTGCTTGACAGCACCAGGTAAGGCAATTGCTTACTTCAAAGAGCTTTATTTTATCTTCACTCTGCTTCCCTCATTCACGAATCCAATTTAGTGTAAAGTCCCAAAAAAAAAAAAGTAAAAGCAAATACAATAAATTCGCTCTTCATTCTGGAGTTCTGATGAATTTACGTCTCATATTTTTGCACTGCTCAACCCAGATGGCTGAGTAGTGGTATTTAATTAAGGGTAAATATGTAGCACTTAGGAAGGGCTATTACACTGCAGTTTCCCTCTCCAAGCATATTTTAGAGCACATCAGAGCCTTCATTTCCACAGCCTGAGGCACATATCTGTTGATGCACGTGTGCTTTCTCCCTGTGTCAAAAAATTCCAATGTTTAGAAGCTCTGATAATCAAATTTCTCTTCACAGTTAAGGAGAATTATACAGGAAAATCACAATATTTCAGTTCAGTATGGCACTAACAGTAAAACTGAGAAAAATAAGAAGCTGTAGTAGAAGCAAAGCCACTGGAACATCCACAACTCTTCTGATATAAAAACCTTGTAACAAAAAAAAAAAAAAGGCAAGAAACTTTGGCTTATTTAAAAGTGCATAAAACAACAACAGAAAATGAATACAACTGCCAGCCTGAATAAGTGCTTTAAAAAGGGTTAGATATTCAGAGTAATTTAAATATCCAATGTAATGGGGTCCAACAGGCCACTGTGTTAAAAGGAGCATCACAGAGAAGCTTAAGAAACAACTCTGCCTCTGCACCCTGTGTCAGAGATTTCAGAATCCTTGAAATCCACCATTTCTGGGATGATGGAGAAGGGACATTACGCCAATGACCCACACCCAGTGTAAGCTCTTGGTCCCGAAACATGAGGCTTCTTGCTCTTCTTCTGAGCCACAGCATTTGCTTGAGTCATGTTTAATTTAGTATTTTAGCCTAACTAGGTATCACTTCTGTCCTGCCACGTCATAAATAACGAAGAGTATATTCACAAAGCACAAAACACTGCCCATCATCACCAGACTCCTGTGCCTCTGCAGGTGACAGGAAGTTTTGCCAGCTCCAGAACCGAGGGAATTCTGGATTCCCTGCAGAAGGACCTGCTCTGTCCCACAAGAGCTGGGGTCCTGTGGCTCCTGAGGGTCTGGGAACGTGGTTGCCCCTCAGTACAGCCAGATATTCCCTATCAACTGATTAACTGGATCAGTTCCCTGGGACAAGCAGCTGCTCTGCACATCTCACAGAGCCCCGCTCCCAGGAATTCCTGCAGCTGCTTCCCAGGGCTGCACTGGGCACCACAACACAGGGAAATGGCACCAGGGCACACTTGCTTACCCTTCAGCAGCGATTGTAAATGAATACTCATGAAATGTGTGCTTAGTTCATCAGCAGGGGCAGGCTATAATTGCTCTTTGTTGGAGTCCTCACATGTTCCCGCAGACATGCAATTACAGACCTCCTTCCACTGGACCCTGCCCTGAATGACACCTTTATCTGCACATCTGGACATGAGTGAGCATTCTAAAACTGGCCTACAATTTTAAACTGGAAATGAAAATTTAGTCCTGAATTAGACTGGCTTTGCTTTTCGCATCCCAAGTAATCCTTACAGCCCAGCTGAATTCACAAAAAAAGAGACATCTGACTGCTTCAACTGGTGGAATTAAAAGCTGCTGTGAGTTGTACATTGCTCAGAATCCTTTAAAAATGGTGCATTCACATATGGAGCTACTTGGACAATGTAATGTAGGTTGGTCACAGTTGATTTAGTTCAACTGGGTTCCTCTGATCCAAAAGCAATTACTAGGATCTTTCAAATGTGTTGACTGGCTTAAGATAGGTCCTGTGAGTTTCATTCCAACTACAAAGAAATCTCAGCACATGGAGAAATTGATGCTGTCTTTTAGACTGTGTCCACATGTGGGTGAAACTACAACTAACTTCCCAAGACTCACATTCAAATACAGAAAACAATCAGCACTAGTATTTTATTCTGGTTTTAGGCAGTGCAAGCTTTAATTTTACAGGCTGAAATTTTCTACATCTGCATTTGGTACAGTTCTGACACGGTGGAAACACCTGAGTGGTTCCACTCTGTGTTACCTAAGTAATCACAGTCCCCTGATGTCCCTCACCTGCAGCACTAATGAGGTTTTGAAACCAGAAGCACTAATGAGGTTTTGCAACCAGAAGAACATCCAAGCATAAGCTTTTACCAAAGTCTTTAGAAATTTAGGAACATGGACTTCAGCTTTGAGAGCTACGTGCCCAAAATCCTTCCCAAAATTAGACCTTAAAAAAAAAAAGGCCTTAATATTATTTCCTAATCATAATGTATGTTTGTAAAAACTCTATATAATAAACCATAAAGAATGATTACTCCTGAAAGGTTTTATGTGTTTGGATTAGCAGTGGTGGCATATATTAAATTAAATACTAATGGGAATATACACTAGGTGGAAATTAAATGGCACAGCTAGGGACATCTGAGTGTATTTCCACCTGAGTATAAATGAAGTTTAATATATTTTAATAAGTGTCAATTCAAAGTTAAAAATTACCTATGCGGCTGAGAAAGGGAATCAAGATTGGTCACAACATTTGCAGAGGCCTCGATAATCTCATTATTGACAAGGTTGCACATCCTGCAATTTAGTCTGCATTAAATTTACTACACTTGTAGAGACAGAAAAAAAAGAAGTTGCTCAGAGTTCTGGATATCAACAGCTCTTGCACGTCATAAGAATATTTAATTCAATTCACTGAGAGGACTGAGATCATTGACTGATTTTTCAGTGATCACTTGTGAACGTGTATTCAGCCTCAGCAGAAACAGCCATAATGGATGCACTAATTCTAAACATGTTTCTACACTGAAAATGACAGCCCATGGACAAGACACTGTAACTATTCTACCTCTGCAGTCTCATTCACTCCATCACTCCAACATTCCCTGCTGCAGAGACATGGCTTCATTCCATGTCGGTGCAGACAACACCAGAGTCACCAACTGATGCATTTACTGATGTAACCCCTGGGTAGCACCGTAATAAATTACATTGTAAGTTTTGATGCAACTCTGTGTCACAACGGCCCTGCTGACTTTCCCCTCGCCTCCTATAGTTTTGTTTAAAACAAACTCCTTGACACCGTGCTTCCAGGGAAAATAAAACATCCAGGAGAACAAAAACCCCATGCTGCTCATCCTACTGGGCTGGTAGGAAGCCTAAAACAAAAGCTCTCCTAGTTTATCTCAACAGGCTTAACACCCAAACTGAAGCTTAACCTCCCCTTTAAGTAGACTTTAAGTATTTACAAAATTGTTATTCTGATTGCAGCGTGACCATGATGATTTCATCTGAGTGTGCTACAAAAGAAGAGGCCACTGTAGGGCCAGTAAGTTGCTAAACTTTGTCCTGTGGTTACTTTTACAATAATCAATTTATGTGGGCAAGCACAGATATATTACTGGAATATTCTATAGAAAGTATAACCTCATTTGCGCAACATGCTGTGGAACATTCAGTCTTTCTATAACAGTTTTATTTTCTGTTTTCCTTCTCAATATTATAAAATTAATGGATGATAAAGTGTTCTGGGATGAAAGAAACAAATACTGATAGGCAGCTAAAGGACTGGGTTTTTCATACTAAAGTGTGAACAAGAGCTTACACACTGCAGTTAAACTGTTAAGCAAGAGCTGATAAAAATCCCATCATACAAAAGTGAAATCAATCTATGAAATATTAATGAAGAGGTCCACACAAAGCTGAAAGAGAAAATGGTTATTATCTAGGGTTTCCATTAGGCACTTCAATTTGTATTTCCCCAGTTGAAATCAAATTTTTAGGGGAATAATATTGAAAAAACTAACAGGAAATAAAATGTGGGACTACTCACAACCTGGAAGTCAAAGTAATTGCTAAAAAGTAATTAAAACACGTACCTAATTTTATTATTTTCCAATCTATTAAAAAAATAATTATTTTCACCACTGCCGCCAAATGCAGCCTGATAAAAATGAATGGAAAATAATAATTTGTAAAAGAGGCATGATAATTATGGCTATAAAAATATACAAAAAGTGCAAATTAGTTAAATTTGAAGTGATTATTGGCAAAATTATACTGCAAAACTAAGCAAGGCGAGTTTAGAAAAAAATAGTTTGTGCTTAATTAGTATCCAAATACTGGCCAATTGCAGTTACTGGTTGTTCCAACACAAATATGGGGCTTTACTCTGGATTTACAGCATATTCTCCTCAGTATTTAGTTTTCAAAGAATTTCAGTATAATCTTTAACAGTCATTCACATGTCTGTCTAAAATATGTATGTTTGGACTCATAAAATTTAGGCTAAGGCTAGATTAGAGTAGTAGGGAATCTTTTCCGTAGGCATTTATTGAAGGAGTACATTGGCTAATTTAAATGGCAAGCACAGCATGTAGGAACTGAGATGTAAGCTTTTCAGTCAGCTGAAAAGTAATATATCTCTTTAAAACACTAGGAATCTCTTTAAACAATTAATTAGCATATGGAAACAGCTGACTTTTCCAATAAAACCTCTCTTAACACATTTAGGTTTTTTTAGTGCAGTTCAAATCCAAAGACCAACAGTGAAAAGACACCTCAAGGTAACGATGCTGAAATTCCACTCACTTGGATTCCTTCCTCTTTGCCCCAATATCTAGTTTGAAAATTGAACTTTCGGTATAAGCCTCTACCAGACACAGCATTTCATGAAAGTTTGTTACAATAAAACCCAAAGTGACTATTAACCTCTTTTATCACGGTCACTGTAACACAAAGGTGGGTATATCCATATATTTACTAAGAAAACACAGAATTATGGTAAATATGTCAGTAAAAGCTTGAAGTGTCTCTTCCTCCAGGTCTCCTTTGCAGATTACACAGTTTGCAATTTTACCGAGATTTCTTTTCTCCACCCTCTTCCCCCATTACACAAAAGGAATACTTTATATATCCCTTCTTTTTAGGATGTTAAAGCTAAGTATGTTCTCCAGAGTAAGAGAACATATTTAGTAGTTGCTGTAACTATCAATGGTGCAGATCATATTCAGTCATTGCCACACAGCTTTCTGAAAGGATGTAAATCTTGATTTGTAGCTCTTTCTCCTCTCCTTCCCTAAAAACCTGGGCATAAGAGATTCCTAAAGAGCAGTGAAACAGAAGAAAAAAAGTAATACATATATATATATATAAACAGAGACATCTTCTCCCACACTGCTCTCCTTTCTGAAGTTGCCACCACACTGCTTTACTTACCTTGAAATTTACTGGATAAACTTATATAAGCTGTGTTTGTGAATGGAAGAGATAAGAATCATAACAAAGCACATTTTGAATCAGGTGACACCCTCACTCTAATAAAAGCTGTGTACAAAAATCATGATTTTATAATGGAAGAGGCTACAGGAACGTGCACATGGACATACGAGAAAGTCTAAGTTCTCAAAAAGAAACATATTTTAATTTACTTAAGAATTAAAAAAGAGGACCACAAATACTTTATAAATACTATTTACTTTTCCTTTTTTTTTTTTTTTCATTAATAGTAGAACCATCTCTCTTAAACAGGAAAAACAAGTAATTCTGTATCAGGAAAAAATATACTTAGACAACAAGTCATGACAGGCTCTGTTAAGTGTCTTTTGTGCTATGGCACTGGGTCTCTGTAGGTCTCCTGTTTGGCAGAGTTTGGGTGTATGGTTTGAATATTTAGCATCTGCAAGACAGGTAATATTTTTCACAAAATTCAGGGGGTTTCTATCTTATTTCCATGGCCACAAGACAATCAGAAAATTAAACTGTGTAATTAAATTTGTGTGATTTTATCAAACTCAGCAAAGAAATGGTTTCTCACAACCAGTGCCATTCCTGGTAAAACCTGTAAAGCAGACTCATTACATCCTACTCTTCCCAAAACAGATCGAGAGAGGCATTTCACCTTGGCAGAAGAAATAATTTCTTCTGTTTTATAATTACAGAAATAAAATATTGACAATATACATTCACATATTCCTCTGAAATGACAGGATAAAAATATCTATGCTGAGCACTTAGAAGTTACATATGTGCACACCACAAAGATAGCTTAAGACTATCAGATGAAGCAGATGTTTTTAAACCTATGCACCCTTCAGCCACGACAAAACCAAATCTGAACCAGGACTGATTAATTATTGTAATTTTCAATAAGCATAAACACAACACTTTGTACTTGAAGACTCCTCAGAGCTCTTTTTGCAGGACAGTGTCTCAAGTGCTGATATGTTTATATCCAACAGCTTGGTTTGAAATAATATTTACTAATGAATGTGTTTACAATTGGCTCTATGAGCAATTCCCGTTCCTTCCATAAACACCAAGCTAAGAGAGCAACAAAGATCGTGACAAAAATGTTTGTCCTTGTGGAAACTTCACAAACCAATTTTTTGGGCAATAATATGGGGCCAAGATCAGGTCCAATCACAGGGTGAAAGGGAAAGGAGCCATTTTTGTGACGTTTTCTGCAACTCTTAAAATTTTCTCCATCACCAAATTCTGTTTGATTTTAGTTGCAAATTTTTGCTATGAAAGGGAGCAGCTGTTTCCTCCCTCACAGTCAAGTGTGAGCTTAAAAGTGTCTTTTTTTTCCCCTAAAAAGCCCTGAGACCAGAGGTGGCACTACGGAGAACCCAAAATCCTGGATACACCATGAGGGTTGTTGCTCCCCCTGAGGAAATTCAAACTCCACAAGGGCTGAGGAGCCTCATTTTCACGTCCTTCAACATGAAATCATGAGAAACCCCATCATTAGAAGATTCTTTTGCTTCAGGGTCCTTGAAGCACCACATAGGAACAGGGAACATGGACAAGTGGAGAAAGTAATTCTCACAAGATCTCATGTACTTGCCATAATCTTGTTAGAGACAAGCATTAGTATTTATTTTTAATTATTTGTATATATATTTTATATTTAATGCAAAAATATATATTCCCATATAAACTTATAAACAATATAAAATAATAATATTATTAAATACTTGTATTTAAGAGTTAAAGTGAGCAACAGAAATGTCTCACTGAGATCTCTTGCCTTTTTGTACCATCTCAAACTCTTTAAGGTACTATGAAGAACAGAAAGGTGCTGTTGTAATTCAGTGTATCTACTTTTAAAGGCACTGAGTAGTGCCTTGCATTGTGTTTGTTTTCTGCATGTGTGTTTTAGATCTCCTGAGACAATTTATGCCTCTTATCATAAAAAAAACCCCCACCTTTGTTCACTGCTCAAAGACACAGATAAGAACAGGTTCATCTAAAAGATCTGCCAAGGAATGCTCAGGTGAGCAGCTTCCAGCAATTTCCTGCTGGTGTCAAGGTCTGGAGCACAGGAAAGGAAAAAACGGAACCCTTTTTGTTTGTACTGAGTCATAAGAAAGTTTAAGAGAAATACAACAGTGTGATTATCAGAAAAATGTTGAAAATTCCCATATTAAAACAAAGTTACATACAAACTTCAATTTTCTGCAGGGAAAACTTATCTTGACTCAGTTATTCCTTTGGTTTCGCTTTTTAATTTTAAAATCATGTATCTAAATCGCTTATGTAAACATCACACCTATATAAACACATAAATCTTGGCTGAGAAAAAGTATCTCAGTGCACAGCTCTTAACTACGACACAAATGCAAATCTCTCATCTGTATTTATCTGTAGGCAAAATGGGGAAAAAAGCAGAAAAAATATAAATAACCAAGTCCCTTTAGGCCAACTGTCTACATAATGAGTACACACACATATACACACATTTATAATGAGTACACACATATATACACATGCATACTTTTTATGTGTATGGTTTTTATATATATAAATATATATATTCATAATATATAAGTATATTCATATGTTTAATTATAGACTTACATAGATCTGTATATTTTATATATTTATATTCACATATTGATTATACATACAATAACCACACATAAGATTGTTTATATAATCACATAAGTTTATAAACATACAAAATACATTAATATATATTTATATGCATAATTATATGGAGACTTTGTATTATTTTTATATTTTTATTACTTCATATATATAATTTCATTGTGTAATTATTATTTTATATATAACTTGTGTGATTTATAAATTAATTTTTATGTAACTGTAATTTATATATATTTATATATATAAACCCAAAAGTTATATAGGTCATACACAGTTGTCATCAGCAAATGAACCTTGGCCTGTGACAGTACCCCCAAAACCGAGGAAAGCAGCCAATGCCAGAGTTCAGCTCACTGCCCCAGGTGCGTGACGTCACAGCTCACACAATGACGTTACACTACTACTGCGTCATACATAACCACCATGACGTCACGTGCTCGTGAAAGACACAATCACTCCCCTGTCCTACCCCGCTCGGGCCATCATAGATACAAAACGTGTCTTTTTTCACCCAAAACAATGACGAACGCCCGCTCCGCCTTACAGCTGGCAAAGCCTCAGGGCGGCTCCGCGCCCGCGGCCTACGGAGTGAGCGGCCCCTCGGCGGCGCCGCCGGGCCCAGGGGGTCTGGTGGGGATGCGGCATTGTCGGTGCGGAGGGAGGGGTGCGGGAAGGGCCCAGGATCAGCCAGGACTGGAGCAGGACCCACGCTTACCATCGCGCCGCTCCGCGCCACGCCACCTTCCGGCCCCCCTTGCAGGGCGGAACCGCGCACGGCGCGTCCTCACCGCACGGGGGCGGGGCCGCCACCGCCATTGGCCGATGGAGCAAGAAGGCGCTGTGATTGGCCGGAGCAGCAGGCGGTGGGCGGGACGAGAGGGGCGGACGCGGCGCTGATTTGCTGCCGGAGCGCAGGCGGAAGCGGCGGAGCGGGAGGTAGGTTGGGTGTCCAGCCCTGCCCTCTGTGGGGACCGGGCTGGGTGGCCCTGGGATCGGGGATCCACGGTATTATCCACGAGATTCACCGCTGTCCCGTGCTGGGATAACGGGATAACCGCTATCAGTAATCCCTCACCCGGCCCCGTGCCCTCGGGCACGCCGCAGCCACGTGTTTTGTCCAACGCCAAAAATGTGGGGATTTTCGCGGTTTTTTTGGTTGGTTGCTTTGTTGGCGGATGTATTCGGGGTGCGGAGGTGTCGCCTCGCCCTCCGGTCTCTGGGAGCTCTGTTAAAGCCTGAATAACAGAAATAACACCTTAATGAAGCTTTTTTCGTTGTTTGTTTGTTTTTCTTAATTAGGGCCCTCTTATTATTTCTTCTTCCGTTGTTCCATAGGCACAATCCAGGCTGGTTTCGGAGGCTCCCACAGCCTGCTCTGGTCTCATGTATTTTGTCTCCTGTACTCTGTTTTCCCTTTGTAGAAGTTTTCATCCTCTTTTCTGTAATTGCATTTCTCCAAGAATTTTTGAACTTGGTGTCTTAAAGGTGCTTTGTTTTGTCGTCATGAACACGGTGTATTCTTTTGGTGACTGAAGACACACAGTAACTAAAAGAGCTTTGGTTTCCAGTCCTACAGACCTCAAAAAGCATTACTTGGTTTTGGCGTCTCTGTTCTCTCTCTTTCAGCACCAAGGTGTTCTTCTTTGTCTGCTCAGTGCGGAATGGGTTTTGCTTTTTCCCTTGGTCGGGGGAAACAAATTTTTCACCCTAAAAATAACGTTCTGGGATAACATTTTGGGATAATGTTTGACGTCTTTCCTGAAGCTGCTGAGAGTTTGTGTATAAAATATGTTTTTATAGTGGAATCAAGGCAATGTTCCACTAAAGCAGAGGATTTTAAGGCAAATGAGGCATACACAACCCACTGTATATGCTGTTGATATTTTCTACAGGGTAACTTCACTTGCCGTAGTAGCTTTGGTTACTACAATTTGCATTTCTTTGGTCTCAGATTCGTAGTCCCCAAAAGTGTGACTGGGATGTTTTCAGCAAAAAGCAAATGTAGAAACTGAAAAATGAAAATAATGTTTCAGCAAAAGCAGATATAGAATTTCACATGTGGGTTTTCTTGCATAACTTGCTTTTCTAATCTGTGGGTTTCAGGCACTATATTTATTTTGGATTTGTTCTTTTTTTAGGTTAAGTCTAGTAACTATGAAGGCATGTTAATTTGCAAATTCATCTACTGATTTAACTGGTAACCAGCAACATGTATGATCATTTTCTCATAATGTGTTCATACTTCTTACTCCTTTTCTGATACTTCTCACTCTGTTAGTGAATTACATTCACTGGATCTATTTATTTTCGTCACATGTCAAGGCTTTGGATTAAAAAACCCACGCTAAATGCAGTTAATTCTAAACCCAGCTTTATTATTTAGGATAACCTCATATTAAAGTGTTTGAATGATATCACATTAAGGGAGATTTCTAAAGAGAAGGAAGTTGTAACTATAACCACTGGACAACCTCTGGTGGTCGCCATGACCCAAGATTTTAGAGGCAATAATACTTTTGAACTTTTCTTCTATGTTACTCTGAAACTGAAGGAGAAAAATAGGTTGTTTTGCCTTTTTGGATTCACTTTTGGATACTCAAATGTGAATTAGCTACTCAAATTGAAAAGTTTTCTTGTAACATCCAAGGAGAGTCCAGCTGTCAGTGCATGGTCACACCACAACCTGCTTTCAGGGCGTCATAGTGTAGTTTTGTTTTCAAAGATGCCCTATATGATAATTTTTTTATACTTTTTCCTACTTTGGTAGTTTCTGGTGAGCTTCCATGTGAAATCCCTTGCAGACTTTTGCAAAAATGCTCTTTATTGACCCTGGCAATTTAATTTTCAGGTGAAGTTTCCAACAGTCACAGGCATTAAAGGAAGAATTTTCATTGATCACATGCTGTATTAAAATGATTTCAGCTGCATATTTTGCAGTTTTGGGGAAAAATGCCCATTTGATCATTAATAATCTCATAGGAGCCTTGGTGGCATAATTTAAAAGATACCTACCTATCTTTTGTCTGAAGTTAGTCTTTCTAACTGAAATATGAACTTTCAGATAGTGTTACTCCAACTTATCTTTGGTGGTTTCTTTTTTAACCAAATTAATTTCTTGTCATGGAAAGCCAGCTACAAGTGGCTGGGGTGGCTTGGTTGGTATTGTCTTCAGGAGTTGCCTGGGTAGGCACTACTGTCTGGTGAAATCTCAAATCAGGAGTTTAAACAATTATACTGATCTGTGTAGCAACATTCAGATATTTAAATAAAACCATATGGTGAATACTGGTTGTCTGTTGCTGTTGGGTTTTTGAAGAGGAGGGTTAATGAACTTGGCTGTGCGTCCTGGTGTTAGGAAATGTTTTAGTAGTATGATTTTCCACTGTTCAGTTGAGTAATAGAGCATACTGAAGAATTTGTGTGTATAATGAAAAGTAAAATATACTAAACTTCCAGGCTGTTTTCAAATGCAGGAAGAATTATCACAAAACAATGGCAATTGCATGTGGGAAAGACTGGTGTTTAGCTTCTCTTGTGACCCTTATACTTCATGAGAAGCAGGAGGATTGGAGGAAATAGTTTAAAAACACCACAGGTGGGTGAGTGACACCACAAGTACACCTTTGTAGACAAGTTTTTGTGCTTAGCACATGTGCATGTGTGTATACGAAGTGGAAAAAGTATTTGCAAATAAACTATAAATTGGTTTTTCTTTGAGATACGCTGTTTTGAAGGATGGGCAAAAAGCTCTGCTTTGGCTTTTCTTTGGCTCTTCTTTTTGTTGCATTCACATCTGTTTTTTCTAGTGTCTTTAAACACAGGCATGAATTCTTAAAAACATATTTGCATAGTTGCTACAGTTACAAATTCGTTTTGCTCTCCCCCTGGAGTCAGAAGGCAGCTGAACATGAGGGATATGAATTATGCAGGAAAATATGGGAGTGAGTAGGTAGCCTTCTGTGCTAGTAGGTAGCGTTCTGACAGTGGCGATTAGAATTTGGTATTTTGTTTGCTAACACTGTTCTTGCAAAACAAAAAAACCTACCTACACTTAGGTATGGCTCCCCTTTCTCTCCATTTTCTACCTCCCCTGTTACCAAATTCACTGTAGCAAGGTGAACCACAATAGCTGTGAAGTGCTGGGAGTTTGCAGCAAGGATGAACCTCAATTGTCGTATCAGGGGTACTTGGGAGGAGTGCTTTAACCTACTATTTTTACCTTAAATTTTATAGAAACCAACTAGATTGGGTGATGTGTGACAAGGAGTGTTCTTGTAGCAGTGGCAATTTCTGTACCTTAAAATTTCTGGTTTTCGTGATAGGTTTCATGTGTATATGACATATATACAACTGATGGCTGATGCAAAGGTTACCGCACAATTTAGCAAGGCACTGCAGCTCCTAAGCACCAAAAAAAATGTGGTGTTATGGCCTTGCTGCAGAAATAATTGTGCTGTACGTGACACAGGTGACCATATCCCCTCTTGTGGCACAGTCAATCCCTTGCTGGTGTGCAGGAATGCTGGATGTCTTGCAGTGATCTGTTTTGGCCAATAAAGTTCCACTTCAGTGTGGATGAGATAATTCAGGTTGGTTTAGTGTCCTGCATGTTGACTTTATTAAAGTAATACCTAAAATAATACTTACATATTTAATGTGCTCATGGATGTGCCACGAGCCCTGCAGGGTCACTTGCTGTTTTGTCTCAATGCCAGTTTCTGATGTCCTTGATATCTTTCAGTACCACTTAAGGATAAGAAATTTTAATCCCTCACTCTTGTCACCTAGGGATTAGCAGTAGGTGGAGGTTGTTTTTTAAGAGGTTATTTTAGAGCGCAGGAGCCCCAGATGAAAAAGCAACACAGGTCCTTGAAGAGTGGGTGGAATCACCCAGAGTCTGGGGTGAGATTTTCAGAGACTCTAGTTAACAGGAGGCAGATGTGATTTCTTCACTGATGCACCTGGCAAAAATGTGGGGTGCTTGCGGATACTTTGTGGAATGCGTAAAATCATGTGCATGAGTTATGATCTGAGTTAACTTCATTAGATAACCAAGAATCCAGTTTAGACAGCTGTTGTAAAATGCTATTAAATGGGTCTTGAAATGGTATTTTTTTCCCCACCAAAAATGGAGTTTGCTCTAGTTCCATCCCTGACTTGAGCTGTGTCCTTTTCCTTTGTTAAGAAACAGTGGCTTTCAACTCCTGCTAATTATAATCAGGAAGTCTTTGTGGATTTTAGTCTTCCCCACCTCCTTTGTCTCTGTAGATGAGGTGGGAAGAAAGGGAAGGTGGTAAAAACCTCCTGTGAATTTGAAGATTATGAGTGGAATGTTGTATCAGATAATGTAATGGTAAAGGACTAGTGTCCAAGATATGTCAAGACGCAAAGGAGTTACTGAATTATGTATGGTACCATGTTGACACAAGCTCAGGCGAAATGTAGAAAATAATTACAAAACAAATTACTGTTTTTGCTGATCTAAGAGAGTCAAATCTGATCAACACGAAGAACACGTCTTACAGGAAAAGTTCCAAGTTGGAAAAAAAAGATTCATTATATGTGTGTGCCTGGTCAAGGGTCTCTGGTGTTACTGTCTCTTAAGGCAGACTAGTGATTTCACAAAATATTCCTTGATTAAATTACCCAAATTTGCAAACCGTGGATAAGTATTGGATATTTCTTCATCTGCTCTGCAGACTCTTAGGTGAGCTTTCTGTGAGGGGGTGTCCTCCAACTGAGCAGAGAGATAGAGCAGAGATTGTGAAATAAATAGTAACAAAGAGAGACTGATCTTATGTAATTTTAAGAGCACAGAGACTGAGAACTCTTGTGCTCTTCATCTAGACATCAGCCAAATTACTGGCTGTCCTGGGGCAGAAATAATTAGAGGAAAAGTGAGGCTATATATCCTATCACAGACTGCATTTGTTTTTATTTGTTTGGTGTTTGGTTTGGTTTGATTTTGTTTGTTTGTTTTCGGTTTTGGTGGGTTTTGTTTGTATTTTTAAATAATTCCAGTGATTATGAAAGGGGTTGTTTGTTTACAGGTCTACAAAGGGGTTATAGCAGCCACCCTTTTCAGTACAGTAGCTGGACAGGGAAGAGGGAGCCTGGGGCTTTCCAAACGCCTTCAGCTGTGTTGGGCCTGGGGTGGAAACCCTCACAAAAACCTGAGGAGGGATTTGCCTGGGCTGAGCCAATAAGCAAAGATACAACAGCCCTTGGAGGCAGCCAACGGTGTTGTGTGAGCTTAAATTAAATTACCCCAACTGAGTAACTGGTCGTTAATTTGCAGAGTCCAGCATGGCCCAGGCAGAAATTTTAATTTTGGTGAAAGCTGGCATAATTATTTTTGGAGATAAGAGGCAAGGAACCAGGTGAAGCATCCTGTGTGTCTTGGTAATGAACCTACTTGACTTAAATCTCCTGGAAGACGTATTAGATAAAAGGGTGGGTTTTTTTCCCCTCTGTATTGGTCAAAGTCTATAGATGAAAAATGTGCTTTATATTTCATCATTTTTTAAAATGTTGGCTGTTCCATGGATTTGTTTTATTAACCTTGACTATCCTAAAAATATTTTTTAAATTCTCTTTAAATAAAGAGGTAGAGAAGGAATTTTTAAAGTATATATTAATAGTATGTATATAGTATATGTATATTTTGTGTAGTGTGTATATATATACTATATAGTTTAAATAGTGTATGTGTATTTAGTTAATTTTAGGTTCACGTTGTGATTTTGGGCCTTTTGTAACACTGCAGGAGAGGAAAATGCATTGTGGGGGTACTTTACCTAAAACAGTTTATTTGGGCTGTGGAGAAGTGACTCTTGTGAATAAAAGGGCTGGATTTTTTATGCTCATGTACCTGCATTATTTCAGAGTTCTTAGACTTACATTCTTAACACAGCACCCTGAGACCTCTCTGATGCTTTACACTTTACATTTTAATATCTCAAAGCTCTGTGTAACTGGTGCAGTGTCAAAGCACTTTTGTGCTGTATTTTCCTAATGAGGGTTTAATTGCCCTCTCAGCTCAAGTCCCAGTGGCATTTTTCCCCTGGTGTGCCCCTGCTGTGTCCTCTGCAGATTTTGTTTAAGGAATTCTTTAGTAGATGTGAAGGAAAACTAATATTGAAAATCTGGTTTCCTGAAGTAGACTCTCTGCTTGGCGCCAAGTGTCTTGGGTAAGGGTTAAATTTTTGAGTAGGTTTTGTTGGTT
>JAYRBT010000093.1:8936747-8982399 GCA_036023395.1 Myiotriccus ornatus
AAGAACAAAAAAAATCACATGAAAGAGTCGTGAAAATTGTTTGGAAAAGCAGTGAGCTGATGTGTCTGGAGAGGCTTTATATTTTTAGACTCAGAACTTAAGATGCAAAAAGAGCAAGGGACTCCTGTGAAAGCTCTTTGTGTCTTCTTTCCTCCCTGAATGTGTTTTCTAGTTGTAGTTCTGATTCACTACAAGGTCATAGATTCATAAGTGATGGTTCAGGGTGTAGATTCAGTGGCCACTGAATTTTCTGTGGAACTGTGTTCTTATTTATTTTATATATATATATTTTTTTTTTAGAACAAAGATGCTTGTTTGCTCAGTGCTTGGTGAGGTTGTGGGATTTGTGTACTGGTGCTTCTGCCCTGCTTTGTTTGCTTAAATGAGCATTACCACAAAGCCTAAGCTAAAGTGATGCCTGTGGAAACATGTGAAATAGGTGTTCAGTGTTTTTGTCTCTTTGCCTTATCTTCAAACTCTGCCTAATCCATCAGGAAGGTAATTAATGTTCAATACTAAGTGACAAACACGGCATTTAAATTTAAGTGCATCGAAGGTGAATAACTCAGTTTGTTGCAAACATCTTGTGAATTATTTTTCCGTGTGGGTCAGACAAAACAATGTGAGTCACAATTTTTAAATTAATAAATTTAAGTAGTGTGAGCTCTTTGTTTTCAAGGAGCTCAGTTTTGCCTTTTTTCAGTAGATAAATAGCGAATGGAAAAAAAAAACATAATAAAACTTTTGTTAAGCGAAGACTGGATAATGCAGGAATTTTCTTCAAAGAAAGTGCCTTAGGAAACAGTTTGGCAAGATGAAGCAATTTGGAGCCTGGGCCTATTTTTTATTATTATTTGACAGGGACGTGAAATTAAAATAATCCATCTCTTTGAAAAGTCTTGGGTGTAGAGGTAGGAGGATGTGTAAGGCTTCACATTTATACCTGCCCTTGTCCCACTGAACTGGCTACATTTGGTGAAACTTGATTTTCCAGGTTGCTGGGCTCAATTTTTCAAAAATCCTCAGAAACCTTACATGCAGAATTACGTCCATACGTGTCTACCTGACACACTGGTTTCTTTGTTTCATTTATCTTTGTTTCAGACTTACTACTCTTGCCTATGGAGCTACTGTGGATTCAGTAGTACTGAATGTAGTAGATTTAAAAATTGAAAAAGGAAAAGGCAGATTTTAGTGTAATCCGTCATTCAGTGATGTTAAGTTTAATATGTTTAGAGAAACAGCGGGACTGTAATATGGGGACTAAAAAGTAGAAGACAAAGGAAGTCTGTGGGACAGATTTGTGTTGAATATAATATATATAATATTTAATCCTAAAGAAGGCAGTGTTTTGGAAAACAGATGATACCTCAACCAGACTACTGTGTTATCCAAATATACATCAAAAAACCATATGTATCAAAGTATTTTTGGATAGACAAAGGGTGATTAAAACATGCTGCTTTTTGTCTTTCCCTTCCCCCCAATAATTCCTCAACTTTACTGTCCTCAAATGCATAATACTAAGTTACTAAAAGCACTGCAGAAGTGCTTTTAAAAATATGTCTAAGATACTTGAAATTACCATATCTTTGTTTTTACTGATTGAATACATTGGGCTCAGAAGTTGCATCTGGCACAATTTCCTTCTTCTGCTTTTTATCTGTAAAACATGTAACACTTTTAGCGCTGTCTTTTCAGAGAGATTATGAGGGAGATTGATATAAGCTTATATTAATCTTTTTTTTTAATGGGAAGGTGAGTTATTTTGGAGACCCGTTTATTTTGATAATGAGTATCCTAAGGTTTCCAAGGGGAGGCACTGTGCCACCCTTGGCTTTGGTAGGACCTTGAAAAGCCAGGATGTCCTATGCCAAAGTGGAGTTATAAGGGATTTGCTGGGACTTGCGTCTCCCAGAGGCAACGAAGGAGGGGAGTCTGGGTCTCTGAGACATGCCTGCTGACTCTTCATCCCAGATCAGCCCTCTGGAAGCTGGTCTGGTTGTTGTCTTTGATCTTTGCTCCCTTCTATGCATACTTTTTAGTAACTTTGCCACTAAAATTAACCTTTTCATCAGGAAATGTGTTCATTGCATGACTTAATTTTATTTTTATTTTATTGTTTACAGGTTTATAACTGTGTGTCCTGGTTTATCTATGGATGTTGGAAAGTGAGGATTTGCCAGCATGCACACAGTGAACTCTTAGTGTCAGGAAGGTTTGGTAGAAAACGGTGAAAAAGAAAGGTTTGTCGCTTTTATAAAAGTCTATCTGGGTACTTATTTGCTAGTATATACTAGTATAATTGCCCACTTGGGTGTTTATTTTAATACATTGAAGGCCTTTTTTTTTTTTTAACCTTATTACAGCTTAATGTAGATGCTCATAAGTAAGCTTGGCAAGCCTGGATGCCTGGAGTGGGTAGTGGGTTAGGCCTGAGACTTCAAGGATGAAAGACACCAGGGTGGGCTTTGCCTCCAGGCTACAATTAAGATCAAGGCTTTTTAGTAAGATTTGTAGTATAAAGGTTGTTGACTGTCTGCTTCCTTCTGTTTCTCCTCATTTTTCAACTGGTGACTGTAGTAAATAAGCCTGACCAGGGTTGTTCCTTATCATGGATTCCACATCTTTTGTGGCAAATCTGCTATATCTTGCTGTCCTATGGGGTTTGACAAGCTCAGGACTGGTTTGTTTTGGTGTTTTTGTTTGTTTGTTTTTGTTTTTTGGGGGGGACAATTGCATGGAAAAGTATGCACATGTTTCCAATCCTTTTGTGGCTGCCATGGAACAGTGGGAAGGGAGCAGTGCAAATGTGAGCCATTGAGCCTTGACTGTGCAGTTCAGTCCATGATCTCTTGATCAAATGTTGCCATGTAGGACTGAATTTTTAAAATGGCCCCTTTTCCTGCACAAAATTATACACTCAGTCACTGCTTCACATTCAGTACCAATTTTTGGTTCATTCATCTGCAAGACAAAGCTGCATTATTGATAAAATTGTAATCCTTGTGCTTTTAATATAGAGTGAAGTTAAACAAAAGAACTACTAGATATAATTTAGGATGCTTGTAATATAAAGATGCCTTATCCCCCTAAATTTCATTAGGAAACATAGCTCTTTCTAATTTTTTTCCTCTTCTTTGATATTCAAATTTATCTTTTAAGTTACAGATGGAGGCTGTTATTGAGGCTTTCTTCAGTGTCAAACAAGTATTGTGGCCAAGGGGATGGAAGGCTTTTTGTGAGATGGGACAGGAAAGATCCTGTATTGTTTTCTTCATGTTTGTTGGCCCAATCACGTTCTTTCAAAAAGAGAAGAAAGAAGACTAAGTCCGTATTGGATCAATAGTAGTTCTAAGATTAATGGAGTCAAAGTTGAAGTTTTTGTCAGCTTCCTTAATACTCTTTCTCTTGAAGTATTGGAGTTAATGGAATTTTAAATTAACACAAGAGAATATCAATTTGTGTGAAATATATAACTGGAAATATGCATAAATATAGGCATTATCTTATTTCCTCCTGTTAGAAAATGTGCTAATAGCTAGTTTTAATCTTTAAAAGCAACCTTGAGTTTTTCTTGGCTGGTTTAACTCTCCAATTATTGACTTACAAGTATGCGTAGGATCTCCTGAACAGTACCTGTTCTCTGATTATAAATTAAATATTAACTTCATTCTGATTATTAGATTCTGATTTGTAGTTTTTCTGGTCAGAAGGGATCAAACTTTGGGCTTTAACAGCAGTGTGTGGTCTTCTATTCTGAACTCCCATTTTTCTTAATAAGAAAGCACTTAAGTTAATTGCTCCATTTCAAAGACATAGTAGCTCTTTCTGGTCTGTAAGTAGCCTTTCATGCATAGCTGCTGAGGTTTAGAACACCTGCAAGCCAAGCAATTTAAAAAAAAAAAAAGCCATTAGTCTGCATAGAGAAAAAAAAAAAAGTGCTGAAGTTCAAAATATTATCAATGATGCTGTGTTGGAGTAGCCTGAAAGATTTGGCTTTTGGTCTGTGCTTAATGCTATCCAAAACAACATATAAAATCCTTTGTAAACTAGTTTTAAAAGTGTCTTGTTTATTCAGAAGCCCCTGTGTGTAGTGTTTGTTCCAAGGGCAAAGGCACCAGCCAACAGCTGATTTCTCCTCAGAAAGAAACATTGCCTAATGTAGATTGTAGAAGCCAAAGACCAAAGGGACAAAGTGCTAAAGATAAACAGCTCAATTCCCAACTGTTCAAAGACCTCAATAAAGCCTCTGATTTACAGATTTGGGATGGGAATTGACTATTCCCACCTGCGAGCTAGTCTCGGGTCCTTGGCTCTGGCATGGTGAGGTGCTGGTGTTCTCTGTGACCCTCTGTGCCCTTCAGGAGTAAAACATTGGCTTTCTTATGCCCTAGCACATCCGTTTTGTGCAGGTTTTCTTTGTCATAATCAAGAGAAGAAAGAAAATACTGGCTGCTCCTATTTTACTGAGACAGTGAAGGGAAAGCCCACAGAGATGGCATTGGTGAATACTGAGTGGCACTTGAAGGTACTCCTCTGACCTAATGGAGTCAGAGGTGCTCTTTAGACTGCAGTAATGAGTCTGATTTCAGTACATTAGTGTACTGAGTAGCAATAAAAACATAATCGGTTTTTATGCAATGATTTTATGTTTTTTTGGCAATCTTTGCCAACAGCTGGACTGGTAGATAGTAAGACTCACAGAATTCAGGTGGCTCTTTTAACCATTTTGGGCATTAATACAACTCTTACCTTCCCACCCAAAGATGCATAAGGAAAAGTACATCTTAAAGTTTCAACTCTCCATCATCCTTTGTAATTTTGGCTCTATTTCATAATGAAATTTTGACTTGGTAGAAGTAGTTGGTCTGTGAAGAGTCACGTGCACTGGGTGCGTTGGAAGGTGCTGGGGTAATGAGGGAATTTTGGGATGGATTAGTTACGAGGAGAGTGTTTTGTGTCAGCTCTTGAAGTATAGAGCAATAGAACTTTTAAAAATTTTAAATAGAGTTATTGGAATGCAGGTAGGATGTCTAATTTCCAACTTTCTCTGCCTGAAGGTCTTATTTTGGAACTAACAGTGGTGTACATCTGTTTTTGCCTTTAGAATGGATGCACTCACCTTATGGTGAATTAATAAGGAATATGCTCTGTTTTAGTGTCTGTATTTTTATTTTCTCTTGTGGTAATTGCTAAGTAGTTAGGTAGCCCCTTTGCTGTGTTTTTGCTGTATTCATGCTTTAATTGTATGCAGTATATTCATTTACTCAACACTACGCTAAACTCTGAAGGAGTTTTATTGTTGGGAGGTTTGTGGAAAAGGATTTTATATTTTTCGTTGTTTTCATTGTTGTTTTGTTTACAAACACGTTTTTGAAAAAGCAGTAAGGTAGAGTATGATTGTTTGCAGTGATGTTTCTATGTGCTGTGTAGGTCAGACTGATTTTCATGAAGAGGGTTTGTTCCTCCTCTAGAAGAGAAGTATGTAACACTCCTTATATACAGCCAAGAACCCTTAAGCTTTTGCTGATGGGTTGGAACACTTGAGTGCTTGGGGATGTCAAGCCAAGCTGAGCTCTGCTTAGTGAGGCAGTTTCTAAACATGAAGTAATAAGAAATACTCCTTTCTAAAGGTCAGTGAGCACACTGAAGGAGATAAAAGCTGGGAGAAAGTGTCTTCATTTTCTACTGTCTGGGAAAATTGTTCAGAGACACACAGTAAAATGTGAAAAAGCAGGAAAATGTGTTTTGTATTTATTTTAAAACATTATTCTGCTTTGTGTTTCTCCTCAGTGTGTTTTCATTGAGGTTGTGCTTTACTACAGGTGAACAAATTGTTAGGGTTGTGTGCTACAATCTTTAAGTAAAAAACAGTAATTGCAGTCTTTTTAAAAACACTGTCTTTCAGAGAAGGACTTCTTCAAAAATATTTCATTGTATTTTTCCAGAATAAGCAAAAAGCAAAAGGGAATCTGGCAGGTAAAGGAAAATAATGTCTCTGTGGTTGAGCATGCTTTGTGAATGACTTGTTTTTCCTGCCCTATGCTCTTTATTGACCCACGTCCAGGCACTTATTGCCCTACAAATCTTTAAAATGGCTGTATTTCTAGAATTACTAATCGCAAAGGCATTGTTGCAGTTGTCCATGCCCCAAATATTTAATGTTTTTTCTTGCTTACAGGTGCACAGACATGCTTTAGGTTTTGGAAGTGGTCATTTGCTTGGTGATGAAAATAGAAAACTTTTTTTTTTTGACGCAAACTAATTATTCTATATTGTTGTGAGTAACATTTTAGTTTCTGGTGCATTTGCAGGGAATGGAAAGTGGGGTATGACATCTGTAATAGTAAACACACTGGTGTTTTATGGATGTAAATAATAAAGCTTTATGCTTGAAAACCAAGTCTTAGATATTTTGCTTCTTTTGAATAGTGTGCACTTGTCTGGGATAATTTTCAAATAATGATGGGTGCTGAGCTGGGCAAATAGGCACAAGACAGTCAACTGCAGTTAAAATTGTTCCTCCCAGCCTGAAGATACCAAATTTTGGTGAGGCCTGAGGTAGTTATATTTGTATCTAGATTTGACTCTCAATGTCCATGAGCAAAGAATGAATTTCCTTTGACTACCGCTTGAAGAACAGGGTCCCCTTAGGGCCTGAGCTGATCTTGATCATGATTATTTATTGCTACACTTTAGATGGAAAACTTGATAGAGCATTTAATACCCAACTTGTCTGAGCATCATTGTACTCAGTACATGCAGTTTAAATACCTCAGCTGGGTTTTTGCTGCTTTTGTATGCTACTTGTAGTGTGTGAGTGAACATGTAGCCTTTTACCAGCCGCTTCACTCAGTGAGATTAGATTATATATAAATACATGAGATTCCTTAGAGGTCTTATGTCAAGCATAGGTTGCCAGGTTGCTTTGCTGTAGAGCAAAAAATTCACTGTAGCATTATATATTTTGTTCTCCACTGCACCCAGTGTTTAAAATATTTTCTCTGGGTTGCTAGTGTTTGCTGCACTCTCTGCAACTTTCACGTTGCAGTCTTCCAAATGAATATGATTGCTTGGAATTATGTTAAATGTGCTGTACATTGGGTGATGACAAGTTAAAAACAGAGCCGTGTGGGGAGTGCTTGTATACTGTAATTTCTGACAACTTCTTAATTTGAATTTTTAATTCAAATATATGTAATTGTTGACACTGTTCTTTTAAACCTTACTTATTATAATCCTGTTTTCTGCTTGTAAATATCTCTGACAAAATGAAGGAAAATAGAATAAAATACAAACATGCTCATGGTTGTGTATTCCCCCTCCAACTCTCGTATTAGTTATGTAAAGCTGCGAAGCACCCCATAGGATATAACAAGATTATCTTTTTATACAGGTGCTGGGAAAATGAAGAAGACTCTGAACAGAATTCATCCAGTTTCTGATCCAGAAGCAACCTACTTCCTACAAGTATCATGGGAAAAGGACTTAGGCGCTGGCTTTGGTATACTTCTTAGTGATGGTCAGTGCTCATGGACCGGGACAGGTAATGATGGAAAGAGAGAAAAAATATTTTAATTTAAATTATTACTGTCTTTATTACTCTTTTAAAACACTTTTTAAACTGTGACTCATGGCTTTCATCACAGAACCATTTTATGGGCGTTACCTGTCCCCAGTGATGGAGTGGGGGGGTTCATGATCTACTGGGACATGACCGCAGAACTTTCAGATCTGGAAAAAAATGAGTGTCAAAGCTAATGCTGATTAAATTAGGACATGGATATGCAATGTTTTCTTTTTTCTCAAGAATATATAATTTCTTGGAGTGAGAATAAAGTACCACTTACGTATCTTCTCCAGATTCTTGAGCAAATTTTGGGGCAAGTTCCATTTGCAAATTAAGAGTTCATGAACTATTTAGTTGAAGATGTTTATGAAATGTTTTCATAAAATCTTAATAATTTAAGGTAATTATATTTGGCACTGAGGTGAATTTTTGGGAAGGAGAAGGGACAATAAGTTATCAAAAGAATACAATAAAAAATAGCCAAAGGGATTTTTTTTCCTTCACTCAGAAACCTGGATAAGAGAATGGGTCTCTGCATATGTGAATGCTTTTCTCATTAACACCTAAAGAAAGAAGGAAAGATTTGTGTGTTCCTTGAGAAATGGAAACCTTGATCAAAAGCCCTTCTTTCGGTGGCAAAAGTATTTCAAGGGCAGGAAAGAATTACATATTTTATGGCATATTGTAGGCAAAAATATTTTCTGGACTCTATATCTGAATTATAAAAGTATATGTCTGTGTAGTTGCTTACTTCCTTCTCCTGGCCAATGGGTATTGATTCTGCCCAGTTTCTCCTATATAAGTCAAGCCTTCAGATAGGTTTGAGATAGATCTTTGTATATACAGAAATTTAGGTACATATATATAGATATATGTATGTATATGTGTCTACATATAAGTTAAGTCTACTCTTCCATATTCCTTTTAACCTTTCACACACACACCATTGATCAGGAGTTCCTACATAAAACAAATTCATATATTCCAATCCTGATTCCCTGTAGACTGGTATGAAAGATTTTTCTTGGTTTGACAATACTGAAGTTAAACTAAGTATTTTGAAAATAACAAGAAGGGTATTAACACTGATAAATACTTAACTAATTGAGCATACTAATTTTTCTGTTTAAAAGATCTTCTCATTTCTTACGTGACTTTAAAATTCTCAGTTTAAATTCGCAGAAAGCCAGTTCTTTTTTTCTAAGTGAAAGTTGTGTCCCTATAACAGGGAGCATATAGAAAGAATATGTAGACACAATTCTCATTTTGTTGACTTCCTGCATCTGGAGGAATGGCTAGATAATCCATTTCCCAAAACAGAGAGCCAGTGACAGCAGGGTGACATCACTCTATTAAAAGGAAAAGAAGAGACCCGCAACAGTTTAGCTTTAGCTCTGGTTACTCATCCAAAGGAGAGTGCTTCTGCTTCTTCTGTAAGAATCTGATCCATTTCTAAGGAATTCTTACTGAATTTATAGTCCCTTGAATAATTTCATTTGTAGTCCCTTGAATAGTTTCATTAGGAGTTGATGTTTTTGTGCAAGAGCTTTTCCTACCTCACAAGTCTGTGTTTTCATACACCCAGCATTGTTTTTGGTCACTTTTTAAAGATATTACATCATGTTTGAGGCTACTTAGTTTCTAAATTGGGAGGAGGGAAAGCAATGGTCAGAGTATTCTTGCTGTGGGAAATCTCTTCTGGGTTTCTCAAGGTGTGAATTATTTTGCTTCGCAAGACCTACCAGGAAGTGAGTGAGAGTTGCTGATGGAGTTGTCTTTTATGGGTTTTGCGTATTTAATGTGATGATGAAGAGTGTTAGGAGTTCTATTTGACGAGAGGGGGGCGAAAAAAGTAAACCTTGGAAGCACAAAAATATGCAACATCATATAATGAATAAGCTTGGTGTTGGGTTAAAGGACTGCAGCTCTATGGATTTATACATTTCATGTTTCTCGAATGATTGATCAGTTCTGCTGGTTTTATAAGATAAAGGAACACGCAGCACTGTGTACAGGCACCACAGGAGAAAAAACCCACAGTGCTCTATTATTTTTAGAACTTCCTTATTTTCATTAAAAGTTTATATAAATTATTCTCAGTGTTGAAATCACTATTCTGGACAAACACTTGTTTTTGCAAGTATTTCAAACTTACTTTTTTCTACCCGTCTTTGCCTCATAAAAATGTTTTGGTTCTTACTATATGTAGTGCATTGTTAGCTCTGCAAGATAAGTGTAGCCCAAATTGTTTCTTGACTTGTGGGTTTAGCTGTTTTCCTGACAGTAGTTTCACTGTATCATTCTTTATATGAAAAATAGAAGTTCTGCTTTCAGTTTTGAAAAAATCAAGATACAGCTAGCAATTGTTGAAGTCCTAAGCTTTTCTGATAACATTTCATGCTTAAAATAAGTTTTAAAAATTTTGGAAAATGCTGATTGTGAGGTTATTTTGTTTGTCATTTATTCTAATGCATGTTGCACAGCACTCCTATATTCCTTTTTACGTATAATAACATTTCTGCATTTTCTGACATCTGATTAATGTTTGTGTTTTAGCAGATGTGGTAAAATGCTGTGTATCCTGCCTTGCCCTTTTACTTTATGTTAGACTTGTGTGAGTTTGACAGGTTTTCTCTTGTATCTTAAAAGAAGAGAGGAGCAGATAGTACTCATTTTTAAGCGTTTTCTCTGAAGGATAATATGGAAAACTTTGCGACAGATTTCAGACTGCCAGAGGCCTGTCACTGCACATCTTGTGTGACAAAAGCTGACTTACCTGTATTTATTGAGCGTATTTCCTTTCTTTCTTTCTTTCTTTCTTTTTTTTTTTTTTTTTAATTTTCCTGTTTTCTTTCACTTCTTATAACTCCAAAGCAGTTTGGTTCCATTGCAGGGTAATGGCTCTCAGGGGATATTTTTAAGGGCTGGAAGAAATGGCTCTCAAGGGATATTTTTAAGGGCTGGAAGAAATGTCTCCCCTATCTCTGTGGAGAGTAAGGGGATTGATCTGATCAACTGCAGCCTGGTCAGCCAGAGGGTGTTGGAGGAAAAGTCTTAGAAACCATTTCGAAAAATACTAAGAACAAGATAGTGAGGATTTATAAAGATGAAATTATGCCTGACCCACCCAGTAACCTCCTCTGAAATTAACAGCTTGTTACATGACATGAAGGCAGGGGATGTTGTTTGTTTTGGCTTTATCTGACAAGGGTTTCAATGCTGGGTCCTCTAAAATCCTCACAAACTGGTGAAAATAAGCTCAAATTCCTGCAGGTGCAGAATTAATCCAGAAATCCTGAAGTGTGTGAGGCTATAACTATTTATAGCAAATAATTATGCATTTGCCTCTTTGCTGTATTTTTATATGATGGATTGATTTGATACATACTGCTTGGCAGTACAGGTTTAGCTACTGTGTCAAGAAGACTGGAGAAAAATGAGGCAATTTGAAGAGGCTCATGTCTGATTGAAATGCTGTTCTATTTCTATCAATGTGATTTCAATACACATGCAGACTCTATGTCTCAGTATGAAACTATTTTTAAAGGCATTTATATAGAGAAGACGTTCAACTATTAATACGGCTTTTGAGTGGGATACTTGCAGTTCTATGAAGGATGTATTTTGCTGGGTTTTGGGTTGGTTTTTGGTGGTTTTGTTTGCTTTTTTGTTTTGCTTTGTGTGGATTTTTTTTCTTTATTTTTTAAATGCTCTCACAAAGTAATGTCCTTTACTCTCTTAAACGCTGGGCAAATGCTAGAAGGATCTAAGAACAATGAGGAGTAAATGACAATCCAGAGCAGTCTTCCTGAGAAGATTGTTGGGAAGAAAAGGAAATAGTTCTGTTAATCAAGTCAACAATCTAAAATACTGTATTGGTAGGCTGCACATCAAAGCCTGCATTACAATATACAGATTCTCTCTTGAATTTGCTTATATCTATCTATCTATCTTTGGTGAAAGGTTAGTGTTTTTCAGACTGACTTTAGGCAAGTAGAATTGAGGACAAGTAGTAGTAAACCATTTTCAGACAGGAATAAAGGGGACAGAACTTAATACCTATGAAAAACACAATATTCCTGCTACATTTCCATTAGTGGAAATGGCACACTGGCACACTAATGTGTGCCAAAGAACGAATAGTTTCCTAATATTTCAGAGAATCATAGAATGGCTTGGGTTGGAAAAAACCTTAAAGATCATCTAGTCAGTGTGTGTCTGTATGTACATATAAATATATATCAAATATATGTATATTGTGATATGCATAATAATATGTATGATATATTCATGTTCACACACATATGAATATTTATTCCTCACATATTTCTTTCTGATAGTGTCTGAGGCAGAAGTTTCCAGGGAGGCTGCTGACATGGAAATGGACAAGGCAAAGTATGTGGCAGAGCTGAAGAAAGCATTGGTGACTGGAGAAGAGTCAGCTGGCAAATACAACTTTGTGATTTCAAGAGATCAAGAAAATACTGTGTGTCAGTTCTCCTACGAAAGAAGTCTGAAAGATGGCTCTGTAAGTAGTTAAATGTTTAAATTTGACTGTCAAACTATGAGTAGGATCTTCTTATAATCTGTATCTGTAGACACTTTTTGGTTATTTCAGGTTGTGGTTTGGTTTTAAAACTTTTCTGAAGAAGCAGCTAATTTAAGGTAATCCTCCTAGTTTGTACTCTTTTCTTTATAGTACTTCATTAGATACCTTTTTTCTTGTGCAATATAGGAAATTTCAGCCCAGTTTGGCTATTGAGATGCCAAAGGTTAAGTGATACAAATCTTCCAGTCTGCATTATCAATATTTCTGTGTATTTACCCAAGGCCATATTGACTCTAAACCACTTTTTGACACTTCTTGTGAGTTGTTTGTGAGTGCTGTTCACACAGTCTAGGTCAGGACTGTGAGTTTAGGATCAAACTGTACTTAGGAAATAAAAGCAGTAAGTTTAAGAATCCTGTTTTTCTTGTCTGTGTCACACATAATATATTCTAAATGGAAGACATTAAATACATACTGTATTTTTATTAAGCAGAAGTATCTTCATGTATTATCTCACATAATATATGTTTCCATCAATTAAGGCTAATGAGAAATATAATTTGTACGAAAATATCTTTATGTCAATTTAGGAAATGACCTGGCCAAAAAACCTGAAAATGCAAAGAGCCCTGATTGTTATATATGCTTCTAGGTTTGGGTGTCAAAAGAGTGTTTCTAGAAAAGATGTCATTTCTTGGGTGAAAGTACACTTTTTTTTTTTAGCTCATGTGCTAAACTAATGCCTACAAATAAAATTGCCAAAGGAATTGTATAAAATTACATAATAGAATTAAAGAATAGAAATAGCTTTCAGGTGAGTAATAGAATATGTTTCAAACATTTTGCAAATTCTCTGTGAAAGTATTTGTGATCCGTCTCTTTCAGCATCACATTAGGAAATTAATCTTTCTGGACTCTGTGCATCCAGAGGGCTGATATTCCCCTACATATACTTTTACCTCAGAGGAAGTGTAGACAAACTGCTCTGCAACTGAAACAGGACTTAAATTCCGTGTTTATCTCCTGCCAGTACTTGTTTTATCTTTACATCTTTTCTTTAGTCATATTTTCTCCTTCTCTTTTCATGTATTATAAACAAATTATAACCTTATCAATCTTGTGGAGGACGTTGCAGGGCAAGGGTGAGAAAATTCTATCAAACTGTCAGGAATAAATAGGAGATTAATATTATTTAAGATAATCAAGAATTAATTTATTATTAAAATTTTAATTTTTATTTAAAAATAATTTTAATTGTAATTATAAATTATTTTTGTCATTTGATATAAAACAACAGGAGAGATAACAGAAAAAACATGCATGAAGATGTAGTTGGTTGTGTAAGATGATGTCTTGAGTTTTATAAATACTGGTTCTAGCTGTGCCTCAGGCTGATGCAGCTGCGCCTAAAACATTATGCCTTTAAAATTGGGGGGGGTGTTGTGGGAAATGTGGGGGTGTGCTTTGTGGAAATGGGGGGCTGTTTTGTGGACACTGGGACTGTTTCATGATTTATCTTCCTCCTGACAGGTGGCTTTGCTGCGGGGCCTTGGGTGCTGTGCCCTGAGGAGCTGTTTGCGGGGTGGTGAGGGCACAGAGTCGGCTGTCGGAGTGACATTAAAATAACAATGGTCTCGGTATATACAGTGGGAATTGTGTGTCAGGCAGCTGCCGCGAGAAAAGGGCCACACACACAGAGACCTCAGCGAGGGGCCATTGAGGCTGGTCCAGCTCAACTGCTGCCACCTAAACAAACACCACCACAGAGTCAGTGATTTAGCACTTGATCTAAGTAGGTGACCACTTAGAAGTAAATCTTTCCAAGTACTTTAGCAAGTCACTCCACATATAATAAATAATGGAAATCTGGCAAGGTTTTTTTTTTTTTTTGAAGGCTGGCAATTAAATAGACTAAATAGCCTTTGATAAACAATTATCTGAGTGCTGGCAGTGTCTTTTTTTCTTACAGTGATGTGACAGACTCTGGGGCTTTTTTTCTTGCCTTTTGCTGAAGTTTGTAAATAGGGAGGATAAGCGCTTAACAAATTCCACCTCAAATGCAGTACTGTTGCTAATTAGGATGATGGAAGAGATGCTGTTATTTGTCTCTCCCATTTCCTGTGGCTACTTTTCCCTTTGTCGGTCCTGTGAGTTCATTGTGAGTTTACTACACATTTAAAAATAGCTGAAGAAGTTCCTTCTAACCAAAACTTCATGCAGCATTCTGAATAAGAGGAGTAGAATGGGTAGGGCACTTTAACACTGTCCAAACTGTCTTGGTTCAAGGTTTGGAGAGTTTCTTTGCTCCAGACCTCTGAGGATATGTTGTTTGGTTAACAAAGGTCACTGAGAGTTCAGGTTATTTCCCAGGCAATTGGACCAACTGCTCAGCTGAGAAGACAGAACGATGAAATGATTAATCCTTAGGTCAGTGTGAAAGTAATGATTCTTCCGTATCACTTATACCTGTATACCTCAGTATTTGAGAATGGACATTTGGATAAGTTTCTTGGAAGGCTGGTTTAGAAATAGGTTATTACTAATGAGCATTATATAATAAAAACATTGTGTTATCTTTTTCATAATTTCAGACTTCTAAGTGATGCATGATTTTTCCCATCTTGCCTCATGTGTACCTTTAGATCTTGTAGCTACACTTGAAATG
Source organism: Myiotriccus ornatus (assembly GCA_036023395.1). NCBI lineage: Eukaryota > Metazoa > Chordata > Aves > Passeriformes > Tyrannidae > Myiotriccus > Myiotriccus ornatus. Next base: position 8,951,535 of record JAYRBT010000093.1, read on the forward strand.
CTTCTGTGGTAAGAAAAACCTTTTCAGAAAAAAATTGTATCCCCCCCCATATTAGTATGTATGTAATTTGACAAAAATCCCATTGATTTGAGCAATTAATTTCCCTTACTTAGCTATTCAGCTGTCCAGGTATTTGATTGCTGCTTCTGATAAGCAGAGGTTTGGAGAAATAAATTTAAAATAAATGCATTCAAAACTGAGGAATTGTTGAAAAAAGGAAGACTCAAACACTGCAATGAATAAATACTTCAGTTTCTCTCCACCTGTTAAGATTTGTGTACTTCACTGGAACTATCCAGTTGAGCAAAAATGATAATTTTTTAATAGTTGTTTTGAGGCCTAATATAAATGACATTATAAGGGATATTTTCTAATTTCACAAGTGCAATGACAGTCTAAATACATTACAAGTATCCATAAAGTGTTTATGAAATAGCAGATTTTGATAGTACAGGAAAAATTGTCAGTTGTCCTTTCTCCCTCCTGGTGTTATTGTATTGTGTCCCCTCCTTTCCTCTCGATTCCTTAAGATTTTCCCTTCTTGGCACACCTGGTGTGCATTCCAAATCAAGAGTTACTTTCACTTGTACAAATGAGTGCAAATGCTTTCCTTTCATGAGGAAAATCTGTAAATCATGGCATACTGACAAGCCTTAGTTTCCCAAAGAAAGATCACAGAGGACAGTAGATGCTCTGGAAAAGAGATTACTGTGTGTGGGCTTTGAAACTTCACTAGAAGACTCCACTCCTGTATTTTCTGTAAGGGTGAACAGCAGTCAGAACCTGAAGAAGAACAAGAATCCCACCAGTGTTTCTCTTCAGAAACTCTTTTACAGCTCCAGAGGAAGCATGGAGGTCTACCTGCAAAGGCACAGTAAAACTCTCAAACTCAGGATAGTAGTGTTTTGTTAATATTTACATTCTAAAATAGAACATTTAGTGGTCTAAAATACTGAATGGGTATGTTTAAACCTTCTTTGTAAATGGATTCAGTGAACTATCGTGAGGACAAAGGCTAAGGGTCTTTGATTTGAAATTTAAAATTTGAAGCCCTGTTGCACAAATATTTCAAATTTTTTGGTGATTCAAATATTCATTGAGACTTGTTCTAAAATGTAGTAGTATCACTGGAAAAATCTTTTGGCAGGAAGGTTCTCTTCATCCAAATCATGAATATGGTTCTCCTGCAGAAATATGTTTCCCAGAGATAGAAACACCATACAATTTCAAGAGTAGGTTTCTGGATAGTATCATTGCATGGAGAGGCTCTTACATAGAAGATGATTTGGGGTTTTTTTTATCTTTTTATTTCTCTCAGATGCCTCTGTAAATAATGTTTGATATTTTATTTTAAATTTAGTGGGAATTCCTTTGTTGGATGCAAAATGTAACAGGTACTAGTTTGGGTATTTTTGATTTTTGGAACCCAAATCCTTGTCTTTATGTGTGCATTTTGCTCTGACGAATCTAAGTTTTTGGTGTTTTTTTGGTTTTTGTTTTTTTTTTTTTTTTTAAAGACTTTGAGGTACAGCTCTGTGTTCCGTACACACAAGCACATTTTCTTCTCAGTGCGTAATACCTATATGTTATTAATATAACTCAAATATGCATATGCTAATTCATGGTAACAGAACATTGCCAATGATTTTAGGAGCTGCAGAGGTATCAACAAGTGGAATTTGGAAGCAGTCAGGTGTTTTTATACTAGTTCTTTGTTGCCCTTTGTTGATTACTGTACGTCTCACAAAACAATAGATGTATTTCCATTACTTCACACCATTGTGTTTTTTAGCTGTTCAATTTTGGCTAGAATGAGAATTCATTATTCTGAATAGCTAGTCCATCCCAGAGACATTGTATACATGAATTTTGCTATTTATTTCGAATAAACTTGACCATACTCTTTCACTGTAGCCTGAATCTATATATTCTTCTCCTCTGAGCTGAGTGACTTTCAGGAGATTTAAAAAAAAAAGTTTATTTGATGTAGCTTTCAGTGACTAACCTGAGCTATTGATTAGCAAGTGAAGGTTCCAGTCTAAGCCTTGAGGTAATGTGGTGAAGGTATATAGTTAGTGAAATAATAAATGAGCTTATCTAGCCTTTACAAGCACTGTTTTATTTACAATTTAAAATACTGGTTAAGCTAAACAAACGTGCTGTTGAACAGCCATGTGTATCATGAGAGTGTGTAGGGTGCATCTTCTCTTAAATAACCCAGGACAGCTGGTAATTTTTATTTTTACTTTTGTTGGGTTTGGTTTGGTTTGGGTTTTGCTTCTTTCCCCCTTTCCCCCCAGTAATTCAAAATAGAAGAATTTATTATGATCTTTTGCTTCCGTGGGCTCACAGAGGAGTTAAAACAGTGAAGTTTTGTGACCTGCTTTGAGGTGATTTTTCTGAATCAGCTGTTCACCACTGCAGGTTTTGGTTTTGTGAGTGTTCTACACTGAAATACGTTAAGCAATGTAGTTTTAATCTCATTAAGAACTAATGAGATATTTTCTAGGACGTAGGTTGAACTGAGAGTGTCAAACAATGATGCAAATACTAGTGAACAGCAATCAGAAGTATGTTTAATGGGTTATTTTAGATTTACACAAGTGTAATGCCATGTTAGCAAAAAAAATTAAGTAACTAAACACATCTATGGTATTTTTAGGGTTATTTGTGAAGAAAATTTGTATATACTTTTGAGATATGTTTGTGATGTGTCAGTATTTTTTATTTTTTAAGAATCATGTTACAATATATAGTATTTATTTTGTCTTTATACAATGAACGAGTTGTGTTTCTGAGACCAGCTGAAGGTTTTGTTAGCTGTGATGGGGGGCAAAACCCCCCATATTTTTATTGACTGTAAATAACTAAATGTGAGTTCTCTCTCGTTCAAGAGAGCTGAGAAATAATAATCTTACATTTGTGCATGTGTATTAGCTTGAAAAGTCTGTAAACTACATAATTAAGATGTTTTGTTTTCAAGAGTCCTTGAAGGCCATGGGTGAATAACTCAAGACATTTGGGAAAGGGATAATTTAGTAGGGGTGTTTTGTGGACATGTGGTGGTAACAGAAGTGCTGTGCAAAGCAGTGGGAGTGTGTTATTCATATTATCTACCTGACTTAATTATAGTTTAAAAATCCTTATTCCTGTGATGTAATCTGGGGATAAAACCATCATGATTGCAAAAAGAACATTCCTTCTCTGAAAAATCAGTATTCGTGTCCAGCTTTAATAACATCTATCAGTGCAGAAAGGTACATTGAACCAACCTGTGCTCTAGAAAGGTGTTGGATGAAGGGCACCCAGGAGTGGGGAGGACTTATGTGTTAGCTCTTAGGCAGGCTAGACTTTGATTTTTGGATGTCAGAATAGATTCAGAGGGCATAATAAATGGTTTTGTGCATATTTTTGTTTAATATTAGTGCACAGTGGGATGAACGCTTGGGCTCAACAGCTTTCGTAAGACCCTTGTACATGACAGTACTGAAATCATGTTGGGGGCCTGACTGTATATATTGCAGATACATTTGATTTTCCACTCTTACTTAATTTTCCTTTTTGAATGTGGTCCTTGAGAATTTTTTGTCAATCCCATTTTTCTGAACCAACTATTTCCTTTGTGGCTAAAATGCCAACATTTTAACTTACACAGTATTTGCCACAGGGTAAGACTGAGAGCACAGTCACCAAGAATCTTGATTTGTGAAAATAATTGTCACAGATGCTATTCTTACTTTCTTGACATTGTTTTTTTTTTTTCAGTCAGAGTGGTGAATCTCTGTAGTGTCTGATAAAAAGTGGGTACTATTCTACCCATAAATGCAAATACAAAGGCAAAGGTGGTGGATACTTGACTCATTTTGTGTTTAACTTCTGTTGGACAAGCTAATGTAAAAACGGACACCATAACTTTTTTTTTTTTTAATACCTCTATTACCAGCTGGTTTTAAGACTTGTGACTAGGAGTTGTTGTATTCCCACGTTTTGCCCATCCTAGCCAAGCTGTGTGGTTTATCTCAGGTTTGTCAGACAGTACTTACAGAACACAAATGCAGTGGTTTCTTTCTGGTCTGCTGCCAGAGCTTCATGTGTTCATCAAATATTGTTTAGTCACTGCAGCATATTTTTGCCATCTGCAAATCCATGTGCTCCCCTTCCTGAACAATGGTCTTTAATCAAGGCCACTATTATGGAAAGGCTGGGAAGGGCAGTATACATAATCAGTAGGATGACAAAATTAGAGTTACACATATATTTTTCCTAACTCTATTGTCTCGCGCTCAGGGTAATAACAAGCTTCCAGAGGGTACCACATCTCTGGAACTAGTACCTTTATCCATAATCTCTCTTAGTTCTGTGTATATTATTCAGAGTCTGAGTTGTTTAAAGAGCTTCATGGTAATAATAACAAATCAGAAGTCATCATGGAGAATTGTAAGCCTGTAGGAATTGCCTGCTTTTATTTGTTAGGAAACTCCATTTTTCCAGGTCTGTCTAAACAGAAACATCCACAAATCCATTTCACATCTGTTATACTCCTTTCTTCATATTACAAAAGCTTGTGCTTTTTGTTCCACATATTGGTTTTTTTGAACAATTTCTTCATTGTGTATAAAGCTCCACTAACTTTTTGCTGGTACTTTTTTGCCTGGTACTAAAAGAACATGTGGAGAATGCAGATATGTTTGCGATGGTGTTAATTCCCTTGATGATGGTGTTAATTCAGCCATGAGCTGAAGTGTGACAGGTAGCATTCTGAAAATGTATGCATTCAGAGATTATATTAATGATATATGTATGATACGCATGATAGATATATATATATATACACATATGTATTGTAGGTATTGTGATAAATATTTATGAATATACAGTCAGTCACAATCTTATCTTCTGGACTTATCATAGGTAATAGAATGGTTAGGGTTGCCAGGGACCTCAAAGACCATTAGTGTGTTTCTTTTAATTTTCTGGTAAATTTTTAATGCCATTAAAGGCATTTTGCTTTAACAACACGTCTTGTACTGACAAGTTGATCTTTTGTTGTGAGTTTGTTTGTGGGATTTTTCCTATGAAACTCAGTAGCAGGGTGGGAGGAAATGTCTCTTTTCAGTTTTTCTGGTAGTTCTGTAGTGCTTGATAAAGCTGTGCTGGTTAATCCCAGTACCCTTAGAGCTGGTTGAGACAACAACCTTCCTGCCTTTTAAAACTTTTTGTGCCTTTTAGACTTTCTTTAGAAGCTGATTTTTAATTTTTTTTTTAATTGCAATTTTAAGGCTTTAGACTGGTCAAAATCCAACTGTCTAATGATGGATCAATCCAGACATGTTCTCAGGCTTTATAATACTGCTCCTGCAGGACCTATTAACTTTCATATGTTAAGAAGTCATTATCCTGTCATTTTTAAGTGAAGATTCTTTGTGTGATTCAGAGCTAAATAGAAGACACATGTGTTATGTGCTTTCTGTTTCTTATTTTGATTATTATTTAACATTATTAATTAATTAAAATTAACACTATCTTAATAATTATGTTAATTAATTAATATAATTAAATGTTTGTATTTATCACAGATTAGATACTTGGTTTGGATTCATCTTAGAACTTTATGAAACTGTGAGTGCAATCAAATGTTTATCCATTATCAGTCAATTTGGGACTTTAGTTAATTAGTTTTAGATCTCTGTTTATATGAAGAAACACATGTATTTCATGGTGTATGAGTAACTCATCAGGTTATGTAAGTGACAGTTACTGAAATGTGTAGTTTGTATACTTGGGGATGGAAAATGATGTCATTCAACAAATGGCAGCTACTTTAATTAAAAAAAAAATGTAATTAAAGAAAGTACCTAGATGTTAGGTCACATGCTTTAAGAAATTAATATTGATTCCACTACTGAGGAGTGTTTTCCTTTCATCTGCAGCTTTAAGCTTAATCTGGATCATGATGTTGGAAAGAAATACATTTCCATATGGTAAAGATCGTATTTTTTTAAAATTACTTGTTGAAAAATTCATATGGGTTTCTCCATAAAACTGTTAATGTTTAGGAGTTCAGTGGGTGACATAAAACCTCTGTGCCTTATTGTTTGAAGAGAAAACGACCATCAAGAGAAAGCAGTCTGTATTCTAGGCACTCTTTGAGAGAGAAAATGGCACAACTTACTAGTTACATGATGGAAAACTCAGGTTTACCAGGCTACATTGAACTCTCTGTAGACTTAATTCAGGATGGTAGCAACATGCATTGGTTTTGAGAAGCAATAATATACTTTGCTCTAAGGCTAAAATAGCAGCTAAGGAAAAATATTCTGAAATTCTGATGTTTAATTTTTTTTTTTCCTTTTTTTAAGAGTAGAGATATGTTATGGGAAATATAGGGGAAATTGTGGGAAAGTGATTTTTTTACCTCTTAGAATTCAGAAAAAATGAATTTATAATCTAAAGATAACATTTATGTGGTGGCAGTCTGTGATGAATGCTTGAATTCATAATGAATGTTGGGTAATTATTGTTTTCAAAATACTGTGCAACACAAGAGGGAGATTGTATTTGTTCTTAGAGCTTTTGGATAGTACTGCAAACCAGCTTATTGCTGACAGATAACATAAATCGGCTTTTGCTGACACCCAAGCTACAGACTGTTGGTAGTTTTGAAAGTAACCCTGTCTCTTACATTAACACAGCAATGACATTATTAGTTGAAGTGCTTGGATGTTGCTACAGAAATACGACTGAAAACTTGCAGAAGTTGTAACTAAGTTTTGAAAAGTTACGTTTAACCTCTTATACAGCTTTTGTGGCCTTGTTTTTGAAGGAAGATATCTTTTGAGAAGTGAACATACATTTTTACTTTGTAAAACAAGGTGACAATAAAACCTGAAACCAATAGTGGGATTTTTTTTTTTTGCAATAATTAAGAATTTCCCAAGTGAGGTCGGAGTGAACTCTTGGTTTGCCCTGAAGTCGGGCCTTTAAGTTGGGAGATCATTCTGTTACAGGTCCCAGCCACTCTCCTCAGTGGAGAAAAAGTGAGTATTTGTGGCCATGGGCTAAGAAGTGTTGTTTAGGAGATAGGATCTGGTTTCCCTCAGTGTTTGTTTTCAAGGATTATCTTTTGGTCAGTTGTGAATGCACAGCTGCCTCACAGATCCTAAATTTTCCATTCATTATCAACTTGACACCTGTGGAAGATAGGCAAGATCTTGAGTTTCCATCGTGTCTTTCCCATGGGCATGGAAACTAATTTTAGAACACTTGGTAGATTAACCATTCAACGGATTGCTTCTGAGCATTTTTTGTCTCTTGACAGTATTGTTTTATTTTACTTCATGCACTATTGTAATGGGTATGGTACAGATAGCAGCAGTTGGAGTAGACATTAAATAGTTTTATAATAGTGCTGTTATTGGTATTTCACTTTGGACACTCTTGTTTATAAATAAAGTGTCTTTTTGCTGGTAGTTCCACTGGGAATAACACTGTAAGAGTGCTGTTTTTTTTCCCTGAAATCAGTTTTTCTTAGTCTTCTCTATGTGGTGACTTAAAACTGACCTACCTGCCTGTTGTCCTCCTATTCAGGGAGACTCTGTGAGCACAATTATCTCGGAAAAATTTAGGTCTGTCTTTTTTTGTTAATTGTTTTACTTATTCCAAGTACTAAATGAGAAAGTTCACATTGGTGAGAGAGAGACAGAGAGAGTAATGTGCAGTAGTTAAGTTAGCAGTAGAAAAAATAGCCAAGAAAAAGAACCTGGAACTTTTAACTTATGTGTCAAACACAATTACATGTGAGTTTGGTTTTCAGAAACACTATTGTTCAGTCCTTTAGTTGGATCCTGTTGAAACAAACAATCAGATGGAGCTGAAGTAGCAACTTTTCAGTTTGAAGCCTCTAAATTTTGATGGTTTCAGCTATGTGGTGTCCTCATCAGCTGAAAATCATGTCTCAATGCAGCTCAGAAGTCTCATTTGTTGAAAGGAGAAGTGCAAAATATCAGGGGAGGGCTTGGTTCTCATATTTGTGCTAAGCCTTAAAAAGTGGCTACTAGGTCATCCAATTTATGTCTCAATAGGTTGGGATTTATACAGCAATCATTCTTTACCGTGTCTTCACAGTGACTCAGCCCAGGCAGATTTCCATCCCCTTTTCCACCTCACTCCCCTCGATTAGTCATATGCAATTTAGCAGTGTTAGAGAAGCTGTTTCTTGGCTCTCTGCACACATAGATTTGATTATCAAAAGACAAAAGCACTTAATTCACATATAACTTGCAGCTTGGGGACTTGAATCTGTACATAATGGAAAGCCAGTTTATTTCTTTAAAAAAAAAAAAAGTCACTGTGATAAAATTAGTGTCCTGATTTGTAAAGAAAAACTTAATTACATATTTGCACTAGCTTCTGTTAGCACAAAAAATCAGTTAGAAAAACAAATCTCAAAGCTGATTCTGTCTCTCATGGTTCATTTATCTTTTGCATTGTTTTCACTTTTTAATTTTCTGTCATCTTGCTTTTATGGGTTCCTTTCTTAAAGTTTAGTTCTCAGCATGGCTATAGAATGATCAAACGACAATTAAAACAGCTAAAACACCAACTTGGTGCATGTTGCACGTTGGAATTACACAAGTACATTACAAGCAAAGAATTTCCATGGCTTCCCTTCAGTATCACAGTTTCAGCTGCTCATATGGCATCCATCTGTGGACTTCTGGCAGCAGGCTTGTCTGCTACATGGGAGTTTTTGGAGTTTAGAGCTAACCTTATATCTGTTTTCCCATCTCTCCAGAGGTTAGGAAACTTTTTTTTACATGGCTGCCATGAAGTGAGCTATTAAAATATTAGAGAAGCAAGGGGTTCAATTAATAATGCTGCAGATTAATAATTTGATTTTTTTTTATAGCAAAGCCAATATATTTGATTTTTTTTTATTTATATGTGTGTTCTGTATGTGTAGATTAGAGTGGATTTCCTATATGCAGATATAAAGTGTGATTGATCCTTGTTTGATTAGTTTGATTTAAATCCTGCTTTGCTTTTAGAAAAGTAGTAAAGACCATACAGATGATTGAATCAAGTACATAGATCTATATCAACAAGATTTAAAACATTTAAGTGATCAAATGTCTTATTGTTTCTTCCTTAAGAAAGCATGTTTAAATGATGGTTTTCCTGCTTAAGTGGGAATGTAAAAATACAAAAGACTAGATAGAAGAAAAATGTGTTTACAAAAAATAGTCACAATAAGAGTAATATAAAGAAAAAAACCCTTCAACTCATAAAATTATGAGCAGAAATGCTTTTTAAAAAAAATAAAAATCTGTGAGTTGTGCTAGGCTTGCTAGGCTTGTGTTCTTGTTAGGCTTATTGTGTTTCTGTTACTGAATAGTGCTGAAAAAAATGTTGCCATCACTTAAGAGCAGACCAATATGTTCCATTAGTATTTCTCCTCTGAATCTGAAAAGCAAAAATATTTGTGTGTCACAAAGACAATCCATTAGTTACTAAGGAAGATATTACATAGATGAGCACATTTAAATTACAATCCTCCTCCAATAAATGGTGTCCAAGAGAGCAAAAAGAATTGGCTGAACTGATTCCTGGCTTGCTCAAGTCTGGTTTTAATGCTAAATCTTTGGGAAGTTATGGAAGAATTGAAAGTGTGCTACTGTTCTGTCAGCAGGCAGTGGGTATCCTATCCCACTTTTTCGTGTTGAAATCTGAAGCTGCCTGGGCTGTACTCAGTCTGGAATTAAAGTGAAAGGCAAGTCTGCTAAAATACTAAGGATATTACTAAGCATACTAAAATACAGCATAAGAATGTAATTCTGGCTGGTAAATTTCCTTCATAAAAAAACCCTGTCCATCTCAGAATGTTTTAGGAGAGGATCAAACTTTACATTCATATGGTTACTCGTTTCCAAAGAAAAGGAAGTGCAGATCACTTGGACTGATCTAAAAGTGGGGGGAAAAAAGGATTGTTCATGAAATGTATGGATGAAGAATATTGTAGAAGACTTTTTTTTGAGGCAGCCTATCAAGAGTTTTCCATATTTTACGTAAAAGCTGGATTTAATTATTTCCCTTGAAATGTCTGAGGATTTAAGACTCAGCGAAATAAGTAGTGGCTGTGGTTCTTAGATATGTACTGTTGTTCAGCTAAGATAAGTATTGTAGGTATTTCATGTCTACTGTGGGTAGAAAGTCTCCAGGTAGGTGTGCCCATGAAATCTGAAGACATCCCTGCAGATTGTGTGTTCATGAGGTGTCACTGCTGTGTTTTAATGTGTTCAGAGAATAAAGTGTCAGTGAATTCCAATAGTATTTTTAAATATCTTTTATTATTCTTTGTCTTTATCCTTTGAAAGTTACAGGAGTCTGTCATGCAAGTTCTGAGTTTTTCATTCCCTCTCCTTTTTGGTGAATTAGGTAAGGCAGAATGAAATCAAGGAATGAAAGCTGTGTCAGAAACTAAAGATTTTCAGAAGTGCTGGGCAGTTAATATGGCTCTTGATTCATAGATCACTTTTAAGGCTTATCATCTTCATGGTGAAGAAAAGTGATATCACTTTGACATAGAGAGCAAATAGTATGTGAGTACCTTCCATGGGTGGTGAGGAAACTGGGCAGTTTCTTGATTTTATAGCAAAAGGAATTTGGATGGTGTGCTCTCTTCAAAACAAGTGAGCAACTTCAGAATTCACCAGAAGAAGTTTAAAACTGGAGACATATTTTAAAGTTTCTTTAGAGGAGTCCTGTTGAAAGGATTTAAGGAGAATTTGGGCTTGGTTTTTGCTAAGCAATTCTCCATCTTGGAGAGATTTGAGCAAAGGACAAAACTTAGAAATCGGATGTTAACTGGATATATATGTTTTCTGTCTTGGTGAATTTTGCTTGCTTTTTGGCACTTGGAAGAGCAAATGATTGTTTTCTCCCAATAAACTTTTTTGGTGGTGGCAGTTCTGTGAATGAATAACTCTTTTCATTGTTGGTGTGGTTGTAAAATTGTGTAAAACTGTTTTTTTCCTGAAGTGGTTTGTGTGCAAGTTGGAGACGCAAGTGAGAAAAGGAGGACATAAAGTAGGAAACTTCTTGGTGAGATACATACATTAGTGAGATAGACTGACATGAGGTCACCAGCCTCCCTGGGGGAAGAAGAGGAGAAGGACAGGGTTAAGCTGGGCAGTACAGTCTCTTCATTAAGACAGAGCAGCTGTAGTTTGACATTCTGGTGTTCTAAAAGGGGGATTGGCTGAATTTCATTTTGAATCCATTTGGGTTTTGTGTGTTCAGAGTCCTGCGATCCTCCTTGGCCTGAGACCATCAGAGCATGTACAGTATAAAGCTGAGAACATAGTGCCTCTAACAAATGTGCTCTCCATGTAATGCTCAAAACAAACAGGCAGTGTATTGCTCTGGCAACCAGGCAATAAACAAGCGAAAAAAAATATGATCTCCCTAAAATTCACAATACGCAAGCAGTTCGTTCATGTAACGAAGTTATCTTTTGTAGAGTGTGATCACTGCTTTATAGCAGCATTTGTATAACATGTTCGATATTTCTCAGTCTGCTTTTTATCCAATAAAGCGAAGAAATATCTTATGAATATTTAAGATGATTGCATAACTAAATTAAAACGGAGCATGATGACCTTAGAAACCTAAGAGAAAATGTTGCCTTATTTCAGTTTATTCTTTTTTTTCTCCTCCGAGTACATAAGCAAGCAAACAGAAGTAGTTAAGCTTTGTCTTTAGTCTATGCATATGTACCTTAAATGTGGTTTTTGGAGCTGAGGAGAAGCCTATGTTGGCAGGCGGGGAGGACAGGGTGGTTCCTGCTGGTTACTCACCCACTGGACAATAGCAGTGGAAAAGTTTGCAAGCACTGCTCTTTTCACCAAGTCTGAGTTATGAAGGACTTCTGTTCAGCTCTGGGTGCTGGCCATCAAACACCAAACCACTGCTCTGTCCCTGCTTTTATTCCCATTTGTTTTTTCAAAGAGCCTTTTAGAACTTGCTTTGGTGAGTTGAAGTAATTGTAGCAGTCTAATATAGACTGCTTTGGAAATGCTTCGTGCTAATCTTCAAAAAGGGTTTATTTGGTGTTTATATGTTTTCTGGCAAATCTTTAGACAGCTCAGATGCTGTACTGATCCCTCTCTCTTTATGGCTATGTCCATTCATTGTCCTGGATGGATCGGGTTCCTGCTGATCTGGGTGATGAAGAGGAGGACATTGGGTCATATCTACAGCAGCTTTATTATTTATAAGGAAAACCACAGCAACACCTGTGGCATCCATGTGATATAAACAGATGGTCAGATCCTGATGTTTCTTCAGTGCTCTCATGGATAGAGTGGGATTTTTTGGTCTGTCCTGTGCTGGGCTTGGAGCTGGACTGGATGATCCTCATGGATTCCTTCCCACTCAGGATATTCCATGATTCTAATAGAGGGGTAACCAGATATGGAACCTCTGTAAGCCGTCACTGTAAACATATATGTAATTTAGGAGCACTGGGACACAGATTAATTATAAAGTAATCTTGACCCCCATTACCCAGACTGCTTTTTGTCTCCTGACTTGTGTGACAGGACAAGGTGCACAGTCTTTTGATCTGGGGGAAAGCAACTGTTTTAAATTGCAATGATTTCTAGGGATTTTATCACATTGGAATTGCTTTAAGGCCTTGTCCTCCAACGATTTCTGCTGCAGGTCAGCAGTCTTATTGAATAAAAGTCTCAATCTCTTCTTGAAAGAAGTTTCTTTCAACTTTGGTGTTAAGGCTATATAAACTTACATTTTACTTCCTTCTTGGCTTGACTGAAGAACCACAGAGACGGTACTATGCTCTGAGCCTTGGTGGGGCTGAAATGGGGTGTAACTTCTGAAGTCTGACTGCTGTAAATAAAAGATCCAGTATGAACCAGTTGCTAGTTCTGAATGAATAGTGGAAGTATTGTGTATTTACATCAGTTTTAAAAGAAAAAATGGTATACATTTTTGTAAGGAGAAACATCCAAGTGATGGTTGTATATCACTGGATAAGAGAAATGCACGTCCTGTGAGCTTGCTTTAAGTATCCAGGTTAAGGCTGAAAATTTGAGGTTTTTTTTTTCCCATGTACCCAAAATTCTAGATTAACAATTGTTTTATAACTCAGCCTTTCAAGGACAACAGTCTCAGTAGCTGGGCAAATGGAAAGATTAGCGCTGCAAAATGAAATAACAGATGCCTGCTGAATAATTAGGATTTAAATAGTCTGAGACTTCTTCCCCAATCTCCCTGGCAGGCAATAATTTCTGAGAAGTCTTTCTGCCTTGTCAGGGGGGAGTGACCCACTAGGAGTGGCAGAAAAAGCTGAGGAAGAAGTCTCAGCTGCATCATAAAAGTTTCACTGAAAATCCAGTGATTCAGTGGTGCTGCCTGGTGCCCTGAGTCACCTCACTGGGTGGTGGAGAGTGTGGTGATATGAGCTAGCCCCATAAAAAGGGCATTAATTAGCTAATTGCTACTAAAAAGAAAGCTGTTAGTAACTCTTACTTTTCATTCAACTCCACTAAATGCAAAGAGTAGTGAAAGCTGAGCAGTAACACTGAAAGAAAACTAATTAAAATTTTTTAACTGATGTTATTTACAAATTGGATTAAAGCTGCTGACTGCTACTATTTTGTGATGGAAAGTCAAAGAATATACACAGAACTGGCTTTCTGATGTTGTTAAATGGATTATTATACATGAAAAATATGTTCAAGCCATTCTAAGAACTAAGGGGACGATGTTAACTTTGTTGGGGTGGCATAGGATTCTTGGTGTGGAAAATTGTTATGAATTAAATGCTACAGAGAAGAAGGAAAATGTACAGAATCATGCTGATTGTGCAGCTTAGCTTCCTTGAGGTTGCAGTCTACTTCCCTTGTCTGTTGATCAAAGTGTAACTTTTAATTATGCTTCAGAATTTTTATGTGGAGTTTCTGTTATTGCTGTCCCATATAGACCCCTTTAAACCGTGTCTTAAAGAAGGGTTGGTATGAGAGACATCCAAGCTAAACAATAATAGACAAGATTTGCAGGGGAAGCAGGTACATTTTTACTGACTATTATTATTATTATTATTATTATTAGTTTACTTGGAGCTTAGCCACCGCAGTTGCCTACCTGAGTAAGAGTTTTAGCTTTCACTTAAGTTTTGGCAGTCACCATTGTGAACATTCAGGAAAAACCTTAAAAATACACATTTTAAAAGCTCAAAAATATAGAAGATAATATAGAGGAAAAAGATAAGAGTTAATTAAGGTTAACAGTTATTTTCAGATTTTAATTTTAGCTTGGTATTATGGTTTTGGAATAATGAAGAATCCATCTTACGATTTTTTTTGGATGAGTCATTAATGTCAAAGTTTAATGTGAAAAAAGCAACAAGCATCTTGTTCTTCCAATGTTATTGCTAACTCCTGACTTCAGGTTTCTTTCTGAGTTTTTATGATTCTCAGTGGTTAAATGAGAAAGGATAAATCTCTAAGAAAGGAGAAGGAGGTTGAGGAAATTTGAGTCCAAACTGAGGAGAATGTGAGCAAAATTTGGAGAACTGCTCACTGGCTCTGCCAAATGCTAGAAAAAATGGATGTTGTGCTTTGTTAATATCCCTTTTAAGTAGTGTCTAGAATTCTCTAATTCAATTTTGTGTTGTTGGAGGGAGATTTGAAGACGTGTGAATCTTGAGCTATTTTCTCTCTCAAAATACTTGCTCAGATAATTCAAGGTAAGTAATCATGACTTCTATAACGTTGACATTAAATGATCTTAATAACTGATTTGTCAGTCAACTGTAAACTGCAAAAACTGTTCGGTGTCAGATTGAAATGAAATTGCTCTCAGGTAGTGTCATTTTTTTTTAATGCAAGTGCCAGGTAAGATTAACCGAAGTTGAGAACAACATTTAGTTTTTAATTAAATTCTATGCCTAAGTTCATTTTTCTTTAAAAAAGAGTGAAGTGGCAACAATTCTTAAGTATTTTGAGTTAAAAGAACTACTTTCAACTTAGAAAATGCATATGTGCACTGTTAACCAGTGAAAAAATGGTGGTAGGGAAATAGTTTCTGGCAAAAGCAGTTAACTTTTGAAGGAAAGGAGAAAAATAGTGGAGTGGTGGAAGAAAAAGTGGAAGACAAACTTCTAGTTTTTCTGTTTAGTTCACAGTGGAAGTGGTTCACTGCAAAAAAGGCACAACAAAGGCTACACTTGCGGAATATTTGAGTTTTCTAATGCTTTGTAAAGCCCAAGAAACTGCTGAAAGGTGATGGTTTCTCAGACTGTCACAAGATAATTAAACATACTGCAATTGTACAGAAATTTGTCCTTTGCTGTGATGGCAGAAT
Source organism: Myiotriccus ornatus (assembly GCA_036023395.1). Taxonomy (NCBI): domain Eukaryota; kingdom Metazoa; phylum Chordata; class Aves; order Passeriformes; family Tyrannidae; genus Myiotriccus; species Myiotriccus ornatus. Next base: position 8,966,919 of record JAYRBT010000093.1, read on the forward strand.
GTGTATAGGATATTTTGTGTTTTCTTTCTGCCGAAGAGTTGGCAGCTCAGAATATACAAGGAAAAGGTTTTGGGATAGGTACTATTACGCTGAGGCTGAACTATTTCAGCAGCCAGACAAAATGCATTTGTAATACTCTGACATTTATTCAGTCATCTTACCAGTTAACACCCTAATAGTTGAAACAGCGTGTAACAAAACACAGAAATAATTGGTGATGTGTGACCAGATATCGCTGTGATCACACATTTAGAAAAGACAAGCCAGAATAGTGAAAAAGATAAAATTTTCACAGGCTAAGTATGAATTTACAGGTAGTGGTACTGCTTTTCAAAGCATTGACCAATACAGATGTTGAAAGTTATTGGAATCATCAAAGAAAACAGAGTTTAAAATGTACAATATTTTTTAAATTTACTTTTTGATTTCTGTTTTCATAGGATGTGCTGTAATCAAATTTCCAGTATTCATCTTTCTTCTCGTACTACTAATTTCCCATACCTTTTAATAAATATAGGCAGCTGCATGGTTTCTATTTGTTTCTTCAGTCACTGACTTTCTTTTGTTGGATAATATGCAAGTGAAAATGGAAAACACTGTCTTTTTCAATTTTTTTTCTTTCCAAAGAAATTTTCATGTTACAGTCAAACAAGAATAAAAATCCTGAGCTGGAGTATGAAACTGCTTTGACACAATTAGAGACGGCTGCTGTGTAATCTTTTAAATATTGTATAATTGCTGTTAAAATTGTGTTATGTTTAAGAGTTTATTTTTGCTTTCCATTACCAGGAAATATGAAAAACAACCCTGTTAATGGAAAAGAAAAATAAAGGTGAAATGATAAGTTTCCATATGTAGTTTATGCTATATTTAAAAGGTGCTGCAAGATCACATAAAAGATTAAAAAGATAACTCATAGTACTGCATGTATATGCTGATACTTTAAGTTGTCTATGAATTGAAGTAGTGCTTGAATAATATTCCTTTATTTTCTGTCCATGGTAACCATGACAAATTAGCCCAAAACATTCACTGTCACTAGAGAACATAAATCTATCTTTTCTAACATTTTTTCTGTATGCAATTAAAATAAACAGTTTTATTTCCTGTAAGCCCTTGTGAAATAGCCATTATGAATCAAACATTGAAAGTGTCACTCCCAAGCATGAAAGTCTCTGAACAATGTATATTTTGCTACATATTGAACATTTTCTGTAAGCTCCCATAAATAAATCCAGAAAATGTCAGTCCCTTCAGTACTACCTCCATTAAATCTGGAGCAGCTGTTGTTGAACTTGCACCCAAACATATAATGGAGTCCTTGACATCAAAAACTCTTCAGTGACTGACATATTATTGTAAGTCTTTGTAAACACACATTTGTTCTGAAATAGGGCTGATTGGTGCTGTGGAAAATGGAACTCTAAACCCATATGCTCTGAAATATGATTAATATTAAAGGAACTTGCATTAGCCTTTTGTGTTGGTTTTGGGGGGAGGGGAGGTGGTATTGCTGGTGGACTGAGTATTCCACAGGATGACAGAGTGGCAGAGAAGCTTGTTGTGATAATATAGTAATTCCATAGAAGTTAATGTGATAACCTTTCCTAAAATCAGGGTGTTGCCATGACTTAAAATATTAATGCTGGAAAATTGTAACCCCATCACATTTTTACAAGTCAAGTAGGGCCAAAACCAAAGGTTATGTTTTGTCACTCTATTGGATGAAATTGTCTCTAGTTTTTTGTGTCATTGCTTTTCACTACTTGATTGACTTGCTTTGAAGTCATGGAATCATGAAATGGTTTGATTTGGAAGGGACCTTAAAGTTCCTCCAATTCCACCCTCCTGCTGTGGGAAGGGACACCTTTCCCTATCCCAGTTTCCTCCAAGCCCCGTCCAACCTGGCCTTGGACACTTCCAGGGGTGGGGCAGCCACTGCTTCCCTGGGCAACCTGTGCCAGGGCTTCACCACTCTCACGTGGAAGAATTCCTTCCTAATATCCAATACAAATCTTCTTTTAGTTTAAAACCCCTCCCCCTTGTCCTGTCACTACCTGGCCGTGTGAAAACTCCTTCTCCTTCTCTTTTATAAGCCCTTTAGGTACTGGAGTGGGCTCTAAAGTCTCCCTGGAGCCTTCTCTTCTTCAGCTCTTCCAGCTTGGCTCTAAAGCAGAGGTGCTCCAGCCCTTGGATCATCTCTGTGGCCTCCTCTGGATTTGCTCCAGCAACTCCATGTTTTCCTTGTGCTGAGGACTCCAGACCTGGATGCAGTACAGAATCTAACATATGATTTCCTCATGTACAGATCGTGGACAGGCGCCCTGTCTGTTCAGAACAGCACGAACTGCTGTTAATTAACTGGTGAGACCCCACGTTTCAACCATCCAGGCATCAGCCTCTCCAAGAGTCCTTTGCAAAATCACAATCCTAAATGGTATGGAACCAATTTAAGGAGAAAAAAAAAAAAAAAAGAATTGTGGAGGTAGAAACTCTTCCTTTGAACAGAGAAGTGTTTTCTTTCTCAGTAGGATTGCAACTGTAGAGCTCAAGTTCTTAAGCTAAGGGGAATTGTTTCATCTACTTTTCCAGCATTTAAACCTCCTAACTTATGTGCCAAAAAGTGACTGATTTCTGGACAAGTCAACCATCATAGTGAAGAGTGTTTGATTTGTGTTATTGTTTGTTTTACTTACAGCTTATTTAAATATAATGTTGTATTTAACTATTGCTTCTAATTTATCAAGGAGGAAAGTGAGAGGAATCATCCTGTTTGGAGTTTGCTTTTCACTTGCTATTTTTTAACTTGAGAACCAGTGGAAAGGAAAAGGAAACTTTGTAAGTAAGAGTAATACTACTGGTTTAGAAAAGAGAGGCAATAATCGTGGCATGATAGAGAACTTATCTCATTTTTATAAATATATCTATCCTTAGCTACAATTAGTGAACTGAAGTAGAAGAGCACTAACTATTCTGACCTCTTGCGCAACCAGATCCTCCCAGTGGGTTTTGAAATACAGTATTTGTTTTCGTAGTAGTTACGATTTCGTCTCCTTTTGACGTGTGTTATCTTGCAGTTCTGCAAAGAGCTGTCTTTCCTCCCGGGAGGAGCATGACAAAAGTGTTTTATTCTCCACTGAGGAGACCTGCCTCACAATGTAGGGGAAAGAGAATAATGTCCCTAAAAACAGTTTTGCAATTGCACAATTTAAGGTGCAGTTCTGTTATTTTTATAGAATACTACCCTAAAATAATAGTCTGTGAAACTTGTATGAAGGTTGAGATATCAGCTAGTTCCTCAGACTTTGTTTAGATGAAAAAAACAGCCTTATTTCTTGTCTTGGGTATATTGGTTATACTCTGTAATCTTCAGAGCTACAGAGGGTTTATTCAGTTGATGGTGTGATTATTCATATTGCACAGATGTATTCAGTTGGTAGTGTGACTCCATTCTTAGAACTGGCAGCATGAGACTTTTTCAGATATGACAGGGGTGGATTTTTTGGGGGTAACTACCTTTAACTTCAGGTTTAAGAAAGAGAAACTGTGGATACTGTGACTTGTTTCTGTAGCTGCTTAATACTGTTAACCAACAGTAGTTGATTCTGTACACACAAATGTTGGTTCTTAAGGTATCTTATATGACATCTCTTAAGATCCTGCTCAGATTTACCTAGAGAAATGCTGAAATAGTTTAATTTGCTGTTCTTTGTCTTCCAAACATAAGTCCTTAGATGATGATACAACCTTTCTGATGGAAGTGTGAAAACTTGGAGAGGTGTTGTTAATTTTTCATTTTTGAGCAATTTCTAGTAACCTTTTTAACACCCTTTCTTAGTTCTACTTGTTTTGCAAGTAACTGATTCATAGTTCTTGATGCAGGCATTTGGTATTTTGGATTGGTCCACTGTCTCTGAGGAACCTGAACTTGCTGGAAGTTAAGGACTGGCAGATGGTGTGTGGAAAACTGCACTTGTTTTTAAAGTCATAATTCTGGATTATAAAGGCCTAAGTATTTCCAGTTTATTTTGAAAGGTTAAACAGTGGAGGATCCTTCATTTGCTGTGGAAGGCAGCTTTGCAGGTGGATTTCATCACACAAAGGTGACGAAATGATTATCAGACTGTTTTCCTTCTTGGAAATTTCCTCTCCGTGTTCAGTTAGCATGGTTGCTTTAATTTCCAACATACTGTTACATGCCAGGAGATAAAAAGTAAAGATGATAAACATGTGCTTTAGCACATTTCAGTGTGCTCTGACATAATTAATGTTAACAGAAATTTGGATAGTGGATACCTATTTTCCTTTGTTCCTTGATACTACTTTCAAGCAACATTTGCTGTGATTACCCAGCATCACTTTCCAGTGGCTAAAAGTAAGGGGAAGGAAATTATCTTGCAATGTTGGGCATCCTTACTTAACTTTTGTTTATTTTAGTGATTGTTTAAGTCTTAGTCAGCCAAAAAAATCCAGCAAGCTCTGAGGTTGGTCTGAGTGGTGCTGGCTACTGACTACAGGATGCTGGTCTTGCAAAACATGAAATAACGTTCCTCAATTTGCAAGTCCCCTCTTTTTTTTTTAATTTTTTAAAAAAATTTTTTTTTAATAAGTTCATATGCCTTGGGGTTTGACAGTGGAGAGCTGTCCCACTCTGCTGTGCTACTGCTCTGGTTCATCTTTGGCTTGTGTTTATGTGGGCTGGTGTAGTCACTTTGCGCTACTTACTTCCCAGTGTGGGCTATTTCGCACTACTGCTCATTCCAGCTCAGCTATGTTGGGCTTGAAAGCACAACTCCCTTAAGCTTACAGCTCAGGATAAATAATCACATCTCATGTTTAAACTAGCTGTTCTACAGTGTGAAATGGCTTCTTTTCCAAAGTTTCTTCCTGCATATCCTTGTGTTTTGTGTGCACAAGATGGGATTTGCTTAAAGGAGGAGTTTCACAGATCTTCCTTGTATATCCATAAGAAAACCGTTGTGTCACTCTAATGGGAAGCAATTTTAATGATCAGCTTGTTAGTTTCAGTGGGTCTTCTCTGTTTCCTCAACTAGGATAGTGTTAGGTTTTATCTGGAACCAGTAAGTTTTTGCAGATCTATGACTGACTATGCAGTGAAGCAGAGTGTTGAGAACCTCAGTGAAGTTGTATTTGGCAACTTGGAGATAACTGTGTGCCCGTGGATAGTTCAGACCATGTAAGTACTTGCTTTATCCTGGCCAAAAAAGAACCTATGTGAGCATATCAGAGCTATTTAACTCACGACATTCCATGGTCTTACCGAGGAGTGTCCCTTTGACAGTAGAATATCGATACAGGTTAAATAAAAATTATAAAGTTAAGCTTTTTACTGTTGTCTCTGCATGCAGGCCTCTAGATTGGGTGCTTGTCTATGTAGGGTTGTCTTCCTGGGCAGGACACGGATCACCAATGTCACTAAAACCAGAACCTAGCCCTGAAAATTATAGAGTTCCCAGTGGTTCTTCACAGACATCTCTTTAGATCTTGTTTTGCCCATGTATTAGAATAGTAATTTTTAAAAAGCTAATAACTGGTGGTTGACATGTGACACTGAGAGACATTCTGAGCTTTCATCTTTGACCATTGATTGCATTTGCTGCTGCGTATCTTGTTTTCCAACTTGTTGCTAACTGAAATATAAGTTTATTGAGGTTTTTTTTGTGACCATGTTAAACAGCACTGGCCCAAATACAGTTTCTTTAAGGTACTCCACTGCTAGTATTTTACTATCCTATAGTAAATAAGGTAACATTATCTTAGTAAGTTATTATCTTAGCCTCTTAATAAGATAATGCTTGTGCTTAAAAATAAAGCAACAACAAAGCAAAAAACCAAAGCCAAGATAAAATTGAATAATGAAGCAAACAAACAAAAAATTGTGGCACTTTCTGCTTCATAAGTGTTTTAGTTCTTCTGCTTTTACTGCTATAGGTTTCAGAAAATCACTTTTGCAGTGGTTGGCTGGCATAAAAAAATGAAGAAAAGAAAATGTAGGAATATAGCAGGCTTGAGCTATGTGGGTGCTTAAAAATCAAACCATAACACAGCATAAACCAAAACCAACCAGCCAAACAAATGAAAACTCCCAGAATTTTCTGATTCATAAGAAAGTTTTTATTACTACTATAGATATCATAAAATTAGTGGTTTCTCCCTTTCGCCCTGGTTTGCTGGCATGTAAAAATGAGTCAAATGAAACGTAGGAATGTAACACGCTTAATCACTCTGTAAAATAAAGGACACTTTTTCACTGGGTCACCTTTTGCCTATGTTGTGCTGTGGAAATAAAATGATGTGGCTGCGGGTCCTGGTGATGTGGGTTTTTTTGGTGCCTCATCTGAGCTACCCCCTGTTAATGTGTCGCAAAAACACTGCCTCTTGAACTCGCCAGTCGTGCTCTGTGGAACCGTAATTGTGAGAAAGAAATGGTTTCCTTCTCCCAGGATTGGCTTAAGAAAACGTTGATTCTCTAAATACTCTGTAACAACAACTTTTGAAAATTGTATTACGTGGAAAATTAAAGAAAAAAAAGTAAATGTTTTGTTTGTGTTGCTAGCAACCACTTTGGTCTAACGTTTTTATCTGTGGACTGTATTTCTTTTGCAGATGAAAATTTATAAGATTTCAGGGAAAATATTTTTTAATTGAATCCACTCCAGGTTTTGATCTCAGCAAAAATCTTCCTTTATGAAAAGGCGTGTATTATATAATTGTGTTCATTTTAAGAATTAGGTAAGGAATTGGAGATAAGGGATTTTTTTTTCCTTTAGATAGACTCAGTTGATTACTAGATTATTGATTATTATTAGAACTTCATGAGGGTTTCTTGAATGCAAAACTTTTGATGCCTTGTATCATTTTAATAATCCCTATGGAAAAATTACTGGCTGGAGTTGAGTTTGTAGTGCCCATGAATGGATCTAGCATATCAGGTTTGTAATTACCTTGTATCGTTCAGTGTATGAAATGACATTTGGTCCCTCAGAAATGACCTGTGATCAGTTAGTACTCTGAAATGGCCTTGACTTATGGAGTAAAAATGTCATATTTTAATTATTCTTACATGGTAGAAAGTAACATAATATTTTTAGCAGAGTACTTAGTCTTAAATCCTCCTCTGTCATAATGAGTCTGGTTAGTGCCAGATTTGACAAACTTTAATTTAATTCCCAGAGCATAAACAAGACATAAACAAGTCCCAAGTGCTGGGACTTGTAGCTAGGGTTCAAGTCACACAATGATTCCTGAAGACATTTTGGAAAAAATGTCTTAAAGGATGAAATGTGGCCCATCAGTTTGGGGTTAAGGATGTGCTGCTCCTCCTCATGAACCTGTAAGAGGTTCAAATTCAAACTGTCATAATTACGTGTCATAATTCCATGTCAGAGCTGGGTTTGCTTCATGGGCCCATGTTAGGACGGTACCATCAGGCCACAGGCACTTTACTGCTGTTGAAGGCAGTATTCTTGTGACAAAATAACAGGAAAAATACTCTCCAGCAACCCACCTCCAACTAAGTGAGAATCTCTGTTACCAGTAAAAATTTCTGTCCTTCTATTACAAGAGCATTTTAGGTCCTTATAGTCTAAAACAAGTTTTGGTTGTCAAATTCCTACCTCTCTGACAGTGTTTTACAAGGAATTTCTTTAAATACTCCTTTTTATTTTTTTTTCAGGCTTACTTAAAATAAAGGTGTTATGAAAGCAGCTACAACAAAGTAGAAGTCAGAAAGGAGGTTCACTGAGGAGGGGTAGGAAGGCTTAGGTTCTGTGAACAGAATCTCTCTCTGGGCTTATCTGTGGAATAACTTACAGAGTGGGAGAAATCTTTTCCTGGTGATAAAGTTGAACAGTAAGAGTAGGAACATAACTTTAGGCACAGAGGAATGAGTAAAGCTTATTTCACATGCATTGCATTCCTGAACCAAAGCTGTTACTTCTTTCTTTCTTTCTTTTTATGTGAAAATAAGATTTTGGCTTTTTGTTTGTTTGTTTCGTTAGACTCTTGGACGGAAAGAAGTAGTGCTGTTCATATCTTGATAATTTATAGAAGTGTTTATGTCCTTCTTTGTACAACACTGCTTGGAACTTTGGCTTTGCTGGAATTTTGTCATATCCAGTACATATATCTTGTGATGCATGCAGTATTTCCATTTCTATGGGTGGGGCACATCATGTGCAGATGTTCATATTACTCAGATTGGGTGCACAATCTTCAGTGTCTTGGGTTTTTTTGACTGGGATAGAATAACTTCATTCAGTGAAGTTTTTATTAAGTAGTTAGATGTTTGGATCTGAAAGGTTTTAGCATGTGGCTGTCAACATCCTGAAGGGATTTTTTTTTTTTTTAAACAAAGGCCGAAATACCAACCTGCAAACAAGTAAATAGTTGTTCTAAATGCTGTGTTATTACTCACACTGGAAAATTGTTTATAGTGCTTCGCTGGGAACACTTTTGTATTTTGCCTTGGTCTAGGCATTATCTCATGCTTATTCACGTGGTTATACATTTACTTTCCAAGGAAAAGAAAGAAAAGGAGTGTGCAATCCCAGAGCTCTTCACAGCATATTCGAGGGGAATCAGACTCAGATTACTGCAGAATCTTGGCATGTTACTTCCAAGGGTGTATTCAGGGAGCACTTTTTAGTTTCCATTACTTCCCAAGCCTAAAGGTCAGTGTTTGAAGGGAAGTAGCTCCCAAGGCAAGTTGTCTTTGTATCTGACAGTCATTACTCCAGACATTTCAGTTATGTTTTATTAAAGTTTTCAAAGAAAACTGCAGTCTGGACTTCATATGTAGGAACAGGATTAGTTGACAGGTAGTTTGAGAATACTCCCATTATGCAGCACATGATGTGGTGGTGTTTTTTTAATCTTGGAAGTATTAATCATTTATATTTTGTTACCTTGGAACCCTTACTGACAGTAATATCACAAGCACTCCTGCAAGCCTTGCTTTTATTTTGGGGATTTTTTTTTTTTTTGCTAGAAGCACTATTATGTGGGTCTACCTTTCATAAAATTAGTAGAAACTTTTCTGGTGTTTTTTTAAAGGCTTGCATTGGGCATTTTTCAGTGTTTCATTTTCATACCACATATACTTTGCAACTGTTCAGGAAAAGAACTTCACACTCCTACTTTAAACATTTTACTTAAATCAGCTTTGTTCTGGAATAATTTTTGACTTGGAAATCTGAACATAAGTGCAAAATATTTGACAAAAAACCCGAAACAAAACCACCACCAAAAAAAGAGCCAGCAGATTAAATTAAAAATCCTTGGCAGGCCTCCTTTCATACTTTTGGGAGGCTCAAGCCTCAAACACAAGTAAGTTGCTATGTATTAAGGTTGTGTACCAGTTGTTTTATGGTAATGGCCCATGTTCTGTTCTTAGCCTGTAGAAAATAAAATCTGATTTAAGCTGTCTTACAAGTCTTTCCCTCTGAAATCTAAATTAACATAGCTGTGAACTGTTCATGTATTTAAGCCTCAAGACCCAAATCCAGATGTTATGTCTAGAATGTATTATGTTATTGCCACACTATAAGTTACATTAAAAAAACAAGGAGGAAAACAAGTTTAGATCTGAAAGTAAAGCTCATTTCCTAATTCATTTAGGGCAGGTTTTAGAAATAATAAAGAGTGCAAGTGTTCTACCCTGTTCCTGAGGAAACAAAGCTTATGTGATTGTGCTATGTACCTCTGCTGACTGCCAGTCTGTTACCTCCTCCCCTCTCCCCCCAATAACTTTTGAAACTCCTGGACAATTTCAAACAGATTTGACGGGAGTAAAGGCCTCAGAGATATCAGGTTCCTTCTAGTTTCATGGAAATAGGTGCCCGAATAGAGAAGAGAGACCCTATTCATATGCCTGCTTTGGAAAAAGCTGTGGAATGAGATCAACTGTATTATTAGACACTAGCAAATCCTCATGGGAGAGAGGAGTTATGAAGGCATTAAATAAGGGAAAAGCTCTGACTGGATGTCTCACCTTTCTAGACATGAGGGGATCAAGCACAAGAGTCATAACTATAGGAAACCAGCCTTCAGTAGTTCCATTGCTCACAGACCTGCTGCCTGCTCAGCGAGGTGGGGACATATCTGGTCATGCCTGGAGACACTGAATTAATGAAGAAAAAGATGAAAAAATAAAAGACCTTTTAAAGATGTCCTGCTTCAGCTGTCTTTGTAAGCTCACTTCAGAGGCAGAGAAGTAGCAGGGAGTTGAATGGACAGTATTGCCTGAGGTATAGAAGGGAATGATAAAAGAGGAACGATAGAAGAATATAAATCATTTGGGTGTACACTTAAAATGCAAACCTGACAGGTTTTGTGTGATGAAATAGGAATTTGATCCCAAATTCCATAAACAGCTCAAATTGCTTGTTCTTCACATGATCATCACTGTTATTACTGTTTGTGGAACTAGAATGTATAGTTTCCCATTCTGTATTGATTATTCTGAAAAGTAACTAGTTCACCTGAAATTAATTAGTGCACCTGATTTTTATGGATTTTTGCCTTTGACTTTTTAACTCCAATTTCTTAGGTTTGTTTTTTGTTTGTTGTTTTTTGTTTGTTTTTTTTTGTTGTTGTTTTTGGTTTTGGTTTTTTGTTTTGGTTTTTTGTTGTTGTTGTGGGTTTTTTTTTAATGTCTGTGTGTTTTTTTGTTTGGTGGGGTTTTTTTGTGTGTACGTGTTTTTTTGTTTAGGATTTTTTTTAGTTTTTTTATGGGGTTTTTTGGTTTTTTTTTTTTGGTGTGAAATGGAACAATTTATCCAATTACTATTGGCAGAGAAAAATGGAAGGAATACCTAATGTTACAGATGCTGAGTATTACTGCTGCAGTGCATTTCAGTGTTCAGTGTATTTCTAATTTTAAGGGATTTAGTTGTACAGTGGTCAGAAAAATTAAGGGGGAAATTAGTGTCAGCTGTCTGTAGCTTAACACCTTGAGACATGGGCATTGGTGTAGTGCAAATGCTCTGCAGCTTTAGTCAGTTCATGCCATTTTTGGGTGTGTATCTCATTTTTTACAAAGATACGATTTGGCTTATGTATGTATATATATATACATACATTCATGTGTGTGTGTGTGTGTGTGTGTATAAATATATATCTGGGTTTAAGGTTAGAGGAGGAAATAATCTCATGAGCCAAAGTTTCTAGAGTAAGTTTGGGAAAAAGGTTGCAAAGCATTTTAAGGCTGTGAATCACAGCCTGGGTAGATCCTGACCAGACCATGTCACAGCTGTCAGGATTCAGTAGCTAAAGACCCTTTCAGCATGGGTGGGATTAAGCTTCACAGAAGTAGCTGATTGTGTAGATATGTGAAATATGATGTTTCTGAGGGAGTGCAAAGGTTAAACAAGGAAGTTTTCCAAAGGCTTTCAAGAAAGACATACAGATATAATGCCTATTCGCTAAAGAAATCCATTAGTTTCTTGCTCAGTAGTGTCCTTGGTACTCTTGCCTATCTACCATGGCTCACTTTTTCTTTTTTAGGGGATATTTAAGACTTGTCAAATGTCCTTACTATTTTCCTTTACCATTTTTTTTCCAAAACTGTCTAAAGATCCAAGCCTCCTGAAATATAGATAATCCCTGTATCCTGGTGATTCTTAAACGGGGTAAAAGTGAAAGGTTAAAGAAAGAAGTGAAACATGCAAACAGACTTATGTGACATTTGAAGATCATAAGTATTAAGTTCTATGTGTGTTTCCTGTGAATTTTCGTGGTCTACTTTGTTGTGGTATATGTTCAAAAATTACATGTATAGTTCTGGTTACCCACTGTCAAGAAATGCAAAGTGAAATTGGGAGTAAAGCTGTATGACATGAGGGATGGAGAAACTAACATATATGTAGCCAAAAATACACTAAGATTTAGTTCAAAAGAAAAAACACTGACTGAGAAAATTATTTATGTATAAATTACGGAGTCTGAACACGAGAGGGGGAGAAGAATGCCATAAGCTAGGGTACAGTTTCTGTCCAAGAGCTGGATATGAGTTGGGCACGTGTGTGTTTAGGAGGCCAGTTAAGAAAAATATCTCAAGGAGCTTTCCAGCTACACTGGTGAGATTAAGAAACTTTCAAAAAATTAAATTCCTTCATGAAAGGGTTTATGTGAACTGGACATCTCCAGAGCCTCTTTCCCAGTCAAGGATTCTTTTAAGACCTTTCAGGATTGGAGTCTGCCTCCAGTTTGGAAGTTTGGCCCATGCTGAGCTTTATGAGGGAGGGAAGGAATAACTTGCAAGTGCAGAGTGTTTTTCATCCTTATTTCTACCTGCTTCCCTGTGACCCAGGTATTCCATCAAAAGGGAGATCTGAGACCACCTTCTGCAGTGTGTCTTGGTCCTTCTTAATCTGCTAACATACTGTGCCTCCTGCTGCAAACCTCATGGTGCAATGGTCAAGGGATATGGAATACTGGGATTAGTGCTGTGTATGGAATAGTGGATACTGGGGTTACCTCCGCACCTGAATTAAATTAAGCAAATTAAAATTGTGTGGGGATATTCCCAGACACAGAGGCCAAGTGATGGAGAAGAGTCTATGTCTGTGCAAAGTGACTCTTAGAAGTGGTCCCCGGAATGCTTCAACTCCTGCAGTATTTCTCTGAAGTGTTTGGTGAATTCGTCACTGGCACAGACAGAGGACAGTAATTAGTATGTTCTAGCACCTGATGATGTTCCCAGTTCCTCCTCATTTTACTGTACAGGTATAGCCATCTTGCACTGCAAACCTTGAGGGGCCCAGAGGGCCGTGAATTAGGTAGGTTTGAGGGTGTGGGAGACAGTGGAGCACTCTCCTAGAATGGAGACACAAACTAGTGAAACCAGGTGGAATTTCATGTCCAGTGGATGTGGAGCTAACATGATGGCAATTTGTGTGGAAAGTTTCTGCAGCCTGAAGTAAAAACCTGAGAAAAACAGCAATCACTTATGTCAGCTGTTTTGCTCTGGGATAGATGTAATGCCTTCGTCAAGAGGTAAGTTTGTTGTTTTGTTTTTGGTTGTTTTTTTTTAAGGATGAAGTAATACTGTACTCATGAATATTATTTCAGGAGGGAAAGGCAAGCAGTGTAGAAAGGGAGGATTTTTATCTTAAACTTGTTTTTTTGTTGCTGATCATATTTTTATACTGTCTGATGTAACTTGCCAGATTTCTTGGCTTCCATGGTACTTTGTAATATTTTCTAGCTTCCTAGAGTTTGCTGTTAGAAAAGCAACTTCTGCTTTCACGTTGTCATCACTGTATTGTGCAAGTCTAGTGTACTCGTTTCATTACCACACCCAGGGATGTCATAGTTACTGTTGAATGATTTCCCTGGTGATAATAGTGGCACAGCTTTAAAAACTCAAGACCACTCACTGATTGACTTAAGAAATAAAAGTGGTATAATGCGTTCCAGATTGAAGCTTGTAACAATACTTTCTTTGTGTAAGTGTCAGCATCATTCATTTGTAGGTCATATTCTTTTAACCCTGTACATGAATTTTCATTAACATTTTCCTCTTTTAAATACTTGTTTATTTTAATAGTGAAAACTTACTTTTATCAAAGTATTGATTCTACCTTATTTCAGAGTCTGTGTATATGTGAAGTAGAAGAGGTAGCTGATATTTAACTTAGAGTGGCAAAGCTGATTCTGGAAATCACAGCGTATCTGCCTTTCAAGAGCGACAGTTCTCAGCTGAGAAAAGAAAGTTGCTGTATCTTGCATGTGAAGGACATCTTCCTTTTTATATTAATTTATTTTGAATTAAATTAATTTCAATTCAGGTAATTTGAATTAGCATGTTCAGTGCTGTCCTGAATGTTATGGCTGATCTCTAACTCTGTGGTTTCAATACCAACAGTAGGCAAGGGCATTGGTGGGTAATTTTAGGATAGTTCATCTGTACAACTTTGAATATCTTCTCCTGGCAGGGGAATTCCAGGTATAAATTTGTGTAAGCACTGATAAAATAAGTTGATTTAAAAAAAAGAAAAAAATTTTGTTTGTTTTGGCTCTGAAGATGATGAAGATGTAGTTTGAGTACAGAAAACATGCAGTTTTAGACTTTGGGACTTTTATTCCTTAAAAACACTGTGGTTGCTCCTCCATCCTCTCTTGTTCCCTGTGAAAATCTGCTTTAGCAGCAGCATGGAAGAACCAAGCTCTTCTAAGGCTGAACTCTACCATCGGAATGTCCCTGCCAGTGTCGCAGGAGAGGTGTTGGAGCCTTGGAATTACTGGAGCAAGTTCAGAGGAGGCCATGTTAAAGGGCATCTTCCTGTGGAGACAGGATGGGAGAGTTGAGGTTGTTCAGCCTGGACAAGAGAAGGTTGTGTGGAGACCCCACAGCACCTTCCAAGATCTGAAGGGGCTATAGGGAAGTTGGAGAGGGGCTGTTTATCAGGAACTGGAATGACAGGACAAGGGGAATGGGTTCAAACTGACAAAGAGCAGGTTTAGATGAGATCTGAAGGAAAAATTCCTGCCTGTGAGGGTGGTGTGGCCCTGGCACAGGTTGCCCAGGGAAGCAGTGGCTGCCCCACCCCTGGGAGTGTCCAAGGCTAGGTTGGACGGGGCTTGGAGAAACCTGGGATAGTGGAAGATGTCCCTGTCCATGGCATGGGGTGGCACTGGATGAGCTTTAAGTTCCTTCCAGCCTTTATCATTCTGGGATTCTGTGCTTGGACAGGGTGATGACAAAAAAATTTGTTGTTGTTTGGGTCTGCAGGGTTTTCGTGCTTTATTGCAGGGGCCACAGCTGCTTTTACAAACTGCAGATCCCCACAGAGCCAGGCAGGGATGACACAGCTGCTCCAGGCTGGTGGGCTGCTCTGGAGTTTTTGTTTTCCTCTCAAATTCTCCTTTAATATTTCCCTGGTGAAAGGACGTTGTTTAGGCAATTCCTTGCAGGAGGCAGCATCTGTCTGCAAGGATGTAGGTGTTCCAAAGTGTGCTAATACAGCTTGAAATACCATCTTGGAAACAAAGCACAGGGATTTCTGAGTCAGGAGCAGGAAAAGTGGAAGTTGAGTGAAGTGAGTTAGAGGTGATTCTGTTACAGGCTGTAGGTTGACTTGTACAATTAGAGCTCCATCAGTTAATTCCCACACTAAGGATATTTTCATTTCAGAATCAGACCCAAGTACCTGTGTGATCTCTCTAAAAATTAGTTGTTAATTAATTTTCAAAACAGAGAAGGAAAAAGTGAAATATTATAGGTTAGCACTTAATAGAAGAGACAGACACGCACATGCACACAGCATATATATATGTGTGTGTGTATATATATATAAACACATATATATATGTGTGTGTATAGATAGATATATACATATACACAAACACTGTATCCTTTCAGGACAAGAAATGACAAAATCTGTTTGAACTTTTTTTTCTACCTTGTGGAGGTGTAGAATCCCTTAAATGTATTTTGGATTAAAAAAAAACAGTTAGA
>JAYRBT010000093.1:8982499-9013127 GCA_036023395.1 Myiotriccus ornatus
ACTTTTTTTTCTACCTTGTGGAGGTGTATAATCCCTTAAATGTATTTTGGATTAAAAAAAAACAGTTAGAAAGGATTGTTGGAATACTTAAGTAATACAGAGAGAAATCACGACCAGCAAAGCACATTACATGAGAGTTTCCAGCATGATTTTTTTTTTTCTTCCCGACTAGTCTGTCACAATGAAAAATTGTTGTTATTGGAAATTAGCTCACTGTTAGTATTTAGCTTCAGATTCTACCTCAGAAGAGAGAGCGTGCAGGCATTGCTGTGTGAATGGCTCCTCCTTTCAATGTATAACCTCTGGTAATTTTTGCCATGGATATGATAACTCTCATTTTTAGTGCAATGTAGTAATGCAAAGATTATATAGCAGACACATAATATTTAATTCAAAATTAAATTTTAATGTTTCTATAGAGTGAAGTTGTTTTCGTGCAGCTTTGGAGTTCTCTGTGAAAAACGTGTGTTTTTTCATATTTGAATAACTTTTATTTTCCTATGTGAAGCGCATGTTCCTGTAAGCATAAATAAGTAGAAGAAAAATTACTAAAGAAACTTTTCACTTCCTTCTGAAATATTTTGTGAGGTCACTTCTTCATCTGTAGAAGACAAACAGTGGGCAGGGTGAGAAGTGACGGGAAAGTAACATTTTTGCATGAGCTTCTAATTCTTGTTTTTATTTCTTAAGCTTAAAATATGGTCCAGTGATACATGTTGACTGTGATTTCTGATTATTGGAACACAGTTTTCTAAGTGGCTCTCCGTTCATCTTTGTGTGTCTTTAAAAAAATAACAATTAAAAAAAAATCCCCACAAACAATAAAACAGATATTGAAGGGGAGCAATGTGTCAGTCACAGTCAGTGTGTTGTCCCCTGGCAAGTCTAGCAGAGCTGCTCCTTCTCTGTATAAATGAAGTGTTTAGTGCTTCAGTGTTTTACATAATGTTTTCTTGAATGATCTGAAAGAGGAAGCAAAAAGCACATTAGTTACATCTGCAGATGATACAGAGCCAGGAAGCCACAGCCGCTGTAAGAATGGTGAGAAATTTAAATTGATCTGGGGAGCAGCAACATGCAGAAATTACAAGACTAACAAAAATTTAAAATTTGCCATTACAAATGTTCAAAATCACCTTGGAAACATGATCCAAACCAAAGATACCTTGTGTGTCAGATTAGCTCAGTAAAGTGTTAATGATGTTTTCTTTCACTCCTGAAGTAAGCAAGGTCTGTTTACCTTGATATCCCACCCAGTTAACTCTTTGTTATGGTATCATCATCTTCAACCACTTCTACGAATCTTCCTAGAATTGTTTTCAGTCTCACTACTGTGGTTTTGGTGATGAAGGACAAATAATTAGGCTGTTTCTTGGTTTAGTTGCAAAGAAAAACTAAGCAATATGTAGGAGAATTAATGCCTCACTTTTTAATGACTTTTTAATTCCCTCCTCAACACTTAATTTGTAGAATTTTTGTTGATTTTTTTTTTAGCTGAATTTTGTCTCAACCAGTGCTGCAATTTACATGTCTGTCTCAAATTCAGGAGGAAAGACACAGGAGAACATTTGTTTCATTTTGTGGAAACCTAATGGCTCTTTTTAATTTTTATTTGATTTTTGAGCTCCTGCATAATAAACTTAAGCTTCCTAGTGATAGACTTACTTTGCTCGCCTTTTGTGGTCCTCCTAGAAACGGTCCACACAGTGTCTTAGACATAGAAATCAGAACAATGAAGCTTATTGTAAGAAAGTAGACAATAGTCAATTGCTTTGCATAAAGACTGAATTAAGGACTAAACTAAAGACTGTTTTGTGTTGGATTTCGACAGCTAGGAAGATGGGCAACCAAAATTTTCTCTGTCTCTGGTTTATTTATAATTACAATTGCTTTTGAAATGTCTGATTTTTGTTTGGTGTTATTTTGGTTGGCAGTAGTACCAAGCTTTCAGCTGAAATCTATTGCTGCTTACTTTAACCTGTTTTTTAGGATTATGCAAATTTTCTTCTTTTGTGCAGACAAAAACGTGATTATTTGTCCTGATTAAATGCATTTGTTTAATACCTTGACTCAGTTGATTATATTAAAGCATAGGACAAAAGTGGTATACTCTCCTTGCTATTTCTTTCACAGAACAAGCAGGAGGTTGTGTTGCTGTTTTATCTGTGCTGCTGTGCCTCTCTGTTTCTGTGGGCAGTATTCAAGTGTGCTGTGAAGTCTTTATCCTAATAGCATGGTGGTGGCTTGCAAGTGATGAAAAACAGTTTCCTTTACGCAAATGTCCACCTTTGTTAATGCTGTCAGACAGCAAGTGTGATTCAGGGGATACACACCAATCTGTGGGTCACTGATAATGTAATCTAATTTCCAAAAATAAATTGAAAGCATCTTTTCATCTGCAGCCATCAGATGTATGTCAGCTAAAGACAACAACACGTTAGAGACATCACATGTGAGTTTGCAGGAAAGATATGTGGTTAATTGGAAATTAAACTTTTGGGTTTGTCACATTTTCTGATAGACTGACCTTGCTGGAGAAGGTCATGATGGTATCACGTGTTGTTGGCAGAGACTTCCACAGATAAAAGATCCAACTTGAAGGACTGTTACTTGCTTCAAACAATGCCTTTGAACTCTTTGTGTGCAGTTCTGTTACCAGGCCTTTTTCAGCAAAGGTTTGTGTTAGTGAAATTTGCTCTTAAAAATGTGTTAACAAACAATACACCTTTTTTTTTTTTTAATGATGTCTTTTTTTAATTATTTTCCATGCCTTCCCAAGTAAAAAGAGGTGAAAAAGGAATGAAATGGCTTTTCTGATTTTAATAGGTGAGGAGTCACAACACAGGTTGAACTCTTCCCTAGCATGTACCACTTACATTTTTATATGTTTTAAGATGCTTTTTCTGTGTATTCAAGTTGAAAAGATGAGCAATAATTCTATTAATAGGAAAATGCAACACTTTTGTAAAAATTTTATTTATGTTGGTCTTTTTGATAATTACAAAATACAGGAGAGGACCCCTTCCGTGTACCCCTCACCAACATGATGTTTCTGCAGGCATTTCCAACAGAAGCCAAGTAATTTAAATGACATTTTTTGTGAAAGATCTGCTTGTATTGTGGTTTAGAGCTGGCCAAAATCTGGGTTGTGTCATCCAGCCCACTCTGCATTTCTCAGGAGATGCTCCCTCAATTTTCTGCCAAGTCAGACAGTGGTACTCCTGGATGTGGAGAGGCTCAGAAAGCCCCATGAGTGTTGTGTAGGCTTTATCAGCTGCAGAAGTGTCCCCTGAGGTAGCTCAGATTCCGCATCCTCTGCCCACTCCAGAGCACCAAAGCCAGGCCCTTCATTTCTGATTTGCTTTTCTTCAGATAACATGTGTGACCCTCTTTCAAGCAGCCTCAATATCCTTCTTCCATTGCCCCAGGCTGCCGTGTTGCGTATTTGTGTATCTTCACCCAGCTTTGCACACTTATAGTTCAGCTGGTGCTGGTTTGTATGTATGGCTGAGCCATAAAAAAACATAACAAAACCAACAGTTTTCTGTTCTTTCTCCCAGACACAGCAGAATAAATCTGTTCAGACCTCTTGTGTACTCTGAATGACATCCCTACTGCTGAAGAAATACAACAGTTCATTATAGATCCTGTCCTTTAGTCTCACTGAAATAACAAGGCTACCTATTTAGTTGAAGGACTCCTTTTATTGTTAAGAACTTGCTGTCTGAACCCTGGAGGTGGCAACTTGCTGATTACATTTTAGATATTAGCTGCATAAACTACAGAATGCTGGGATATTTGGGGCTGAAAGGGACCTCTGGAGATCATCCAGTCCAACCCCATTCCTAGGCATGATCACCTGGAGCAGTTGACACAAGAATATGTTCAGGTGGGTTTGAAATGTTTCCAGACAGGAGACTCCACACCCTTCCTGGGCAGCTGTTCCAGGCTCTGCCACCTCCATGGAAAGAAGTTCTGCCTCAAGTTGAGGGGGAACTTGTTATGTTTGAGTTTATGACCTTTTTTCCTTGGTCTGTCCCTAGGCATCACTGAACAGAGTCTGGGACCATCCTCACACATTCCTTGGGGATATTTGTGTGAATTGATGGGATCCCCTCTTCTTCTCCCCTCCAGACTAACCAGGCCCAGCTCTCGCAGTCTCTGTTCATCAGGGAGGTTGTAGATTATTCCACATTTCTCAATTCTCTGTATGACAAAGTGACTGTAAAGTATTAAAATTTATTGGAGCAAAGTTTTGCCATCCTTCCTGTGCAGTTGAGATAACTCGCTCTGTCCTTGTATCCTAGTTCAGACTTGGCTCTGTGAGGCTGCAGGAGGTCCCGAGTCCAGACGAGGTGGTGAAGGAGCTCATTGGTTACTGCCTGGACAGCCTGGGAAAACTGCAGGCTCAAAATGAGCACCTGCAGAGGGAAAATGAAAGGCTTTTCAGCAACTGGAGTGATGCAGAGAGGAGGTGAGTATCACAGGGGGTTCTCGGGTGTTGCTTGAGAAACTCACCAACAGGTGAACACAAGTTTTTATTCATTTGGCAGGTGTTTTGAGCTCAGTTGCCCCCAGCCCATGTAGTTGTAAATCATCTTTGTCAAGGATACAACTAATATTACAAATTTGCATTTAAAGTTGGTTTTAGCTTTATGAATTAAAACAAACAAACATTTTCTATTGAATCCTCTTCACTTTTGTTAGGAAGCATTTTTCTTAATGTTATTTTTTAATAATTCCTAACACTAACAGTTTTAATTATTTACATTTTTGAGTGGGAAATAAGTTGCCATTGCTTCAATCTGTTTGCCTTGTGGAAGCAGCCAGAATTGGTGGTATTATGGTGGTATGTGGTATTATGGGAAAAAATGCCAGAATTTTGCAAGAGATTTTTATAATTGCTGTTGCTTTTATGATCTAAATTTTCTGTTACTCTGTGGTGAAGGAACCTGTGTTTGTTTCGGCATAAAACTCTTAGCACAGAGAGGTCAAGATTTATCTTGTTTTTCTATAGCTTTACTTAAAAAAAACACATTTAGGAAGATTGATGAAAGAATGTAGCTAATTGGCATTAATTTACCTTGAAAAAGAGACTTAAAGTTTTGTTTCCCTCTCATTAAAAAAAGTAACAATTTCTCCTGACAGTCTCCCTGACAAGCATAGGGCCTCCCTAAGTAGTGTTTTACTGCTTAACAGTGTAATTGAACAATAGTGTATTGTATAACCAGTGTTCTGTATTGCATTACACGCTGATGTGTAAGAGGCATTAGTGCTTGTATCAATTTCCATGGTGGGGTGGCACTTTTACAGAGTAACCCCAAAGAAAAGGCAGAAAAAAAAGAAAAAAAAAATCACAGTTGCCTGACATACTTCTCTCTCAAAAGCTCTGAAAGCTGGTAAATTTCTTTGACGTGTTTATAGTTTGAATAGATGAAAAAACATAGTTTTTCAAAATAAACTCTAAATGTTTTATGGTCACCAGTCTTCGGCCATGTCTAATAAATGCAGGAAAAAAATAATTTAAAAATAATTTTCACCCAAACAGTGGGGTTTTTCTTGGTTTGGGGTTTTTCTTTGGTTTGGTTGTGTTGCATTTTTTAAATTCTTTTTGCCACAGCCCAGTCTACCCTGTTGTCTCTGCTCTTTTGGCTCCAAAAGCAGGACCCAGTTTCCTGGAGCTGAACAAAGTTCTGCCTGTCTTTGTTCAGCAGGCTGGATTTCGGGATTTACATTCTGCATCACTCACGGTGTTGAGTGGTTAAACATCAAATGTAAAGCACGTGGTGTGGAGAATTGTGCTCCCGCCTCGCCTGGAGCTCAGGCATATCAACTCCACAGCCTCAGGCCCTGCAGTTCCCTGTGCTCAAAGTCTCTTTCCTCAGGACTTCATTAGAATTAAAACATAGCAGGCAGACTTCTGAGGGCTAGTTTTATTCTGGTTGAGCATGGGGCACTGGATGGAGTAATTCTGTCATCCCATTTCCATTTCCCTGCTCCAATTTTCTTAACCATCACATAGGTTTTGTGAGCAAGTGGGTGCCTGGGGGTGTGTGTGTGCATGCTTACCTCAGGGATATAGATGAATTAAAATATCAGAGCAAAATAGCTGTTGTTTATATTTCATATAGACAGTTCAAGGCCAGGGTGGACATGGGTTGGAACAACCTGGTCTAATGGAAGGTGTCCCTGCCCATGGCAGATGGGGGGAACTGGATGAGATTTAAGGTCCTTTCCAATCCAAACCACTCTGTGGTTCTGTAATAATTATGGTGATAAATTTTAATTGTAATAATCTGTAGCAAAATAATCCTTTGAACAATAACAATTAAATTTCTGATTCAGGCGTGGTATGTATTTTTTGTTCAAACATCTAAAATTGGTGTAGACAAGCCAAATTCAAAATAACTCTTATTTATGTTGTGGTCAACTACAACGACAGTATAATTAAACCACAAATAGCTTATAAAAATGCAAGCTAGGTACTTTGGTGCTTGAAACTGACTCTTCAGCATTAGCTCATCAGGATTCCATACCATTGCCGGTGTTGTGGGAAGGGTGACTCTGAAATGCAATGGAGCAGTGCCATGAGATCCAGGAATTATTTTAGAGCCCTGAGAACAAGGGTGAATAGCAGAGGCGTTGAATTCTTTTTTCTTAGTGTTGGATTGTGGACAATGCCACTAATAATTAAATAAGTGCCAGTAAGTTACACAGTTCGTCTTGACCTCTCTGAATTGTGTGGGATTGCTCTGCGTTGAGGTAGCACTTAAAAGAGCTTGGTTTTTTCAGTTAATTATTTGTCACAGAGGTGGTTTCACTGGGCTGTGCAAGCCTCTTGATACCTATCAACCTGGGTGCTTTTGGCACATTAAAAGCGTTGTGCTCACACAGCAGAGAGATCTGAGGACGCACAAATTGGAAAGTGCCGTTCCAGCCATTAAAATCCATTTATTTTACCACGATCAAAAGTTGTCTTTGAGATGAGCAGTTCCTCTCTTTGGCCTGGGGAGATGGTATTTCAGGGAGACAAATCACACACAGGCGGCAGCACATGGCAAATTACAATTAATTTTGTATTTGTAATTTGTGAGGTAATCGAATGAAACCCAGACAGCTCTGCTTGGTGGTCCTGTAATTCAGGTGATTCAGTGAATCCTAACAGCTCCACAGAGCCACCCCACCTACATCATTAGTGCATCCCTGTTCCCAAGCGGCAGAGGATTGTTGCTTTTTTACTGCTGTGTTTTCAAGTGCCAGATATGCCATATAATAGTATATTTTAAAGGCTCATAACTTGCAAATACAGCATTACTGTAATACTGATTTACACGGATCGTATGCCATGCCAAATTAATGTTGTACCTGTGTATGGTGAATATGTTTGTACGTGCATAACTTTAACAAGAGAAAAATGAAAAATAGTATTCCTGTAAATGAAAACAATCATATAAGATTAACTGATGACATACTACTAATAGGTTTTGCCCACATGGAAGAGTTAATATTCTAATCTATGCATACAGTTGGTATATATGTTTCAAGATGCTAATTTTTTGCTCCATAGACTGAAGAAATTGTCTAGAATTGCAGTGAGTTCAGTACTATACTACTTACAGTCCAGGCAGCATCAGCTTTACTTCACTGGAAGTTTCCAGTTACATGGATTTTCATTGTTGGACATCTTTGCAGGATTCAAGGGTCTCACTGAAATTATCTTTATATGGCACTTTTTTTGGCCAAGTGAACAAAATTTCTCAGTGTAACTGTTTGAACCAACCCCAACTGCTCCAGCACAAACCAGTGGCTTGGCAAAACAGAGGCACAGCAGTAACCACTTTCCCTGGTTTCTGTGGGAGAGGGGACTGTTCTATAGGATTTGATACAGACAGGATTAGCATATTATGAAAAAATGCTCTTTTTTACCCGATTTTCATGTATACAGGCACAATTAGTGTTGAGCATGTCCAGGCTCTTCTGGGCCCTTTATTAGGGTTTATGATTCTTTGTGAGTTGTCTATTTGTTCCCCACTAAACAGTTAACTTCCCTTTTGTAGGGGGAAAGTCTCCTGGTAGTTGATTAGTACATATGATCTTTCATTTAGGCATTATTGAACGGATCCATATGGTAATGATGTTCCGCTATTTGCATTTAAATTAGATGAATTATTTATCAACTATCAAGCATATCCCTTAAGGATTGCACAGTAGACTTAATACTTCATTAGATTTAATTTTTTTTTGCTATTGTCTTTCTTCTTACATCCTGTAGGGTTTTGATCTGTGAACAAAATGATTAGTATTTATGTAGGAAGTCTGTTGAAATATCTTACTTTATAAATGAGTACTTTTTAAATCTGTTACATTGTTGGGTTTAATAACAAAATAAGCCTCCTAAGCTTTTCTTAACCAGCCTTGCACAGGTTGGTGAAAAGAATGTTTATAAGTTAGACTGTTTGGTATATTTACCATGATCAGCAAAATTATCAAGATGTTTATTTGCTTGTTGTGTACACAGCTAAAAAAATGTTTGTGGTTCAACCCAAGGACTAAAAGGTTATAAAATATAGAAGTAAATATAGAATTGCATTTGCTACAAGTCATGTCTTGGGCTCATGTTTGCTTGTATTCCAGTTTTGCTTTGCTTATGAGATATTCTTAATTTTATATTTCCATTGTGCTTTCATTTTATTGGTGTTGACCTATTCACAGGTGCATATTAAACTTCTTAAAAAACCTGAAGAATATTTTACTCCGAAGATACTAATGAAGAGCTTTTAAACGTTTTTATGTTTGGGGTTCCCCCCCTTGCAAATATATTTCACATCAGAGTGTGTAGTCCAGATTTGAGACCTGTCAAGCTAATCAGATATATATTTCTAATCTCATTATGTGTATCCCGCTAAGGTATGCCAACTATGGTGATTCAATATTGAAAATAAAGAACACTTGCCTATTTAAATTTTAGTTTGAGTTGTGCAGGAACCCGTCCAAAAAAAAAAAAAATACATGAAGAGAGATGTTCACATTTGGAAACTTTCCCATTTTGGTAGCAAAGTTCGTTTCACTTTCCTGAGAGGGGAAAAGCTGCTTTCGGCCTGTTTCAGACACAAGGTGCTGGACTGGTCCTGCGTGGTTTGGAATGAGGATTCTTGTAAGAAGAAGTCTGGCCTCACTACAGAATTTTCTTCCAGGAAACAGCAAATTATTTTAAGAAGAATTAGCGTAACAGTTAATTTTACATTGCAGGCTGGAAAAATGTGTGGAGGCTAAAGAGAAGCTGGAGGCAGATCTTTATAACCGGTTTATTCTGGTGCTGAATGAGAAGAAGGCAAAGATAAGAAACTTACAGAAGTTGCTGAATGAAGCCAAAGAATCTGCAGCAGACACCAAATGTACCAGGTATTTCTTAATTTTCTTGGCTTTATTGGTATCTTACCTGGTGCATATTTTAGTTTAGTTTAGTTTGCATTCCTTTGGCCCTAACAGGGAGTGACAGTTCTTCCTGTCTGAGAGCTGGGTTATCCATAACAATGCTGTTAGTCATGGGAGAGGAGGATTCCTGCTGGCACCTCTGCATATAGCAGCATATTTCTCTGGGTGCTGTAGCCAAGAACTAAACATCAGTGAATCTATCCTGTTTTCTGTGGGACTGCAGCTGATTTTCCATTCATAAATGTGGTAATTGTCCTATAGATTCTGTCTGAATTGTTTGATTCCTTTGGGAAACAAAAATATCTATTTTTTTTAAAATTTTTTATGTTTCCTAGGGATAGTATAACTACTACTCAGATGGTTATAAAGAAAGAAAATGACTATGATGCCAGCACTGATGAGGAAAGTGAAAGTTTAACACAGGCCTCTTTACCGTCAGGTAAGACAAAAAGTATTGTCTTTGTGTGATATCACAGACAGGCTTTATGTGAATAAACCTTGAGGAGGGCAAAATACTACCTGACAGATTGCTCTGTGATAAGAAACCTGCAAGCCTTAAAAATACCTCTCTTGAAGCAGAGGATAATACTGCCATTTTCAAATTAGAGAGAGGAGGTTTAAAAGCATGTTGTGCAAGTAAAGGCACTGTCACTTCTTCCAAAATGACAAATTGCACACTTTGCAAAAATAATGACAGTCTAACAGTACCTGAACCATCAACAGTTCCATTTGAAATTCTTGGAATCATGATGTGTGCCCAATGATTGATCAAGTGTAAAATGTAGTTCCTGACAGTTTCAATAGTGCTTAAAAAGATGGAAAGAGAGGAGGTTTAACAGCTATAAAAAGAGCTGTGTGCATAAATGGAATAGAAATGTATTTATAGCAGAATTCACTTTAATTTGTCAGTGAATTTTTTGCCTTCTGAAGATGCTTGTGAAACTTAATTTGACAAATCTTTCCAGGACTAGAATCTTGTTAAGTGTGTGGGATACAGCCATGGCCAGTCCTACAATACCAGATATTTAACTGTGAATCAGAATTTTGACAAGTGTTTGACAAACTAGTAGGAATATACAGGACAAATAAGTTTCAAAACTGCATTGATAGTTGCTATATGGTTATATGTGTGTGTATGTAGGTGTGTATACATATATATAAAATCTTCGTTTCAGGTCTGTGAAGTTTTCTGTGGGTTCTCTCACTGGAGCTTTTTATTTTCACTGTAGGTAAAGGTAATCAAGACAACACTGTGTTCTTGTAAACCACCAGTTTTCTGTGCATACCTGGGAACCAGGAGTGTCCAAGACCCTGATACCAGTGACAAACAGCTTTGTCACTCCTATGACCCTGTTTGTTGAGGGCTTTCTGGGGTAATATCAATTAAGCAGAGCTTTCAGACAAGTGGAGAAAATTGCAATAATGGAAGGAGATCATTTATTGTTGTTCTGTGCTCTTCAGAAATTTTTACTTTCAAATGTTGGTTGGTCAATTCAGATGACAAGGTGAGACATGTTTTGTGAAAAGCCAAGGAAGAGTGAAAGGTGTTGAGTCTTTTTCGAGATTCAGTGGGACTTAACTAGTTCAGTGAGTGATTTTTGATATACATTCATTTAAAAATGACAACAGCCCCCACTGCCCTGCTCATCCAATCATGGACTAATCAGTGTAATAGGAAAATATAGCAACTGTGTTTTTATTTTGAGTTGTAAACAAAGATGTGTTTTCTTTTGCCTTTGAGGGCTGCAATACTCAGTATTTTGGTCCTGACTGTAAAGCTCTTCCAGCTGCAAAATTTGCAAATAATATGAAGACTGTAAACCTAATCCTTTGGGTAACTCAAAGTTTTTCAAGGTAATGGCATTGTTGCACCTGCCGAATGAGTATCGCTTAGGTCAGGTGGTGCTTCCCCTGCCTGCACAGCTTTCTCTTTCAATGAACAATAGAAAAGCACAGATATGTGCTGAGTATCTGAAGTCTGGCCTAGGATTTTCACATGCAAAAAAGAGTTCAAGGCAGACTGTGTCTCCATGGAGAAAACAGTGATTCAGGGGTGAGTGGAATGAGTGGATGAATGAAGCTTATAGATACATGAAACATCAAGGACTGTAAGACATAAAAGATAATACGGATAATATTTGGATTTTTTTCTGATTACCTTAGTTTTCCTATCTCTTAGTCAAATATTAAATTGCTTTTCCTTTTGGACTTGCAGTTTCATTGTATGGAATGCAGGAATCAGTAAGAATTAGATCTTTGAGTTCATTTTAGTAGATATTGGTGAAACCCACAACCAAGGAGAATATCATAATTAAATAACTTCTTTGGAGGGAATTGAAGACAGGTCGGTACATGCACGTATATGCATAGTAAGAGTGCATTTCCTCATGTGCATGTCCAGAAAATTCACTGGGAATTGAAAAGGAAGTGGTGTTCAGCAGGGGATTTGGTTTGTGTTTAGAAGCGAACAATAGAGGTAGTTCCATCATAGCCATAGTTCTGTTATATCAGCTAAAGAGGATGTGAAACAGAAGCTGTGAAACATAGACATTGTAAAATCAGTCACTTTCTCAGGATATATTGAACTGCAGAGTTTAAAACTCTGAAGATTTTCCTTAACCACTAATAGTTGTTTTCCTTCCTTAATTTTTGGGGCACTAAAGGCATTCCAGTGGATTTGGAAAAAAACCCTGCTGATATATACTATAAGAAAATCAAATGGCAATTTTTACAATAAAATTAAATTATTCGTCTGGTGTTGATCTGATCCAAATATTGGAACAGGACCCACAGAAGAAAAATATTAAGAAAAAATATAAGAATGATTAATTGCAGTCTTTGTAAAGGAGAAGAAACTGGAACCTGAAGACTTAGTACTCATGTCATCTGTGATGAGATTCCCAGCTGTCTGGTCAACTAGTGAAGTAGTAGAGTGACTTACGTAAAATATCATGTTGTACAATGTTTTATTCAAGAAATTAGAACATGGAAATTAACATGAGATAAATACATTTTCAGATGAGCCTGTCTGTTTGTCTCAAAATACAAATGGAGGGTTATCAGTCCTGGTATCTGTGGAGTGTGAAATTGAGGGTGATTTATATAAACCAGTTTGCATTTTGTGATACACCAGCTATGAGCAGAATGAACTAACACAGTGTAACGCCCATTTTCAGTCCTTTGACAGCTACAATTCACTTGGGAAAATCAACAGTATCTCCAGCTTCTTAGTGCAGCTCCTTCTGCCACCTAAAGCTGGTATTATCTCTAGGGACTACCATCACCTTCCCCAGATGGGGACTCACCAGGAGCTCCTTGATGCAGTGCTATGTCAAGTTTGGACATCCAGACTTGAAGAAAAATGTACATATTACCAAGATAGGGACAATAATGTTGTGGTAAGAGTAGAAGCTTCCTCCTTACAGTAGCAGAAAAAGTGTAACCTTGGCATTTACAGTACTATTTGTAGGTATGATTTAGGATTTGCTTTTTGACAGCAGTTTCTGCTTCACAGCTTAAAGCCAAGATCAACTGCAACGTGGTAGTTTTTGTCTCTAATCTAAACACGGAGGTAGTTAATGCTTTGTATTGTAAAAGAAAAAACTAGAATTAGTAAGTATATTAAAGCACTCAGAAAAACAGCTGATGTGTAGGAGAAGTAAAACTTTTAGAAACAGTATAACAATTATAAATAACACTGTATGTCATTCCATACAACAGCTTTGCCCATTGAGCCATGAGCATGGGATGAAATTTATTTGAAATATTGGTTAGGATTGTGAATGTGAGATTGAAAAAGACACACAGCCCCAGGTTTCACTGCAGTTTAATAAATTCTTATGGTGCAGCTACAGATGATGTGTCAGGTCCTTGTAAATGCTTATGAGCTTCTGCTTGAGAGAGGAAGGAAGAGATGAAGAAAATCCTTCTATTGTTCTTCAGGGATGGGGTGTTAGGAATGTTTTTTGGGATCAGTGGGAAGTTGCTTTTGGTTTGGATTTTTATTGTTTTGGTCCAGGGTTGGTAAGATTCTGTCTGAGTCACCAAAACCAGGTAATACTGGGACATCAACAAAGTTCCACCAACTGGAGCAGGCTTGGAAATGTCACAGAGGTGTGGAGTGGAATGAGACTGTTGCTCTTTTTATGTGTTGTTGCAAACTGGACCCGTTTTTATTTTAAGGGGCTAAAAAAATGACTGGAAGTGGCCATCCTGTATTTCTCTTAGCCCACAGTGATTCAGCCCAGGAGTGACTGGGTGACTCAGCATGATGCCACCACACTGGTGCAAGACGTTTCATTTTAAAATGCAGAAACACTCTTTAAGTATTAAGTAATTAATTTAATTTAACTAAGTATTAATTTAAATATTCCTTAAGTATTTTTGTTTAAGGACAATCCCGAACAGAACCCAGCTGCTACTGATTCCTCTTTCTTCTCCTCTGTGCTGAATTTTATTGCTGCTGAGTCCTCCCAGGGATCCTAAAATGACAATAAGATTGTCAGACTAATAAAACATCGTTTGATATCATGGTTGGCAGTCACGTCTTTGCCCTACAAATCAGACCCTTTTATTAACTGAAAAATACTTTAGTGATCCACATCTTAGAAAGTTTTTTAAGCAGGAATAACTATTGGATAAACCTTTCTGCTTCCTTCCCAGGAGCTGGAAAGGTAGATGGAGGGAAAAAGTTTCTCTCATCACAGTGTTTGGAAGGTGACCAGAAAAGACAGTATTATTCCTCTTCCCAAGTATGTGATGAAGCTGCAGGGAAAGATTTAAATACTTGTAATCTGTAATAGATGTGTGAAGGATAACATAGCAGGTGGGAGATAAGCAATGGAAGGAATTATTTTACGATGTATTATTGTTATTTCCAGTTATAATGCTATTATATGTGGCTGCCTGTAGGCAAAACACCCATTACTGGGCACCCATTTATACTCAGCTTACATCCTCTCTGTTTTAGTTTCTCATGTCCCTGAGTTCCTTAGTTGTATTTCACATTATAATTGGTGGAAGTTACTGCTCCCTGGGGTAAGGAATGATCTCATGATCTAGCCTGTTGGATTAAGTGAATTTTATGATCTGTGTTTCTTGCCACGTATATGGAAATATTCCATATTAAGTGAGTCCTCAGACATTGTGTGCATACTTTTCTGCATGTTTGATGGTGAGGGACAGATTCAGAACTGGCTCTAATAAACTCACTGTTGTCCCCACAATAAATAACAGCAAGCACCTTCCCACTGCTTCACTATGCAAATGTTCTCGTCCCCCTTGCTCCGATTCCTGCCTTGGTGACTGCATGTTGTGCCTTCAGGGGTCTGTGGCTCTTTAAATTTAATTAGCTCTCTTGTGTAGTCCAATCCACGGATGGCTTGATGCTGCTGGTTAATAAGCTTTCATCACAGTTAATAATAATAATAATACTTTAAAAAGCCTGTTGTAACAGCACCCAACTATGCTGTACAGTAAGGTTCCATCTGTGAAGGCTTATCTTTAGAAGTCTGTTTTAAGAAGTATTAGTATTTAGCCATTTAATTTACTTCAGCCTTAAATTATTTCTTTTTCATTGTCAAGCTGTAATTGGAAATGGTTCTTCCCAAGGAATAATCTCATTTTCCTTTCCCTTGAACCTTTTTTCCTGAGACTTCATATTGAGTTCTTCCCCCCTCATAACCTGATGTTTTGATGCCTGTAAAATATTCGTGGTTGCCAAACTGCTTTCCCTCTGTATTGTACCAGGTGCCATGGTCAAAATACATTGACAGTGCAAATACCAATATGTTCCATATCCCTTTAAAAGTCCTGTTTTGAATATTGCACTGAGAGATTTATGAAGTCCTACTTTCACATTTTACTACAAAAATTATCAAGATTGCTTAAACCTCTGCACAGACCTTCTTACTGTCCATGCTTTAGTATAAAAAAGGTGATGCAGCTGAAGGTGGTTGCCTCTAAATGAGTCATTCTAATTATATAAGTGGTAGAGTCGTAATGGATTTATGCTTTGCTAAGACTGTTGCAGATTACTAAATTTGGTGTCTGATTAAAAAATTAGAGTATCTAATGACTACACTGCAGGTTAGGTGCAACAACACTGACTAATCTAAAATTCAAAATATTTGTTGTTATATTATCCACCTATTACTAAACGTTACATATGAAAGAACTGTAAAGTTGTAAAATGTAACTAAAGCTCTGTTTAAGTCATCAAATTAATTGTCTTTATCAGGTTGAAGCTGAATTGTAAGACCCTTATTTTAGAATCCTTTTCAGACCAAGCTGGTAATTCCAAGCTTAATGGACATCTATGAATACTGTGTTGGATTTTTTTTCTTCACTTAGAAGCAGAGATAAATTAAGCAATTCAGTAATGTGCATTTTGAACAAAGGTGGAATTATTTCATATCTTTTTGAAGGGTGGGGGGTTAATTAGAGCATAGCTGGACATAAATTCTGTGAGCTAAGACACTTCTGCACTGAGCAGATACTTGTTTCCTCTGGAATAAAACCGTGTAACTTGACCATCTACAAGACGGCACTAATTTGGTTGGAATCTTTGTTTTCTCTTCTTCCTGAACCTGTTTGGACACCTGTTGGTTGAGAATGTAACTCATCAGTTGTGAAACTGCAGCATTGGTGGTGCTGGAGCAGGACCATCAATGGCCCTTCTCTGTTACATCCTACCCCAATAAACAGTTAAAGAGCAACTACTTATCAGGTGAGGAGGAAACCTCTGCTGGTCATCAACAACCTGTCTGGGGTAATCGACATTCCAGTGCTTTGTTTGTCCTTGGGCTTTTAAGTCTGTTCACTATTCAGCATAATGGTCCCTTTGGGGTCTCTTGTCATTATAGGAAATAGCAATAATTATTCTTCTTATACCAAAATATGCTTCAATACTTGTATTATGGATCATAGAAGTTACTAAATTCAATGCACAGGAAACCTCTCTGTCACACAACTTCATAATGAACTTTATCCTTCCACTAGACCAGGTTCCTCCAACCTGGCCTTGGACAATTCCAAGGATGGGGCAGTCACAGCTTCTCCGGGCAACCTCAGGGCCTTACCACCCTCACAGGAAGGAATTCCTTCCCAATATCCAATCTAACCCTGCCCTCTGTCAGTGTGAAGCCATTCCCCCTTGTCCTGTCACTTCAAGCCTTGTAAATAGCCTCTCTCCATCTTTCTTGTGGGCTCCCTTCAGGCATTGGAAGGCCACAGTTAGGTCACCCCAAACTCTTCCCTTCTCCGGGCAGAACAATCCCAATTTTCTAACCATTAAAAATATTTAATTATACTGCATGATATACTGAAAACAAAATAATTCACATGCAAGTAACACAGCGCATTGGTGTTCCCTTCCCTCTGGAAAATATGGCTGTAGCTTAAAGAGTTGATCTTGGGTTTAGGAGCTCTTGGAGGGGTATCCTTTCATCAAAGAGAAGTAGTATTGGTACTTGAGGAAAAAATGGTTTCTGCAGGGGACTGATAGCATGTTCCTCTAATCCTGAACATTGGGATAAAATCCCTTATCTTTAGCTGTGGAAAGGGCTCCTATCAGTGACAGTCACACAAAGCCTGGATCCTGCAGGTTCTGGCAGACCAGAGAGCAGCACATTGCAGTTAAATTTGCCGAACAACCTGTGGCTGCTGCACATTTTTAACAGCTCTTCTGATGTTAAGTTGAATATTTTGTATGTTTTCTTCTTACACTTCGTGTTTTCCTGTGTGTTCAGAAGTTTCTACAGGGTGTTTACCTGTGTCAGTTTGTTTCTGCAGGTGAACAAGCTGCCACTTGTTAGTTTGGAGTGTTGCTCTCTAGGACAAAATGCTGGAAGGGTATTTGATCTGGCCACCTGTGTAACATTTACCTTGATAATTATCGTAATTGCTTTCCAACTGTATTACAATGTCTCATTCCAGCAAATAGCCTATCTTGATTAAAAGCTAGGTTGTTAAAGATTGCACTAAACCATGTGGTTGCTCTCTTGATTTATTACTCACCCAGGTTAAAGCACACATCCTTGTTTTTCACTTGGAAATTTTCTCTCACCCTGTGAGTCTGGTGGGTCTTCTCTAGATTTAAGAGTTGGTTTCCCTGTTTGGATTTGCTTTCTGCAGCCATTTTGGTTTTGTATTTCTTCAAACCCAGTGAATACTTGATTGGAAAGAGATTTTACACCTAAAGAAATGTCAAAATCATCATACTATAAAAATAAGAATAGAAAAACATTTTATTTTAATCCTTTAAAAGACCTTTTCTTAAGAAGCAAAGCCAAGAATCTCTTTGCTCTATCTATCTAGAAGTTATGAATGTAATACTCCTTTAAACTTTTATTGCTTTGGGTCTTTTTTTTTTAACTTATTCCCTCCTCCTCTTCTATCCTGCTTATTTTATTGGATATTTTTGTTATTTATAGCTATCCTAAGTAAAAGGGACTGTCATAAAATCATAAAAGCTTCCTATTTTTCCTTTAGCTTTTATTCTTAAAATAGCACATGGATCAATCTAAAAGATATTGGGGTTGAGGTGATAAAATTGTATTGAAAAAAAAATTGCTTTGCTCAGTAGAAAAGCTAAATGATAACACTGACTGATACAAATGCCACAGAAATCATTTGGAATGTTGCCACATATCTTGGAAAGCAATTTAGGGTTTTTTTTGTCAGTCATTTTACTGGAAAGCTGAGAAGTTCCTTTTTATCTTAAGCATGAAAGTCTCTCCTAGAGCACTCTTTTCCTTAATTTCCATAACACTGCATAGGAGTTTCATGCAAATTAGAAATTGTAAAACTTAGAAAGGAAGAAATGGCTTTAAAATAATTCAGAGATGATAGGCAAATGGCACCTGTTGCTCCAGTTTCTGTCATGCATTTTGCTGTGTTCTGCTTGTTTTTGAAGATTAACCTGAGCTTGCTGATTTATGCTGCTTCACTGACCAAGTGATTTCACAGAGGAGACATCAGTCACAAAGCTGTGTTCAGGCAGATCAAACATTAAGTTACAGGCTCTAAAAGATGGAGGGGAGATGCTTTCAAAACTGGAGCTGTCAGTGTCCTATTAGTTGTTTTTTTACTTATTGTATAAATTAAAAGTAACAAAAGATATAATGCCAAATCAAAAGTATCGTAAACTCCGTCTTCTGCTTTTTTTAGCTGGGTGGAAACTAGAACCCAACATACTGAAACAGAGAGTGAATGTATTTCCTCATAATTACAGATGCCTCATTGTATTTCCTTTTTTTTTTGATGTGTTTTATTTTACTCTGATGGGACACATGTAACTGGACAACTTCTAGTGCTCTGTAAAAAGCAAAATGACAATTCATGAGGTTTAGGGCTTTACAAATGTATTTAGGAAAACGGGTGCAAAACCCCCTTCCCATTATTTTGCAGTGCATGTTCTAAAACGGCCTCATTTTCACTGTACTTAAACAAAATCTCTGTCTGAAAGCTGTGTACTCAGATAAAAAGGTGATACATGTCTGTGCATCTTGAGTATAACCCTCCTTTCTTAGAAGGAGATCTAACCTTTCTTTAAATAAATCTAAGTAAAAACATGCTCAAAGATGGATTAGTCTTTCTGCAGATCTCCTCCCCATTTCAGAACCTTTTACCTGCTGACAGCTTTGCTCCTGTTCTTGTAAGGCAGCAAATAAAAGGTATGATCTTGATCACCTGGGACTATTCATCACATCTTTTGTAGTCTTCACAAATTGAAACCATGTAATTCACCTTTTCCAAGAATGTATCCCTGTAGTCAGGATGCTAACCTTTTCTTCCCTTGTAGCTTATAAAAACGTAATTATTAGCTCATTTATAACTCATTGCCAATTCTGTCCGTGTTTATAAAGGGATAATATTACTCCTCATGCCAACAGAAATGTGGATGCTCAGTGAGCGGCTGCTACCTACTGTTCTAGAAATTTAGATGTCTAACTATGAATTAAAATTGGTGTCCATTTTCAATTATATTTTTTTTAATGCGGAGTAAAATATTGAACTTATTGTGTAGACATCAGTTGTCTCCGATTTCAACATAATTAAAATAAAAAAGGTGTAGTAGCATACATTTGTATGTACCAGTATTTTGGAATGTATTCAGAAAACAATAAAAATTAAAAATTTCCATTTACTCCATAATAGTTTTTCTTAGCCTCCCTTAACCAAATAACTGCCTCAAATATTTGAAAACCACAATCAAAATAGATTAATCTTCAGTGTTGATGGCCATGACAGAAATACAGTTTACTATGCTGATTGCAGATTATTCCCAGTTTACTGCTAGGCCATTCCTTTGCTTAATTTGAGAGGAGATCTTATTTTTTATTTAATAAAAATATTAAACTTTCTCAGCACAAAAATTAATAAGCACCTCTTTGGCAACTAATAGCTGATACCAAATTTCAAGAGTACCAAAGTAATTTCCATGATTTAATTGATTAATCAGACAATCGCTTGGAAAGTTATTGAGTGTAACCTGCCATGTACCTTCATTGGAAGCTTCACCACAAAAATACTTGTTCCCTCCTTTAAAACCATTTCTACTGATAACAACTATTTTAACTAATAACGACTGTGTTGAACTTGTTATCCAAAGGTATCTAAGAAAAATAAAGCCACCTCCTGTCTCCCAGACATGAATTTTAAAGTTCCTCAGACCTGTGTGCCACAAGGGGATGATTTATTCCGAGATGCAAATTAAAGTATCAGTGTCAATTTTGGTCAAGCAAGACCAAATATCTCTTATGCTAGTCCTTCTGCAGGACAGGTGGTTGTGTTTAGTTTTGTCCATCCTCAGACATCAGTATGTGTGGAGAGTAACAGGCAATGTGAGTTGGGGAGCAGGAACTGGGTGGGAAAAATGTAAATTTCAGTAAAATAAGGAGAGACACAACATAATATAAAGCTGCATTTAACACCAGTGTGTAATGTTGGTGTAATTTTACTTACTTGGGTCTGAGGTCTGTAGTTTTCTTGAGGAATCTGCTGATACTGCACAAATCCCTATTACATGTGCTTTTGGCAGAGAAATGGTAGTTTCTATTCACCACTGCCACCTTTTTGCCAGTGAAAAGAGCATTTTGCATCATCTTTATACCTGCCTCCTGGTTTCCTCATCCTCTTCTCACCCTGCACCTCTCTTTGCCCACAGCCCTGTCTTTAGTTAACTCATTCATGGCAGTAAGTTAATTTTTGTCCCTGTAATGAATCTATTTGTTTCAAAAGGAGAAATAAATTCAACTTGTAGCAGAACACCTTCCAGCAGTGCTTTGGCTCAGCTCAGCTCTGCCCCCTCAGCTGAGACTTCGGATCTTCCAGGACAGATTACCTGGCAACAGTATTGTTCCTGCTTATACAGTCCCCAGATTTCCCTCTGCTGATCCTGCAAACTGCATCTCCAATTCCATAAAGGAAAAGCAGTGCTTGTTTGGGATTAGCCATACTGTGAGCTGTTGTCTCAGCCAGGAAAAAAAATACCTCTTTAATCTATAGCCAGGTGTTGGATTCTCACAAGGATACTCATTACTTGGGTTCCTGGGAGAGAAGGGTCAGGTCAGGAGTATCTGATTGCCAGCAATTTCCTGGGAAACACAGGAGGCAATCTGAGGGCTTTGGGGTAGGAGCTGAGAAACACTATGTGGAACAAAGTGGTTTACCTATTTGTAATCCCCAGGGGTTCTCTCAGAGGGTGATGGTGGCATTCTGGCACTCTGAATTGGCTATTTCAATTTTGTCCCACTATCTCCACAAGATATGAATACATTTTTGCTGAAAACTTCGAAGTAATTAAAAAAAAAAAAAAAGCTGTTGTGTACTCCCTTCTTGATAGTTTACTTCATTACACCTCAACAAATATTAGCTTCTCTAGTTAGGCATAAAATTCTGTTTTGGGAAGGGTATCATTAACTAAATGGCTCACTAGCAGCTCATTGCTCCTGCAGAAAAAGGATCAAAACATTTTATATACAACCTTCTAATTCAAACAAGACTTTCAGAATTCTGATGAAGGTAAAAGTTTCACTGCTTCTTATTTTTTGTTCAAGAGAAGAAGAGAGAAAGTACATTATAAAAGCACTTAGTCACCTTTCTGAAGTTGTCCTGTGGCCCGGGAAACAGGGAAGGAATATGTATCACAGCATGAGTGGTAAGATTTGGGCACATCCCTGAGAAGTGAGACACTGGCTCCTTGCATTACTGATCAGTGTGTGCTGAGGGGAATGTGAATGAAACAGAGGGCAAAATGTGTGTCTTTGTATTACCTGGCAGGGAAACTCACTGCTGGATGGTAAGCAGTAGGAACACCACAGGCAATCTAGGCAAAATCTCATGGAAATGCTGTTTTTACAAGCAGTTGCATGTTGTTAGCCACTGGATTTCCTTAGCTAAAAGATACTCTGTTTGTAGCTTCCAGTGACTCCTGTTTTCTGTAAGTGAAAGACTCACAGCATTTTTTATTGGGATATTCAGGAACACTGCCTTGACATGGGGGAGAAAACAGTAAAATGTGTACAATATTACAAGGATATTGGTGTAGTAGGAAATTTTCTTGGACAATTTGTTTTTTAAAAATCCCATGAAACTCACAAAACAAGATTGTTTGTAGATCATAGAATCAAGAAAGGTTTGGATTGGAAGGAACTTTAAAGCTCATCCAGTTCCACCTGTATCTGAAGGTGAATCCTCATCCTCAGCTCATTCCAACTCTACTCCCAGGTTCCAATGAGCACGAAGAGCACTCTATTCATCACTGTTCTTTGGAAGGTCTGTCCCTTGCTCACGCTTGGCTCTGACCAGGACAGATTGCAGGCTACCTGAAGACTGAGTTCCATCATTTCCTCACTTGACAACAGCAAATCTGAGTCACAGTTCCTGGCGCTCTCCTGTTCCAAATCAAGGTGTGCTTAATAAACCTCCCTGCAGAACACTGCTGCTTCTTTGCATGGCTGCTCCCTGAAAAATGAGCCCTTGTGCAGGAGATTAAAAACATGTTGATGCTTGTCCTTCACTGCGAGCTGCTTGTAAATTACACCCAACTTGGTTTCAGTTCTGCTGAACAAAAAGGTCAACTCAAATATTGTCACCTACTTAGGTTTTTAAAATAAAAGAAAATTTTTTCAACTGATGTAAAATGTAAATGGACTTCTAGATTAAGTGGATTTTCAGTCATTTCACTGTGCTGTCATTCATTTTTCATATGTTGTGCCCTGTTTTTTTTTTTTTCCACTTTGTTTTTTCTGTCCCCCCATGCTTAAAACTATCTCATTAACCAGTGAAATTTAGGAATGTGTTCTGCCGAGTGTTTGTAAGCTCTGAGGATATTAACAAATCCCTAACCAAGCACAAGATGCCGTCAAGATACAGAGAAAAAAATTAAAAACATATCCTCTCTCTGTGCCCAGGAGGGATAAACTCCAACTGTGCACTTAGCTTTAACTTTTCATCAAAGTGGAGAACAGAGAAGTGTTTCTTTCTGGAAGTCCTAGTGTAGATTTCCAAGAAATGATTGAGGCTTATAGGGAAATGTAAAAAGTGCTTCTGCCCACCAAGGACTTCATAAAGATTTTTGGCACTTGTGACATGAATACATCTGTCTTTTCCCTGTGTTCAGAGATGGAGGCAGATTGTGCATGATGGAAATGTGATCTTCAATTTCCCACCTGCCTGTGCCTAAACTGATTATATTTTAAATTTTTTTTTTTTTTTTGAGAGAGAAATGAAAGGTTTTGCACAGCAAGCCATTACATTGAGCAGCTGACCTCAATTACTGTAGGCTGATGACTGATTGCATCAGACCAAGGGTAAAATCAGATCTCTGTCTTGGGTCCTAACATGTCAGGGTCTTTCCTGGGGAACAGGGTAGGGATTAGAAGATTCCTACTGGAGAATTTTTAAGGGCTATGTGTGCTTTCATGACACCCTTAAGATATTTGGATCTGGAGATTGATGTCAGTCATTTTCACAAAGCACGAAGAAACCCGTGGCAATCCGCGGTGGGGAAAGAGCGGGGGGAGGCAGGACTGTCCCAGCAGTTCAGCATCTGCTCGCAGCCACTTGTGCTCGCAGCCCATGGCTTCACAGCCAGCAACGAAAGAGTTCTTTTTCCCGCAGGCAGTCCCGAAGGCAGAATACCTCGCTCTGAGA
The DNA here is from genome assembly GCA_036023395.1 of Myiotriccus ornatus. Taxonomy (NCBI): domain Eukaryota; kingdom Metazoa; phylum Chordata; class Aves; order Passeriformes; family Tyrannidae; genus Myiotriccus; species Myiotriccus ornatus. Next base: position 9,006,092 of record JAYRBT010000093.1, read on the forward strand.
TGGGTCGGTTCTCTCTCTCAGTGGTTCTTCGCGAGGTGTCCCCGTGGGGAAAAAAACCCAAACACTTCGTCTCAGAAAACAAAAGGAGGCGGCCACAACATCACCTCCCTTGCCCCCCGCTCTGTCTGATTGGCCGACAAAACCAAAAAACCCCGAACAAAAGACTCCCCAGCCGTGTCCCTCGACTACCTCCCTTCCAGAGAACCTCCCGTTTCCCCCGCTCCCTCGCTGTCCAGTCGCTCCGTCCCACACCCCCTCCGCGGCTCCCCCCATCCCGGAAGAAACGGGGAGGGGGGGTGGGAAAAAGAGGACACTAGGGAAAAAATTCCAACGTCTCTTTTCAAACCTATGACACCTACCATCTTTCTAGGCATGTGAACATCAGAAAGCTGTTTTAATGTCTGAGAACTTCCTGATTAGCTTTGCACCATAGTTAAGTTTCAGTAGTCTGAGAAAATAATAAGCGGATAATCGTGTTACACTGGGAACAAGCATCATTCCCACTGTATCTTGAGAGAAGGAGGGGCTTGTCCACCTCATAGAATCATCAAATTATAGAATCACAGAATAACTAGGGCTGGAAAAGACCTCTAATGTTATTGAGTCCAAGACTTAACCCAGCACTGCCTCATCCCTAAACACCAAATCCACACATTTTTGGAATACTTCCGGGGACGGTGATTCCATCAGTGCCCTGGGAAGCCTGTTCCAATGCTTGACAACCCTTTCTGTGAGGAAGTTATTCCTAATATCCAATCTAAACCTCCCCTGGAGCAATTTGAGGCTGTTTCCTCTTGTTATGTCTCTTGTTATGTGGGAGAAGATCTCAACCCCTGTGCTGGACCTTCAAGAAAGTATTTGTTGTTAAGTTTTGGACAGCTCAGGTGAGGAGGTGGTTTATTGCTTCCCTGCTTATCTCCCAACACAGGATATCTTAGGATGGAAGAAATACAGCCATGCCATTGTAGGTACTTTTGTGAGCATTGAAGGTATTTTTGTGTGCAGAGAAAGGCCAACTGTGCTAATCTTCCTCTGTTTTTTGAAGTGACACAAACATTGAAGAGCTGCTCTGAGAATCCAGATAAGATGGCACTTGCAGGACATGTTTAAATTTTATGGCTAAAACACATTAAATAGTTTTCTAAAGCTCTAGGTTTCTAAGGTTGGATGTTTAGCCTACTGAGGAGAATTTTCTCTGCATGAACAATATAAAGTTGCCTTAAAATAACTCTCTGGTAAATTCTTCCTGGGCAAGAGAGTGTCCTCTAGCAAGTCTTTGTAGTGAAAGGAATGGGCATAGGGAGATGTGCCTTAGTGTGGCAAGGGCAGAAACCATAGTTCCGATCTTCTGGTGGGGGACAATGTATTAAATTCATGGTACAGGTCATGGATTTTGTAGCTCTTTTGTGTATTTGAAGTTGCCTTTTTTGTTTTTTGGTGCTCCCCGTTGCTCAGGCTGGATCTGTGCTGCTGCTGTTCTCATTCAGAAATACACTGATATTTTAATTTGCATCTTGGAATAAATCATCCCCTTGTGGCACACGGGTCTGAGGAACTTTAAAATCCATGTCTGGGAGATAGGAGGTGGCTTTATTTTTTTTAGATACCTTTGGATAACCAGATCAACACAGTTGTTATTAGTTAAAATAGTTGTTATCAGTAGAAATGGTTTTAAAGGAGGGAACAGGTATTTTTGTGGTGAAGATTCCAATGAGGGTACATGGCATTTTCCTTTTTATACCACCAAAACAAGAGGCTCTGGAATGGCTGCTTTGTTACCTGACTGTGCAGGTTAACAGAAGTCCAGGGACTGGGAGCCCATTCTGGCATCCATGAATGTCCTTCCCAAACTCTCATCAGCTTTTCCAAGGTTGGGAAAGGTTTATTTTATGAAGAAGAACTTCACATTCTGGGGTAGGTATGGTGTGTTAATGGGTTAAAAAGGGATGTTTTACAGGATAGTCATGGTAGTGCTTTTTTTCCTGCAAATTCAGAGCTTGTGGGGAAGGAAAAAAGGCTGTAAGACTTTTTTATATAATTTAACAAAAGTATACAAAACTAGTATGTAGAGATTTTACTAGAGAAGAAATGGTCAAGAAGGATTCCAGGTGTTTCTCAGGTAGTGATATAATTCATCTGCCTTTCAGGAAATACACTTTGAAAAGACTGTGTTCATGCCTAACATGCAATTATCCTTTTTGCTTTGTTTTGTGTATTTCACCAGCAAACCACCCCAGAATAATGCTCTGAATTCTCAATTAGCGTAATTCATTATGGCTCCATTAACTTCCAGAGAGGCTGCTCTGGTACTCTGGCCAGAGTGTTCAATTCCGAATATGTAATAAAAGTGTTGCTCATCTGAGCAGCCGTTATTCACATCAGCATTTTGTGCCCAGTCCTGGATGTTTTAATGTGTTTTTTGTTGACCAACAGAGAGGGTGTTGTGCACCACAGGGAAGGCATGAGCAAAGATTAGATGCATCTTTCTGTATTTTTGAACTTTATTCTGACATTTTTTAAAATGTCTTATTTGGAACTCTCTGTGATCTAATTTTTTTTTTTTTTTTTTTTTTTAGTTAGGTATAGAAGTCTAATAATGATTATTCCATTCCAATAAAAGAAAATGACAGGTTTTTAAACGTCTTTTTAGACAAGTGTTTTGATGGCTAGAAACAATATTAGTTAAAGGCAAAAATTCCAGCATTAGATAATACCAACATTGTTTTTTCCAAGGATCAAGCTGTCAAAAATACCACGGTTTAGGATAGCTGGAGTGCTTGGAAGATGGAGCTTTTAATTTGAGAAAATGTGATACCAGGATTATCTATTGTACATGTCTTTTTTTCTTGGAAAGAGTCAAAAAAATCAAATTATACAATATTTTCTGGCTATAGAACATTATTATGGCTTTCTGTCATCCCACACATCAGCTGCTTAACCCAGTGACCTTATTCTGCTTTTGGTGCAAGTGAGCTTAATTCTCTAAGTCTTTGTAGCCTGAAACACCTTTTTTTTTTGTCTTTGTTCTTCAGTGAATGTCATAAAATCATTCATACTTTCCAATATCTTCAGCAAATTTTTCTGGAAATAACCCACTAACGTTCTTTCTTTGAAGACATCCTGTTTTTATAGTATTTCATCACTGCAATTTAGTATGTAGTTTGTATCACAATGATCATCCCTTGATATTTTTTTCCTGAAGCAACATGCCAAAGGAAGAACTCTTTTCAGACTAAATCAGTCTGTTGTGTTGTGGTGGGGGAAGGAGTGTGTGTTTATACTCTTTGTATTTAAATCCCATTTTCTCTAAACTTTATTTAGTTACAGGGAGACTGTATTACTTTTTATAATCAAACAGTACCATTACAGTAACTGTTGTTTTGGAGAAGTGTCAGGAAATGTTTAAAATTTCCACAGGCCTTTATTAATTTAAATGAATTTTTGATGGTAAAGGGGCATGAAAATTGCCCAGTGTCATGAAATTGCAAAATACTTTAAATATAGAAGAGCATTTTTTTCTTCCATTTGGATATTTTGAGCTTGCATAAAATATTAAGGATGATAAATTATCCCTTTATATAGATATCCATCCTTTTTTAGAATCCCTGCGTGTTGACGGAGAGTAATTGCATCAAGCTTTGCCAGTCCAAGCTGTGTTCTACCCTTCAGTAATACCTCAGGCAGCTGCCGCCTGCAGAGGTCTAGTCTAAATATCAGTAAAGCTTAGTAGTAAGGCTCTTTATCATGACAAAATAGCATGTTTCCTGGGCTTGAATCCAGTTTGGGTTCTGTCTTATGGAGTGCATTTAAGTGATCAAAACTCTGCCATCCCCATTTTAATAAAGAATTTCACTGGTTCCTCTTGGCCCTGGTGACTCGCAGGGATGTTGTCTGGGGAAGGAAACATGGAGCATTAGCACAGCTTAGGGTGTGATCCTGTTTTTTCTTACTGAGGAGTGGAGTTTCTGCCATATGGAAAGACTATCCCAGAGTTAGTGGATCCCAGGAGAGCAGAGCCAGTTCTCTATAATGAGGCTGGCTGTGACATTCCCCATCACACCACAAAATTATTTCATCCCACATCCTGGCTGTGCATCTCTGTCATCTTGATTAAGTTGGGACCATGGTCTTTTGCCATTCACCCTCACCACTGCCCTCTAGAATCGCCCTATCTCCCAGTTTTTCAATATCCAGGTATTTTGTACATGTTTTAATGGTGTAGGTTTTAACTTCTGAAGCTGAGCTCCTTTCTCACTGCAGCTTCAGCCTGACCAGGAGAGCCCTGGAGAAGTCCAGGGGCCTGGTGAGGAAAAGCAACTCAGGTCAGACTGTAAACACAGGTCTGGGGTCCTGCCACAATTTTTACAACCCATCCACAATGAATAATAAATAAAGAATAAATATTGTGCTGTTTATGTGTCTCTGTAAGTGTTAAAAAGCATCTAAAGAGAAGTTAAACCAACTTCTTGAGTCTGATTGATAATTTTTAGTTCACTGTATATTAATGTCCTGTACACGATCAGATTTCACGTTCATTGCTCAGTAAGTGTTATAATAAATATTAATGTGTTGCTACTCTCAGAGTACTTACAAAGATCTTTAAAATTCCATAAGTATATTCTCAGAACCTCTTAGAGAAGCCAAAATTACCTGTAGCATTTTCGAAAGCAAAATTATCCTGTGATGTTGATTGAGATTGTTCCAGTGTATCTGCCATAAAAACATTAATGTCATTTCTGACTGAGACACAGGCATCTTCTATGTTCATCATTTCTGAATCCATTATAAAGACCTTAATGGCAGCTGTATATAAAGACATGCCGTAATGACATCTTAAACGCCGTCTTTAAATTCACAGCATGAAAAGGCTTTTAGGAACACTACACGTTAAAAAAAAAAAAAAACAAAACAGGTAGCTGACAGCAATTTGTGGATAATATTTGTGGTATGTCTTTTATTTAGTGGAGGCTTTATATTAATTTCAAGATAAGTAAATGGGTCCAGAGAGATAATGGTGCAAATAAAACTTTGTTCCTCGTGAATGACATGTGAGACCTCAGGTCAGCTTCCTCATTTCACACCAATTGTAGGGAAATTCACGACAGAGTTTGGAACTGTATCAGCTGGTTATAGAAAATTAAAAAATATACAATAAAAATATACTATCTAAACCATGTTAAATTTTAGGAGCGGGGTAGAATTAGGTATATACATACAAAAAGCAAAATATAAATATTCCAAAAATACCTTCTGCAGCAAGATTATTTAGAAAGGGTGCGAGCTTCTTGTGGAAGAATCTTTGAGAAGGAAAGGGTTTGACCTGTGTTATAACTGTCAAGGACCTTGTGTAGTCACTTTCTGGATGATGATTTGCTTTTACCAGTCAACCACAATATACTCAGTGTGTCTCTAAGTTTGCTAAAGGCAGGGAAAGGAAAGGAGAGTGGGTGGAAAAGAAGGCAGTACAAAATCTTACAGGCTTCACCCCACATTTATGGAGATCATCACTGAAGCCTGGAGGATGCTGGAGCAAATCTTGGGACTTTTCTGAGGTTTGCACACAAGGAACCAAAGTGTGGATATTTATCAAGGTCAGTAGGATGAGGAACAGATCCCATGGCCCCCCTCAGTGCAGGGCAGGATTCTGTATGTTGGGTAACTTTGAGCCTTAGGAAACTACTCGTAATATGGGATGCCAGAAGATTGTGGGATTGGGAAAAAATGATTGAGCTTCACTTCTGCATCTGTAGATTCCAGAAGATTTTATCCATGTGTAGCTACCCAAGTCTTTCCTGAATATCAGCAAGTGACAAATATTCCCTGAATGTAAGAATAATAAGAAATTAAATCACTTCACTCTAACTACAAAGCAACCACCTGTAATGGTGACTTTTAGTTACTGCAGCCACAGACAGAATTAAAATTGGGGAACTAAAGGTAAAAGGTGACTTTCTGAGCAAGCAGCCCCTCTTGACTGCTTCTGATAATATTAGTGATGTACAAGCTGCTCCATTTCCCTTTTACTCATTTAGTGCTTTCTCGACATTTGTCCTTTGACGGTGAACTTTTGAGGGCTTATGCTCTGTGCTGTCATCAATTATGTACGTTCACTTGTAAGGACAGTTTTAATGTAGCTGGTTGGTGTTCCAGGGTTAAAATTGTGTTGTTGATAAAGGACATAGGGTTTGTGTCACTGACTAGATTATTTTAAAGCTTTAAATCTGTCTTCTTCTCTCAAAGAAAGCAAACAGGACCGTATATTTATGTTGCTATGTAAATAAGGTAAGCAGAAAAATAGCTTCTGATCAGAATGTAGTATTTATTTCAAAGCTTTTTGTGCTTTTTTACAAATATGTAGTGAAATACAGGCAAGCAAAATTCCTGTTTAGATAGGTTTATATTGTAGATTTTTTCCACCTGAAATGTTTTCTCAGCCTGAAGTAGAAATACCTGTAATCCAAAAAACAGAATGTAGAATATAATTGGTAGAGGTTAGTAATTTATCCACCGTAAACTACCATCATTATGAAAACATACATTTAATGTCATGAATCATGGCCTCCATTAAGCTGTATTGATTTCCTCAAAGATTGTTTAATGAAGAAAGAAATCATTTTTTGTGGTATTTTTGTCTGAGTTCCATCTGTGTCAGAACACTGGTGGAACGCCAGGGCACTGGGTTGGTGATGTTGTGGATGCAACTTACACTTGATTTTTGAGGCTGCCTTCGGTACATAGAGGCTGATCTCTCTGGCCTCATGTTTCCTGTGGGATTACTTAATAAACTGTGTGTCAAGATGATGATCCTCTAAACCAGATTTTATGAGCATTTCCAGGAGACAGACCAGCTACTCTAAAGACTCTTCAAGCACCAGGGCAACACAAAGAAATAAAAAAATAAATTGAAAAGTCACAGAATCCCAGGATCACTGAGGTTGGAAAATCCCTCCCAACCCACTGAGTCCACCCTGTGCCTGATCCCCACCTTGTCACCCAGCCCAGAGCACTGAGTGCCATGTCCAGTCATTCCTTGGAC
>JAYRBT010000093.1:9016968-9039742 GCA_036023395.1 Myiotriccus ornatus
TTTCTGTCTTTCTTTCTGTCTTTCTTTCTGTCTTTCTTTCTGTCTTTCTTTCTGTCTTTCTTTCTGTCTTTCTTTCTTTCTTTCTTTCTGTCTTGTCTTTCTGTCTTGTCTTTCTGTCAGTCTTTCTTTCTGTCTGTCTGTCTGTCTTGTCTTTCTTTCTGTCTGTCTTTCTGTCTTTGTCTTTCTTTCTCTGGTAGCTTGGGGAACAGCTGTCACAGGCAGTCCTGGTGCTCTTCAGGTGATGGTTTTGTGACCACTTTGTCACCTTTTGGTCTACTTCATCTTCTACTAGTGCTGATTTTAAGATAAATCATCAGCTTCGTTAAAGGCAGGCAGCAGAACTTGGAAGTCCAGTTGATTGTCTCCGTGCAGCAACACAAAGTGCCTGGAGTTAGGCAGAATTCAACTAGGAGATTCTGCTGAGAGAAATTTAGGGGACCTATGATAGCGTTAATATCTGAAAATCTGAACAAATTTTCTTAAGTCCTTACTACTCTGACAAAAAAGCTAAATTTTCATTCAGGAGGAAAATTAAAATTGGCAGGGTTTTGTTCTGCTGTTAATAAAATCTCTGGGACAGGAGATAATTTTAAATAAAGGCTTTCCTTGAGGATAAATGCCTGTGTTCTTGATAAATCTTTCCTTTTCCATTTCGATAATAAGCAAAGTTTGGGTTTTTTGTTTTTATAGGTGCACATTCTTTATTGTGAGCAAAGTTGAATATGTTTCATTTAGTGGTATGTACTGAAAATATGAATGTTCCTTGAATCCACTGGATCCTTTGTTATATCTTAAATATATGATAGCAAGGTGAAGAGAAGGGAAGGTATGTCTGTTTCCTATGGGTAAAATCTCATGAATTGTAATATGTTTTTCATGCCACTGGTATATCTTTCACAATTTGAACATCGATGTATATTCTGTCTTTGTGAAGGTTAGTCATTGATGGCAATCAAATTGCTCAAATTTTGAAGCCTTCTACTCATTTTTTTGCTTGCATTGCTTCCTCTGTACATTTTTTATGGCAAAACTTTTAGTGCTGGTTTAAGTCCTTTATTGTTGTGCTGGGAGGAGATGGATCCTGTTTTCTCTGTGAGGACAGCATTGTCATTAATACTTAGACAAGTCAAAGCTGTAGAATTTTCATTACAAGTGGTGATACACAGAGAATGAAGGTGCATAGAGTATTTTTTTTTTTCTAAACTGAAAAGTTAATATGATAGATTGGAAGGTATTTCTTTTGAAACAATTGACTCCTGTATATCAAAGTAAGTAATGCAGAAATCTATTTTAAAATCTAATTAGACTGCCCATCTTCAACTAGGCTACAGAAATTAATTTTAAATGCCTGTAGTTTCAGAGATGGTGATGATGTATTACCAAATGAGTCCTGGCATTTTTCTATATTAAAGACACGTTTTGTCGCCAACTATTGTAGGATTGTATTGATTTAATTTCATCATAAGTCTTCCAAATCAACAATAGCTCTTTTTAGTTTTCAGTTATTTTCTAGAATATTCTATCTTATTTGAAAACTCCCCTACCCACCAAATAATATCACTCTTCAAAACAACAACAACAAAAAATACAGCAGGAATTTTTATTTAAAGTCTCTAATCTTAGCACAAATTATTTAGTACTTGAGCTACAGTTCTCTTTCTTACTCTCTTCTCAATCTTGTTTCTTGCAGTTTCTCACCTGCAGAAGGTATGTTATCTATTGGGAGCTTTTTCTTTTCTTGATCAGTGCTTGTTTTGTGTGGTTCAACTGCGTGCTTTCATCAAGCAGTACTCTTATCTGTATTAAAACTGCTACTATTCTTCTCAAAGGTGTAACAACCATTCATATTGCATTACATAATATAAAAGTAAGAAATTTAATTTCCTGAGGCCTCAAGGAACTTTACTTCCTTAAAATGGTGCTGAAATTTAGACAGAAAATATTTTCAGAATGAAAAACTAGGTTTGCCTCTAAGACTGTTTCTCATTTTTTCCCAATGATTTTGTGTTGACCAATGAATAATAGTTTGCTGAAGCTTTCTTTGGCCTTTAGACAAGTACTATAAATTAATTCATTAATGGGAATTATTTCAGGGCAGCAGTACTGGGTGTGTGTTTAAAGTCTTATGGTGATGCTTCAAGTATATTCCCTCTTTTCATTAGCAGTTTTAACAGGGAGTTTGGCTTAAAAGAAATGAGAAATGAAACACAAAAGGAAAAGTCCCAAGCCTGTGGTGATCAACTGTCATCTCTGAGGCAGTCTGCTGCTGTTTGTAAGATTGCATTCAGGACTGTCTGAATGAGATTTTTTTTTTTTTTTTAATGTTAGTAAAAGAAAAATTCTTATTTAGAAAGAAGAGAAAAAAAATTTTTTTTTAAATTGTTTTTGTCCCATGTCTAAACAACAAAACAATGCTGAGCGTGAGGGCCATGATCACCATTGCATATTGCACAAGTCACAACAGAGACATTTTTTATCTAACACTAGCATTATGGAGGCTTTGTGTGTGATGTTAACCTTTGGATCTATGTCTTGGCCAAAGTACAGAGTGTGGGAGGCGAACAGCAAAAACGATAAGAGCTGTTGGGTTCTTGACAATAAACTATTTTATATGTATTAATTATGAAGAGGCCAACTTTATGCAGTGGTTTAGGAATATATAAAATAGTGTTTGTGCAAATGTTAGACATACAAATTCCAACATGCTGCAGGTAAATAGTGACTATCATGAATGTATTTTAAACATTTAGCACTGGAAAAGTAAGCATGTCTAGTTAAAGTTTAGTATGGAGAATTGGGCTGTAGTTTAACCCTTTTCAGAATTTATTGTGGGAATGTGTCTCTTGTCTGTACTGGACTTTGAAACTTGTTAATTAATCTTATGCTTTGGAAATATGTCAGCTAATGCCTGTTATCACCCTACAAATATCTGTAAGCCTGTGATGTAGTATAGTGCATGCTGGTAAATATTTAGTATTATTAAATGTTCAGGATGTCCTTCTTTGTAAGCAGTGGCTGCACTGGAGCCTCTGTTTAATTTAACAATATTCTTGGTCAGAAGCTTTTTTTTTTGAGAAACATTGAAAATGCCACTTGTGGGTTGTATATTATCCTCCTGTTTCACTTTGAGTAGATGTGAAAGGAATGAAGAAACAGGACTTGTTATTTACTTTCTGTGAGAACCTTTTTTGTTGAATCTCAAAATTATGGCATCTTTCATCCATGTCAAGATTAAACCTTTCTAAATTGCACAGAAAGTAATAAGCAGGGAAGTTACCTTAACAGCATCAGCCTCAGTTACCCCATTATTATTTAATGTATTTCAGTTGAAATTTGTGTTGTTCTGGGTATCATTGTCTTGAAAATTATAGTTAGTTAAGGATTTTATTTTTAAAACAGGCATACCAAATGAAAATATGCTACAGGATGTTGATAGCTGGAATAAAAATATCTACATAACTTCTGAGTGCATTAATAGGGGCTTTTCAGGAGGATTTTAGCTTAAGGAAGGATCTGGTTTTCTTGAGATTTGAGCTTCAAGGAGGTAATCATCAAAGCAGAGAGGGCATTGTGTTTTAAGTGTGGATAATGCATATTTTATGAAATTACATGGTAAGTTAAATATGAACCAGGTATGAAATCATAGTTTAGGTAAATGAACAGGGACAGAACCTACTTTACTCAGCCTCAGCGAAGGAGTCAATGAAGATCTACACAGATTACCCAGTTCTTGCTGTTCACTGACTACAAAGAGGTATCAAGGAAAGCATTTCTTTCGATTTCTTGCAATGTTTCATATTTGAGTTCTTTTCAGCTTTGATCCTTTTTCTCTTCGGCAGCACCGGAGCGAAGGGATTCCTCCCTCCTGGGGAGCCCGGACGTTGCTGACACAGCTCCAAGAAGGAAGAGAAGACAAAGGGCAGCAAAACCTGCTGGGACAGGGCCTAAGGTGGCCGCTTATGAGGCAGAACAACCACATGAAGAAAAGTAAGCAGTTTTTAAATGTATTTAAATGTTTTTTATACTTAAAGGTATCGTAGGGTTGGTTGTGTTCCAAGTCCAACTGGTCATGGTTGGGGTTGGTGACCTCCAGAGATTCCTTCCAACCTCATCACCCTGTGGTTCTGCCCTTGAAATTTCAGTGAAAATCAACTCACAGTACCATGTTTAATAGACCAGAATGGATTTATTTTGAAAATAAAATCATGGGGGAGGAAAAATCATTTAAAAACACAAGGGTGTCAGAATTTGTAGCACTTGTAGGTGTTTTTCTTCTTATGTCAATTTCGACTTCTGGAAGTATTTTCACATGGTCTGGGAGGTGGTTCACATGGTATTACCTCAGAGCTGCAATATGGTTAGTGGTATTTCTTTTAAATATATGGCAAATTCTATTTGAAAATACTTATATTCCATTTTTGCCTGTAATATTCCATGGATAACAAACTCTTTAAACAGACAGGGGCACAAGTATATTACAAATACATTTCCCATGATTAACAAATATTTTTAATAATAAAAAGTAAGAGAATTATTTTTTATTATTATATTTTTACGTAGAAGGTTGTGGCTTGATGCCAGCTGGGAATATTTAAATTTACAGTCCTGTTTTATAGTTAAAAAATTGCATTTTTTAGAATGGTGTAGAAAAATATCAGATTCTACTTTTCTGTTATTTTACAGTACATTGCAATGAAGAATGCCCTTTCACCATTGTACGTTGTCCATTTAATTTTGAAAATCTGTCTGTGTTTGGCTGAAATTCAGTTTCACTTTTTTTTAGTATTGATTGTTGAAGCAAAACCTATGGAGGCAAATTATTACAGAGGAGTACAGAAAGTCCTTGGACTGAGTAATCATCTGTTTATTAATATCTGAGTCCTCTGTGTAGGGGAAAGACTAAGAAAATACTGATATTTTTGTTTTAATTCCCTTAAGTAGGGCAAATTTTAGAAAAAAAACAGAGCAACATTAAGTTTTTCCTTCTGTACAGTCAAGTTCTCATGTGATGATAGAGCGAGTCAGACCTAAACCTGAAGAGTGTCTTTTCTTCTGGGCTATAATATAATTAGTTATATTTTAAGGCTTGCCATATGGAACATCCATTCTATCAGTCTCTATCTCCCTTTTTTCTCTTTGCACTATGTGGCAGTGGTTGTTCTTTGGTTAGCTAAGGAGATACAGAATCTTCACATTCACCTGAAAAATTACAAAAGCCAAACTGTAACAATTTCCACTTTGCTGATTATTTTATCCTTAAGGGTTTTTGAGCTTCATCTTAAGTCGTCTGCCAGCTGCTAATCAAGTTTTCAGTCGGTTTGCTTGGCTAATAATTTTCACTTCTCTCCAGCCTGTCGAAAGTAGGGAGATGTGGAATTAGCACCAGTTCACAAATAGAGATGTTCCTTTTTTTATGAAGCTTCTCCAGTAATTTGTACTGATGGAATGCCAGATCCTATGTGGTGTAAAAAGGCTTTATCTTAAGCTGACAGGATGTTGGGGTCCTGCCCAAAAATGTTTTCCAGTATTGTGTCACTGAGCAAAAAATTAAAATTACTAATTCCAAGCAAACCACCCCGGCCTGCTGGGGCGGCAGGGAGGCAAGGGGGGAATTTAACCTCGGAATTCTTTCACCTCTGGAAGGGCTCCATCACAAACATGGGAGATGTGCAGCCCTTGGAAGCGTGTCATGGTTTTTCTGCTTGACAGGAGGATCAAATGACAGACTGTGATCACGTTTGCAAATGCACAAATAAGCCCTTGTTTCTGAACTCTCCTGCATAGACCTGCAGAAGGAGTTGCTTCGTTAATGTAAATACTAATGTAAATGGTTTATGAATAAGATGCAGTTGCACAAAACCATATCCAACAGTCCTTGCTTTAGCAAATACAGCTTATTTAGAATTATTTTTGAAATTTTGGTGACATCATTGCTGATCATTTCATGTTCACCAAGGCTGTCACAAACCAAACATCAGGAACCTAATGCTGCCTTTATGTTATTGCATCATAAGTTTACTAATAAAAGATCTTAAGTCAGAAGAAAAAAATACCTCTTCGCCAAAGGAACCATCCAAGTTTTTCTTTTCTCCTTGACTTTCAGATTGGTTTTTGAAAACAGTTTTTCAGCAGTCATTGTTACCACATAGAAATTATGTCCTTAACTTCTACATATTTCTTGTAAGATTTTAAAGTATGCAAAGAAAGTAGCATTTATCTTGAAATAAAGAACATCTAAAGTAAATACTGAGTCATGAAAACTGAAAGGGTTCCATTTCTGCAAATATTTAGGATTTATGGATGTTGAACCTAGTTATGTGGCAATTCTCTAGTCCTTTGGAATGAAAATATATTCTTAGATATGACCAAGAACACTCAGAAGAATGCAAATAAAGATCTATTTGACATAGAAATTAGAGCAAAAGGAGGGCTACCTTTCTCGTGCTTTGTGTGTGGGTGCGGTGGCAGGAAGGGCAGTTGAATTGTGTTTATAGACTTAGACATATAGTATTACACTGGCAATTTATTCAATGGCTAAATCAACATTTTTATTGAAACTTGGCAGTGTGCTTTGGATAATATTAAGCTTAGCGAAAGTAGCCATGAGATCAGCAAAGAGCTGAACTAGGATTTGTAGAACAAGGTTGCTAAATGAACTGTTTAATTATTTGCTGAAATGAAGATGTACTTTAGGATAAAGCAAAAATTTAGGATAATTAGTTGGTCAGTGAACTGCCAAGATTTTGAGGTTTATCCAGCTCTCTAACAGGTTGTTTTTCAAATCTGATATTCAATGAAAGAAAATGCTTCCTAGGCAGACAGTTGTTACTTTTAGTTAATAACAGTTGAACTGTGGCTTTTAATTTACACATTTTAAAAGTGTGACAAAGGATTGATCTTGCAGTTCAAAACATAATTGACCCAAGAGGTTAAATAAAATTATTCTGATTCCAGTAACTGTGATGGTATTGATGTAGTTTTAACTGTAATTTAATATATGGCAACTTCCTAAGGTGCAAAGCAGAGATAATATATAAGTCAAGTTAAGATGCAAATTCTACTTTTCACAATTTGCATTTCATAATTGGAGCAGAGAAATTAATAAGAATGTTCCCAATCCTCAGTTAAAAATTATGCTTATTACCCAAATCTCTCTAGGGGCTTCATATGAATGACACCATTAGCCATGTGGAATATGCATTCAATAGAGAGGCTTAAGTGTAGGGCCTGTCAGCCTGAATCCTGTAAATAATTGGATGTTTCTATAATATCTTCGCTTTAAAAGTGTTTGAACCTATTTCAAAATAGACAGTATCTACTGAGGATGGCAAATTTTTTGATATGATGTCAAAAATTAAGCATGTTCTGTAGTCACAAAGTATAGTGGAACAGAGCTGGACCCTCTGTAAGCAAAACAAAAGTAAATCAGGAAAAAGCCTCCCTTTCTAGTGCAACTTACAGCTTTTACTTTGCTTCCATGATGGAAAAATTCCATCTTTCTGGTTTGGTTTAACAAAATTGGTTTTATTTAATGGGTTAAAAAAAGCAAAAACTTTTTTTTTTTTTCTGTCCCTCATTTTTTACTAGTAAAGGATGTAGTTTTATGGTCCTTATTAACACATGAATTTCCTAGGAGAAAGGCTTTCCTCAATAATTTCTATAAGTTACTCTGTGTATTTCAAAGTATAATCCATTTCAGCTGCTCAGTAGTGTTCATAATTTCTCTACTATTTACATATACACATATACATATAATTGGCGGAAGTGGTTTGGGGAAGGTGTCTCAAACACAGGAAGAACAGTATTATGGATCCAAATGTGATGGATTCTCCTGACATGAAGACTAGAGAAAATCAAAAAATGTTTTTATTGAGGAATTGTTTCATAATTTTGACAAGCAAGTGTTAGGAAGTACTTTTAGTTAATTGACTGAAGAATAACAGGTGTTATTCGCTCTGATACATAAGCACTGCTTTTCAGAGAGCCAAAGGGTTCAACATATTTTTGGGGTTATCAGCAGCATCCAATTAAAAAAAAACAAAACAAAACATACCCAGACTGGTGACTGGGTGTTTGGAAGTCAGAGGAGTTGCCAGAGGGTGTTTTGTGCCACCTGCATTGCCACCAATTGCTCCATCAGAGGAGGCCAAACAGAGAATGTAATTTTTACTTAAAACATGATTGTTATGGTCCTCACAACTCAGTGTTTGTTCTTGACTTCAGGGCCTGATTAAAGTTAGTCATGTGTGTAATTGTGGGTAGAAGGGGCTGCTGCGTAGTTTTTGCTTGTTAATGATAAATGTGATTTTTTTCAGTTTTCATACGCTCTTTCTGTACCTTCAAAAGGTTTTTAGAGTCTTCATCCCAGTACTGTAATAAGCTGGATTTGTCTTTCTTTTGATAGCCTTCCACCCCCTTAAAAGCACTCAGAGCCTGTGGTGAGCCAGGAGCTCCTGGGGGATCCTCTCTCTGCATTTGTTTAATTTATTGCTTGCGGTTCACATTTTTAAAATCCTAGTGCAACGTTTATTTAAAGTGTGGTTTGCCACCACCAGTGACTCAGGTAGAAGAAACCATAAATTTGTCTCAGAACTGGGCATTCTCAGAGGGTTACACACAGACATGGGGTTTTTTCCTATCTCACACAACAACTAATTCTTCTTATAAAAAGGTTTAACTAAGTAAAATTTGGGTCCCACTGAAAATGATACCATAACCTTCCATGCTGCAGAGGGGATATAAAGTTTGCCTCATAGTTACCTCCCATTTTTAAAGAAGGACATATTTAAGAGCTCATGTTGACATACCACTTTTTTATTTGTTAACTGTATATATTTAGTACAATAGGAAAGAACTTGGTGTGACAGTGTGGTCACTGATCTATGAGTGAGTCAGTGCACTGTCTGTGTACAGCAGTGATAAGCTCATTCCTGCCATAATAAATTTATGGAATGCAGTGTTTAGAAAGTTTTTGATGGTTAACTCATTCAGCCTGAAATGTAGGCAAGTTAAAAATACTCTTAGAAGAGACTCTAATGTGAGTATCAAAGAAAAATATAAATTAAATACTCAATTAAGATGTGCTGCTTCATGCACGCTCAGCATTTTCTTGTGCTTTGGGATGGCTTCTTTCTTCCCTCCCTTCCTCCCTTCCTCTCTTCCTCCCTTCCTCCCTTTCTCCCTTCCTTCCTTCCCTCCTTCCTTCCTTTTTCCCTTCCTTAGTACAAAAAATGAAAAATTTGCAAAAAAGTGGTTTCAAAAACAGTTCTGGAGTCATACTATATTCAACTGAAATGAATAAGGCAGAAATAAATACAGCAAAGTGCAGCTGTATTTCTCTTGATGGCTCTCTGTGCTGTGTGTGTTAAAGTGAGCAGCAGATAACTAGGCTTCCACTATCCACATGGGAAGGGGTGATTTATTTCCATGGGAGCTGCAAGGAATTTTTATCCACAGCTGCCATTTCTCTTGACTCCCCAGGGAAAGGTGGGAAAATATGAAGGCTGAAAGCCCTGGGCCGAAAAAAAATTAACATTATCTGCTGACCTCTAAGGCTCTAATTTGTCCTGAGGAAAGTCTCTCAGCTCTCTAGTTTGTAGCACATCTCACCGATTTTTGTCTCTGGTAATAGCCCAATAATTGACTGCTGATGGAGAAGATATTACTCTGTGAGACTGACAGGGCTGTACTCTTGTTTTCTCAGGGCATGTTCTTTAGAGCAGGGTTTTATTGCTGTGACAAATATGGTGAGATATGTGTCTCCGATGATTCATCTATAATGTATTTCAGTGAGACTGGTGGCTGCAAGATTACAAGAGGATAGCTTAAAAAATGGAAGCCATGCCTTCTTCCATTACCTTTCTGCTAAATTTTTGGTGTTTTTCCCTGGCCTTTCTAACAAATGTTTTAAATTGGAGTGATGTTTGACCTGAACTTTGTATTTTAAGCCTCTCTTAGGTAGGTTTTGGGTTGGTAGAGTTTAATTTATCATGCTGAGCATCAGTTTCATGAACCTGGCTGGGGTGTCTTGATGTGGAGGCCAAAGAATTTCTCCTCAGGAGTAAATTACAGTAAAAAGAAGGAAAGATGTGTGTGGTTGAGCTAACCAGCAGTGCTGGAACAGTTGTGGGCTTTTGAAGGAGACCATGCTATGGTATTTTCAGTCTTTTAGTGGGAAGTTGAGAAAAGGAGATTGCGTTAAAAACAACAAAGGCAATATTTGAAATTCCTTGTGCATCCCTGTGATTAGATTATGGGAGGGAAACATGCACTCTCTGTACTCACACTTCTGTAAAGGGCTCTTGATGGTGTCAATTAAACCTCAATTTCCTAAACCATCTTTTGAGGTGGAATTATTTTCACGTTATTTTTAAGGGAGAAACATGTAATGTACATACCTGAGATTTTCATTACCCTGTTGGCAGGAGATTAAGACTAGGCTGACGGAAAGCCTAAGTAGCCATGCTTGCCAGATCAGCCCTGATGTCAAAGATAGCCTGGAAGATAATGAGATGAAAGCTTGGCTATATTAATGAGATAAACTGCCTTAAATACCTGTTTTTATTGTTCTTTGACTGATCATGAAGTATGTCTTTACTGGATTAAATTAGAGTATTCCAGGAAACGAGCTGGAGAAAATCCCATACACAAAAATACACTGAAACTCAGGATCTGAGAAATGATTTCACAAGCTCCTGCAAATCCTCCTGCTCCATTGAGTTGATTGCTCAGTTCAGTGCACATTTCAAAATTCAGATTCACTGCATGAATTTTTTGAATTTTGATTGTATTTGTCCATTTTCCTCACTTAACTTTTTACCAGTGAATCATCCTTTATTTCATCCCCAAAACGTCCCACCTCAGCAAAGCAGGGCTAAAAAGCTACCATTTCGATTTGGCAAGACTTTTAAATTTCTTTGTGCTAAAATAAGTGCTTCAATTTTAACTTAAAAACCACAGAACTAAGTACATGGAACTTATTTTTCCAGTGGAGTCTTAAGTTATCAAACAGTGAAGGCTGTGTCTAGATTGTCTGTTTTTCTTCATCTGCCTAATTTCAGCTGATTACTGTTGACTGTGAAGAACATCAGCCAGTGAAAAATATTTCATTGGACTTATTTGTCCTTCTAGACCTCCTGTATGAGATGCATAAGGATGCCGCTGAAATGGAATGAAATACAGATACCCTTTTCCAGAATTCTTGAAATCCATGTCAAAACCAGAGCAAAAGGGGAATGACTCCAAAGTAAGCAGGCTTGTACTGAATTGTGTTTTAATCCTGTTTTTGCCTCGAAAAGTAAGTTGAGCTCTCAAAGTGACTTGGAGAAGGAGGAAGAAAAGGTCCAGAGCATGGAAGCGGGTGAGATGTGACACTGGACATGTTTCTGAGCAGAAAAAAACGAGAGATCATGGTGAGAGGCACTGACTGTGCATTTGTTTTCCTATTTATAATTCCTGTATGTTTCCCCCCAAAGCAGTAAATCAAGCACTTGAAGCCCATGACAGTGAATTTCCAGTAATATTTAGAGACATCCTTAAGTCTGGTCTGAATGCATAAATATTCATAAATTTATATGCTGTGACTAATACATACAGAATGAGCAAATGCACTTTCATGGTCGAAGGGACTCATCTGTTTCTGTCAACTTGTGTCAGAATTCAGCGTGACATTAATCAGGATCCTTTCTGATGGGTTCTGCCATCTGTGGGAGGGCACATAGCACATACTTATCCATCAGTTCAGAAACTTGTAGAATAAAGAGAAGGAGTTGCACAAATCATGTCTCTCTTAAATTCGTTTAACTACCATTCAGTCTCCTTGAGCATAAATAAAAACGAGCTTATTAGAAGCTGCAGGAGGTACAGAATTAGATTAGTATGATCCTTGTTTAAATTGAATATTGCTGACACACTTCCTTGATTACTTAATAACACTTAAAATAATTCCTTCATTCATCTGTCAAACCATTCACAACAGTTTTCATGTCACTGTTGCATCACTCCAGCTTGTACATACAACCAGTAATTTGAAAATTAATTACATACTTGTATATTCTCCAGATTGTTTACTGCATATCAACTCATACAAGTGGACTTGGTATAAAACCAAGGGAAAATGGTCAGTATGAAAAAACAATCAGCAACAGAGTCAATACGAAATAGTAGAAGTTAAATCAAATTAAATTCTCTTTTCAAAATTATTTTAATCAAGGTACTAAGGTGAATTAAAATCTAACAGTAGTCAATCTAACCACTGACATCAACTTTTCATCTACGTTTGGAATGAACACAGTAACAAGGACTAAAACTGAGGAAAAGGGACAAATGTGGGTGTAAACACTACTGTTTGGGGAGGGTATGTTTCATTCTAGGTTTCATTCTAGAAAGAGATGAGATTTCTCAAGTACTTCTTTAAAAGCTGTTAATTATTCAAGAGTATGGAAATAAATATTTTATATACCACTTATGTAGATACCAGAAAGAGAATTTGACATCAAAGCAAGAGACCTGTCTGCTAAATTAAAAAATGGTGCCTCTGGCCTTGTGTTTATCTAGAAAAGAGAGAGTAAAGATATCATTTAACATGAGAAGATCTGTTTAAAAAGAATCTGTTTAAAAAACTGATAATTGTAGAAAGATGTTGAAAGAAATTTGGTTTATGTTTTAGAACATCTGTTTCCAGAGATTGTTCACTGAATTTAGTAAGAGTTTGGAAACAGGTGATTTTTTTTCCCCAATATTGAGGAGTTATCCACATGCTATTTAAAATTACCAGCTTCTGAATTACTACTTGGCCACAGGAATAAAACTCTTACCAACACCTAGTTCACATGGTGATCTTCCCCATCCACTCCCTGGATTTCTAAGAAACACTACAGAATATTTTCATAGGGGCTATTTTTTGGTCAGAGAGGAAAATGGTACATTATTCATTACTTCAGTGTTCCACCATAACTCTCTAAAGCTTGAACTTGCACGAGTGTAAAACTGAAGTAAAGTGATGATAAATCATGTCATTTAGAGTCTGGTGGTGATGTGAACCATCCAGAGTGTTATTGCTTTAGTCTCTCTGGAGTTTATCTCTGGATAACTATTAAACTAAGTGAAAAAAAATCTATTTTTATTAAATAATCCTGACAAATTATATATTTTATACTGAAAATCCTCAATCCTTTAGGCTAAAATACACCACTAAATAAGAAAACATTTCTACAAATAGCAAACCTACTGGATTTGGTGTTTGTCACAAATACAGAATTATTTATCTGTTCAGATGCTATACAACTGTTAAACTGTTCTGAAACACCAGGTTAACAAATAATATCTTGGGATAAATACTCTCCTTTAGTTGTATATCTGTGTAGCTACAGTGATGATAAATGATAAATAATGATAAATGAAAAAAAAATCAGATATACCCAGTTGTGTTGACAAAATTCAAAGTGATAGAGTCTGAGCAACTATTTCAGTTCAAGTAAAAACAGGTTTGAAGAAAAAAGAGAAGATGCCCAAATAAAAATAAAATATTGTTTGGATATGATGAGTTCCCTATTGACTCTTTAAATGTTTCAGTATACTTTGTGAGCTCCAAAGTTTTAAAAAGAGACAAAACCATTAACTTTAGATCCATATTATTCAGAGCAATCCCAGAGATAATATAAGAAAAATGTCCAAAGCAGTATCCCCCAACCTATGATAATGGTGGGGGAGAGAAGCAAGGGGAGAAGATATGTCTAAAGATATATCAAGTTTGTCCAACGTCCCCTTGGGGCATTTGTTGTCTTTCCCAAATTTGGGAGCAGCAGGGGTTGTTCGGGCCAACAAATCCTGTTTGTGGCCAGGTGGTGGCTGACCAGGCTAAATTAAATTAATACTAAATTAAGTATTACCTAACAATGGTAGAACTTAAAGCCACGGGAGGCTTAGAAAAATTATGTCAGGGCACTGAAATAAATAGGGATGGGGTTGTAAGATTTGGAGGGTTTGGCATGAGGTGGAATTGAGTATTAGAGGGATTTAGTGTTGCCAAAATGAGCCTTTATTTGCTCTTCTGCATAAGAAAGACCTCTTGGGTCTTCTCTTTGTCTTCCTACTTTCTCCTCTGCAGTGTAACACTTGAGAGGTATAGAACAACGATTGCCTTCTGCGTGCCTGATGTGCATCTACACCTTTTTTGCTCCAGATAATACCCAATCAACCATCACATCCGAGGACAGGAGGAGGAATGCTAGCTAGGCTGTTTATTCAGGGTGACTTGGTGCAGGATGTTGCCAGAGACCGCAATCCTCAGCTTACATTTTCTCTAATGAAATTATTTGCAAGGTTGAGATGTTTCCTTGTGCTGTTCTAACCTTTTCTTAGGCTAGATTTGAAAAAAAAAAAAAAAAAGTCAGTGTTTCATGTTACCCTAAGACGGTGCTAGCCAGACACTCCTCTTTTTCATGGTTCCTTGCATACCACACGCAGATCTTCACTGACTCCTCTCTTGACATTTTCTCCTTTGCTAAAAATATACTACACGTTTCTTTATTATTTGTAACCTTTTCTGTTGCTGAGGTCCCTTTGCAAAGCTAGCTCATACGTAGATAGGACACACTGATTATGATGAGACATGTTTTTTCAAACACCATTTGGGTTTCATGATACATCAACCAAAATACATCTTTCTATCCAAAAGAGAAATATGCAAGTGAAAGAAAAAGCTGATTTGAGGGAGATTTGTTTTAGTAAAGTTTATAATCAAGATTACAGATGGTAAACAGGCTTGAATGTTGTTGGCCAGGTAAGTTTACATACCCTGTGCAAGCCTTCAAATTGCTTGAACCATCTTGAATCTAAGCTGGCTGTTCATATTTCTGTTTCACATCCTCACTTTTTTACTAGGCATTCCTGTCTTCAGTAGTATTTAAGCACAGTACTTAGTTTTAAGCATTCACCTGGTATTTCTCTATTTCTAACACTGTTACCTGAGCATTAGAAAGTTGAGTCTCAGCTGGGGCTTCCAAACCGTTAACCTTAAAATTTCTGTCACACCTAAAACTGCTGTCCTTAGCAGGTCACCAACATTCCAGATGTAACTGAGTTCCCTGCTTTTACATATATTTCTTGACTGAGTCATGCTGACAAGGGCTTTTCATCTTGAAAACTTTCCAGTTGTTGGACTTAGCCAATTTGACATGGAATTTGGAAAATGAGTCAGGGTAGAGCCTGATGCTGCCTGCATAAAGGTGCACCTGTGTGGAGGTTAACTTGCTGTCACCTGACATCTCCAAATATTATTTCTCCATTGTGTGTTCTTACAAAAGTAGGTTGTCTCATGTAACACAGTCTCCATTGCCCCCCAGAGCAGAATATGACTGCCTTAATACATATGAAGAAAAGAGGAAGAAAAGAGGGAGCAGATTGTTTTTCTGAGCTATTTCATGTAAACATTTAGCTGATGGAAACAAATATAAGATCCACAGCTGCAAGTTTTTTTTTCTTGAGGCAGCACATAGCCTTGGCAGTAGCATCCTGGAATAGCTTTTATAATTGAATCTACTGTTTTTATCGTGTCTTAATTCAGGTAGTTGCCTCACCCCAGGTTTAGGTCTGGCCCAAGATAAGGTAGATCCTGTCTGACATAAGGGGACTGCAGGACACACCTAAGTGGGTCTTGTTAGACCAAGCTCATCTGGACATTTCAATAAATTCTTTTCTTTTTTCCCCCCAAATTTTTTCAAAAATTTTTTTAATAATTTTCAGTAATTCAATAAGTAATTTATAGGTGATTGACTTAAATGTTAGATGTGTCAAAACACAATTGAACTTCAATGTTCCAAATGCATATTTGAGATTATTTGTAAGCTTCTGTGACAAGAACTGTAGTCTTGAAAGCCTGATACTCTTCATACTTAAGATTATGTATAGTAGAAGAAATTAACGAAAGTCAGGAGAGTGACAGGACATAATCAGGGTCCTCAGTCTTTAAAAAGTTCTTACAGACATTATTAACATGTTAATTCTCCATTTAGGTTATCATGGATCTATTAACACAGAGTAATTTGCAAGTCTTAGAGAAGAAGGTGGATTGTTGTTTTTTGTGTTGTACTGGTGGTTTTTATTCCCAAAGGCAGTTTTTCACTGTGCAAAATAAATTTTCAGTTAGCCAAGGAAGGAATCTGTGCTGCAGGACAGGATATTACTGGGATATAATTGACAAATTAAAATTTTATTTTAAATGCACAACCAAGAAATCTCCTTGGAGTTCTGTCTTTTTCTTCTCAGCAACAGGAAAATTTTAATTTATACTGTTTCACTCTCTTCCATATTTTATTTTGTTTTCAATACAGTGCCACATTTATTTTCTCACTTTTCTTCATCTTTCAGCAAAATGAATTTTCCTTCCAGTAATGAATCTGTCAGATAAATTGTGATAAAATTTATATTAACTTGAAAGGGAACCAAAGGAGCAATTCACATTAAAATTATACAATAGCAGTTCCATATTCCGTCTGTATACAAAGCTTACATGAGAATTCCTTAATGATGTCAACTCTGAAGCTCCTGTTTTTTATTTTAACACTCCTTGATTTCACAAGAATATTGCTCTACATATTGTTGTACACAAATTAAATGAAGTGGTGCAGAGCTGCAGCACCACGTAAGTATTCCAGGGGAAAAAATTAGTATGTTGGTAGTAAATACATGTTTAATTGGATAAATAGGACAACTTCCTCAATGAATGATGATTGACACACGATAAAGCTCTCTAGTCTTTAATTATAAATGAACTGACATCACAAGGATGGCTCACATGTGTGACAAGGGCTTAAGCAGCAGCTTCAATTTCATTAAAAAGCACTTCAAAAGAAAACCTAATTAGACATAAGCAGTGCATGGATATAGAAACGGCACAGAAAATTCTTGGTCTATTTAGAGATTGGAATGAATAAACTGGCAGGAGGCTGGAGATGCAGAGACCAGAGGTATCCTCCTGCTTTCCTAAAATTAAAGTTGTGTCTCATGGTGGCTGGACCTGACCGTTTCTCCACCCACACAAGTTTCTGTCATCCCTTCCAATCTAGAGAGACACCTGTCAGTGTTCCACCACACAAGTCTTTGCCTACTGGGACATTCCCAAAGTCACAAGTCATGGCACAATTTGAACAGTGTCCACCTTGAGCATCGTCATGTTTTCTGGTGCTGCAAGGAGAGCAGAAAACTTAGTCCAGCCTCCTTTTTCCCCAGCAAAATTCCTTCTTCCTCCAGCCTATTTCAGGCAAGTGGCTGTCCTGTTTAAACTATAGACTGTCCTATGGAGTGCTTTGGTCTCAGAGGACAGGTGGCTGAGCTTTCTCTGGTTGAAGGAGACAAAGGAATGAGAAGTGAGATGAGCTATGGCTAATTTGCTACCTGCTTATCAGTTCAACTCATAATCAGGTGATTTAAGGAGTCAGTGGAAACTTCAGGCTGAGAAAGTTTGGGCTGTTCATCCTTGAGACCTCACAGGACCTTCCAGTGTCTGAAGGGGCTACAAGGAAGCTGGAAGGGAAACTGTAGCGACAGAACAAGGCGGAATGGCTTCAAACTGACAGAGTGGAGGTTTAGATGGGGTATTGGGAGGAAATTGCTCCCTGTGAGCATGGTCAGGCCCTGACAGAGGTTGCCCAGAAAAGCTGTGGCTGCCCCTGGATGCCTGGAAGTGTCCAAGGCCAGGTTGGACAGGGCTTGGCGCAACCTGGGCTAGTGGAAGGTGTCCCTTCTCATGGCAGGGAGTGGGACTGGATGAGGTTTAAGGTCCTTCCCACCCATTCTGGGATCCTATGATTCTGTGAACTGTAGGGAAATAATCCACTCCATCTGTGTCTTTTACTTAGGCCAGTCAATCCCCCTACCTCTAACTGGAAAAAAAAAAGTCTGTCAGAGTAATTTTTAATTCTGAGTTACATTTATTTTAAACTGCAGAGCCGTCACTGGAATATTTATGCACTTTCTTTTTTGGGTCATAACCTATTAATTAACAGCCCACATTTTGAAATAGACACTTTTTTCCTTGCTTTTCTATTTTAATGCTTATCTCTTCTTCCTCATACCTTCAGCCCGCTGAGTACACCCACTGCTTTTTCCTGAAGCTAATGCAAGAATTTAAAATTCAAATTACTGACAGAAGTGGATTGCTGTTCAAACAAGGCATCTAAATGTTCTCTAACACCTTGATGATTTGTGCTTTCAGAGGGTGTGAGATCAATGAGATCTATTATGTGTTTTTATTTATAGTCTCTTTCCTATGAGTGGAGTTGTCTTCTACATAATCTCCAAAGCCCAGTCTGACAATTGCTGTAGTGTTTCGGCTATTTTATGCACTTACCTCTGAAAGACAGATAATAGAGTAATAAATACTGCATGCGTGACATGTGGTCCCTAGACTTACTAATCAACACAGAAGGTTAAACTGCAGTTTACAATTCTCTCTTTGCATTCAGAAAACACAAATATTTTCTCAGAAAGGCACTAAAGATGTCTGTATTGTGCCATGTATTCAAGTATGCTGTACAACTATTCTTGATATTAAATGATGGAAATCTATTTTACAGATACCTTTATAGTCCTAACTAGAGAGTGACTGAAAATTTCTTATGTATCCATTTGCTGTTTTAGTAATGAAAAAATCACATGCAGCTCATTATCTGAATAAAATACACACTTAACAAAGTTCCAAGCAAGAGCATGAGCCTGTAGAAGGGGGATCACTTGGACTAGGGGAAAATTCTTTTTAACAGACATGTGATCAATAAAGTGTGATTAAGTGGATGAGTGTGGATAGTTACTAAGTCTAAAATAAATGGTTTTTTATGTATGGACCCAGCCTCCTCACTCAGTCTCATCAATTGTAAAAATCATTTGGAGGAGGACCTGCTTTTACCCTTTGAATGATGTGTTTACACTCTCATCAGTCAGGTGCACACTGAGCTGCTGCAGTGGGCTCACTTGCTACAATCCTTCCATAGGGCCTCCCATTTCCTGGTTTTTAATCACGCTGTGTCATTGTGTGTCTGCCTTTCTGAGAGTTTAGTCAGAAAAAAGGTGAGCCTAAAAACACTGATTCTGTCGAACTGAGTCTTCTGTTATTTCAGAAGGCAGATCTTATGTTGGGCAGTGCCACAACTACATGGAGCTGCAGCAAGCTGCTAGATTTTTACTTTTGTGAGTTGAAATTGAAATTTCTACTATACATTTCACAGGACTTACTTTGACAGGTGATTTTTTCCTGTGTAGAAAAACATCTGACCAAAATCACAAAATGGCAGTTCTTAAATAACCTTCAGGGTTTTGGTGAAGATCTTTTTTTGGTTCTGAATCACAGAATCTCCTGAGTTGGAAGGGACCCACGAGGATCATCGAGTCCAACCCCTGGCTCTGCACAGGACACCCCAACACCCCCACTCAGTCCTTCAGAGCATTGTCCAAATGTCACTCTTGGTGCTCTGACCACTTCTCTGGGCAAAATCTAAGCAAAATTTTGTCTGCATTTCTTTTGCATAGCATGGAGTTTTTTGCTTGAGAAACAAAAATTCCTTTTGTTTGCCAGTGTGAAAGAATAATGATGGAAAATAGAATTACTGATCTCTCTTCCTATGGTCACAGGAGCCATTAGGACTTTCATCAGAAGATAATTTCATAAAGAGGCAGTCTGCAAAACTTAGTGTCAACCCAAAAGGCAGTGGCAACAACATAATTTCATCCTGATTTGGAATTTAGCCTAGGACATCCATTCAGGTAGATGGAAATAACAGAAGATAGTAATCCACTGGGTCCTGCGACTCTCTCAAAGACTCTGAGCACCCAGGGATGTTGTGAGAGAAGAACAGTAGGTCTTAGGAGACTCTACTGCTGAGAAACTTTACCTTTTCAGAAACCACTCTTGATTTGGAAGGGAATGTGTCTCCTTTCCAAAGGAATAGGTTTTATGACACAGTGTTAAAGCACAAGCTGCAGTTTTGGTGTGAATGGAAACAGTTTTAGTGACATCCAGAACAGGATGCTGTAATGTGATATCTTGAGCTGGGGTGTGTTGAATAAATCAGCACACCTGTGATACCCTGCTGAATCCACCAGTTGGAACTAAACTGGGCATAAATATTTACATTGCTGCTTTAGGTTAGTGAAAGAATAATAATGCAGCAAGAAATGCTCAAAAATGCTGATGACAGGCAAGCAATACTTGAAGTACAACTGTGAGGAAGTACTCATTATTTGAGTTCTCAAATAAGAATTATCTTTGAATTTATACTTGCTAGCAATCCACTGTAATTCCCATTAAAAAAGCATTGTGAGGAATCTATTGTTTTTAGAGGTGTTAGATGAGGATCTTAATGAATTAAAAGTGTACCACATTTATATGTGGAGAAAAAGCTTTCATCTTTGTTCCCTCAGGTCCCAGCGCCTTCCTGGGGAGAATGGTCACCTGCTGAATTGACCAAAATAAAGTGCTGAAAATTGCTTAATAGGAGGAGAAGCAATTTACCACTAATCTGCTTCAGGTTTGCCAGAGGTGATTTCTCAATTTGAGCTGTGGCTGCTGGAGCTGATGCCGAATGAAAATCGGCAGGTGGAATTATTCAACATAAAATCTGCTTGCCAAGGACTACCTTCCTAGGAGGGAGGATTTTGGAGAGCAAAAGCACTGTGTATCTCCCCTATGCTATCAGTGAAAGGAAGATGTGTAATCATCCATGACTGGCAAGTTTAAAAAACCTCTTCCTTCACCTTCCTTACAAAGTGTTGGAATAGGAAGTTTGAATTTCAGCAGAGTGAATATAATGAGGTCAGGGCAGCTGCAGAGCACTAATCATTCTTCAGAAAAAGGCCACTCTGTGCTCTCAGTGTGAGACATTTCCCGTTCTCAGACATGCATTTTATCCCCTTTTTGTCTGGCCTTCGTAAGTGGATGGCTTAGTCACCCTGGAATTAACAGTTCCTGTATTCTAGACCTTGCTATAAGCTTGATTACCCAGGCAAATTATTGCAAAATAAGCTGGTTAATAAGTGTATTTAAAGAGAAGTGGTATTGCACAAGTCCCTGAATTACACTCTTACTCCACGGTTACCCCTTCTAGTGCTCCAGGTCTCCCCAGCTCCAGAGGAGACAAACCCATACTCTGAGGATGCTTTTAGAGCACAGGAGTTTCCACCTGAGGAATTGTTCTTCTGTTGCTCTTTCTGGGTGTTTCAAAAGTAGAAAAGACTGTTTCAAAGACCTTTGAAAGACATTTTATTAATCCAATATATGTCCTGCTCTGTAAGCTTGATGATGGTGTTAATTTCTGGGAGGTAGTTCAGCCTGACCAGCTTAAAAAAAGAGAAAAGCTTCTCTGGAGTGGAGAAACTTGAGCATTTTTCTTGTTTGGAGCCAAAGCAATCTGATTTAAACTTTGCTTTATTCCAGGGCCTGGGTAATGTTAGTAAAGGTATTTGTTTGGGGCATAAACTGGTACTATATTTGGTATTCAGCTATCTGATCTGTATTTTTTAATATTTCTGCAGCTTAAGCCACAGGATTGCAGCACCCGCAAAAAGTAAGTAATGTAATAGGGCAGGGTCTGTGGTGCTGCTCAGCCTGTACACAGCACAGCTGGAGAAATAATGAGAAAAGTATTTAAATTATTATGGAAAACATGAAGAGCTCTTATGAGAACTACAGGCTTCTGAAGCATAAGAAACTGTACCATATGTGAGGCTGGCAGAGAGAGACTTTTGGGGTGAATATAGTCCTTGGAGGAACTAGTCCTGACAGTTTATCAAAGGCACAAAGCAAGACAAACTGGGAAAAGTAAATAGAGCAACAGAGCTGCCTTTGTCGGGACAGGTCTGGGATACAATGGCTCATGTTGTTATTGCTTCCTGACGTTGTGATCCTGCCCCATCCCTGCCAGCCAAGAGCTTTTAGTGTGCCTGATTGCCCCCCTTTAATCTCCCTGCCCCTCTCTTCAGGTGGGGGACATGAAACAGCAGTTTGACCCGGAGCCGACACTTGTTGTGCTGAAAGGTTTTTCATAAATTGCCCATTTTCCGTGTGTTTGTTTCACTGAGATGCCAGAACTCTGGTGGGAATCAGTAAAGCATGAGTTTTGTCAGCCCCTTAAGACAGGATTTTCAACGGTGTTTTATTCCTATGGATGCAGTGAGACATTTTCTGGGATGCTTGTATGTGCCTTGGCTTGCAAACTCCTGGGGGAACGATTTGCTGTGTTCAGTCAGCATTTAAGAAAAGAAATAAACCTCTAACATCTGCAGCACCATAAACATCTTGAACAGAAAATTGTGGTGCCAAGTATCACTGTAGGTTTTCTTCACTTGTGTAGGCCTCATCTTGGACAGAAATAACTATAAAGTCTTACATGCTCGAGTAATATGGTTGTGGTTGTTTTCAGCCACTACACACACATTCTGTAGTGGTATCTATTCTTAGAAATATTCTGTTTTCAATGTAGAGAAGTCTTAAGGCAGAATAGAGCAAATTTAGAGGGGGACAAAAATCAGTATACAACATGTATTATCTACAGATCATCTGGAACACCTTTGCTCTCTCCAGCAGGAGTTAAGAAATTTTCTTCCAAAATAATTCTGCTGTTACAAGAATTCTTTTAGGCCATAAAAACCTTGAAAAGCTACTTGCTCCTGTTCTGCCTGCAGGCACATTACAGAACTTGTCTGTAATGTCTCGAAATCGTCAGCCCTTGTCCTTGTGGGTGACTTTAACCTGCCGAATATCTGCTGGGAGCTCAATACTGCA
>JAYRBT010000093.1:9047014-9057419 GCA_036023395.1 Myiotriccus ornatus
TAATGTTGGTTTTTCAGCTGCAAGAAAGATGGTGTTTGTATCAGGACCTTTTGTCTGGGCCTGTGATACCACATATCCCTTCTCTATCTCTTCTACCAAAACATGGAGGTGGTTCTTTGTTTTCACTTTTAATGTGTTTCCACTCTGCCCTTAGTTCCTTAAATATCACAGCGAACAATGAGTGTGATGGAAGATGTGCTGCTAAGACGATCTGTGTGGTGAGGAATCATGGCCAGCTGCTTGAAAACATCTGTATATGTAAACAATCCCATGTTTTATAAAGGTTGTCATCCACTGAAATGTCAACAGAAGCAATTCTCACTGCAGAGTATCGTGACAGGGAGCTGAAACCTGGTTTCAGGTGTTCAACTGCCCTTGTGCTGTTTTGGTTAGTCTGGGTTCATGAGAAATGATAAGAATTTAGGAATAAAACTTGTGTGTTTTGTCACCCAGCTTTCTGAGATCTGTGCTGCAAGAAACTGCAGAGCTGGTTGTTCATTAAGTCTCTGAGAGAATATCTCCCCTTATTTATGGGTAGATATGGTGGCTTCAGAAATGCAGCGTTCATTTTAAAAACTGCTGTAATAGCAGGTGAATAAGTAGCAGACTGTATTAAAGAGTGTGTCAATAGGGGAAACAATAACACTGTTAGGTATTTATATTTTACTCCTAAAAATGGAGAGCTGAAATTTCTGGAGCATGCTTGATGCATTTTGAACTAAGATCGGATTTGCCTCTCTTAGTTCATAAAATCCAATGCTGCAGCTTGGGAAGACTCTACAAAACCAGTGCAAACATTAGACTCTTTTTGTATTCACTGTGCAGTGCCCTCCAAACACCCTGTCTACGTTCTTCAGTCTATGGTGGTCTCCTGGGATACTCTTTTCTCTAACAATTCTCCTCAGACTCCAGTGGGACTCCTTGGTGTAGTAAGTTTTACACCTGGGAGTAAAGGTTTGCAAGATTTGGTCTTGAATTGAGATGCATAAAAAGAAGTGTAGGCCACAACACAGAGAAAAGGAGGATGAGAGAAATCATACTATCCTTTTTGAAATGGTATTTTTTCATTTTAACTCACTTCACATTCAGAAGTGTTAAGTGGTTGTCTAAGGGATGAATTTCCTTATGCACAGGAAAAGCTATTTTAGATTTTGATGGGATTTTCTGCTTCATGTAATGCAGAAAATTATGCCCTTTGGAATTTGAACCCGTATTTTATGACCTATCCTATCAAGTAACTTTACAGAAAGATACCGTCTTAACTCAGTGTAGATTTCTCAATTGTTCATATTCTTGACATAAAAAAATGTGTTATCTTAATATTGATGCTACTGTCCCAGTAGTTGTAAACAAATTATAAAACTTGTTCCTACTGGTTCTCTAGTTATCAGAAAACAAAATAGAAGGAAATATGTAATGCCTTTATGCTGGAAACTCTCACTTTTGTGTAGTTGTTATGCAGTCTCAGAGCTGCAATAAAATTGTGAGGGAAGACAGAACATAGAGGAGAGAATAAGAACTATTGTAGTTACTTACATATTCATCTTCCTTCTTGGTGAAGCCTTGCCATGCTGGCCACAAAAAGTTTTGCAACTAAAGCTGGTTTATTTACTATGAAAACTAAGCAAGTGAAAGAGCCAAAGATGGAGAAAGGATTAAAATTGCAATTGCATGTCCATGGCAAACTATTTATAGCAAAAGAGAAATCCCCCCCAAACAGATGCCCATCAATCTTCCTATATTCCATGCAATTTCCCATTTTCACAGTCAGGTATCTTAATGTCACTGCAGTCAGGTGTGGAAAACACAGCTCATTATTGCATCTGCACCTTCCTAAAAATGCTTTCAATTCAAGGCATCCATCTTTCAAAGATGTACCATTTCTCTTCATTTCATGTATTGCCAAAGGAAAAAAGTAAATTAGACCTGCCTGAATGTTTACTGAGAACAGTTATGTAGCAAAAGTTACTTTTTATTTTTTGAAGTTATGTCACTTAGCTGAAGAAAAAGCTGTTGAAGAGAAGTTTGCAGTTTGCATCACACACCAAAAGCCGTTTTGCATTGAAATTTTGAAATCACTGCCAAGTCCCCAGACAAGCAAACAATTTCTCACAGGATTTACTGCATTAAGAAAATCAAGTTTATACACAAAGATGAAAATCTGCTTGCTTATCAAACCACAGCATAAAAAATAGCCATTTTCAGAACTCTCACTGATTGCCAGACATGATTATTCTGTAGTATCTACTAAATCCGTTTGGCTGGAGAGGGGTAAGGAGAAATTTGAATCATCTCTTGGATAATATTGTTGAAGTCATAGAGTAGTGTAAGTCTCTTCGTTGCAGTGCAGGGAACTACATATAAATGACTTAGCTTTTTGCAGTTATGTTGATTATTCCTGCTGCTCTCTTGTTACTTTCAGGGTTAGCATTCATAAATGTGTGCTTTGACAGGCCTAAATCAGGTAAGATAATGTTCTATGTCAAGTGATTCCACCAGTATTCAAGTTGCTTTTCCCCACCACTAAGAGTACAGTTCATTGCAGAGAATGGTGGAAGGACACCAGTGCAAGATAAATCTGTGACTTGATTCAGGGTGAAATTAAGATGTTAGTCCTTCCTATTTGCATGAAAATTACTCAGTCATGCAATCCACAACGTTAATGAAATACAAGACTGTGACTAATGGAGTCACTTGAATTTATTGTACTTCCCTTTGTCCAAACTCTCTGATTTTATCCTCTGTCTAGAGGATTCTTGTTCTGCAGTGACTGTACTTTGCTGTGGCACCTCGTACTGGGTCAGAGACAATATTCATCCACGAGATTGTGGTTCAAATCTAAGTCAACCAACCTTGTACATTTATCGAAACTGTATTTGACTTCTTGCTGAGCACAGAAAATAAAGGGATCTCTTCTTCACTGCTTTCTGACTGCAATAGCTTGTCTTTTTTATCATCTAGGGAAGATACTGATACAGTCACATCTGGTATTATCTGCAGTTCAATAGCGACAAAAATCATTAATGGAAAATGTATTGAAACATCCTGTTGGGATTTTTTTTCATCCAAATGATGCCTATATGGTATTATCTTTGCTCCCATGCAATCTGATTTTGGAGGGAAAAATACTACACCTGCCTGAATTTTAAAATAGTCAGTGGGTGAGGTGGCTTTGCAGTCTTAGCTTCAATATATTTTATTTGATGTACACTTAAAAAATTCCTTAGCGCTGTCTGTCTAATCTTCATAGGTTGCTTCTCTCTTACCCTGTGCAGTTTTTGTGGTGCCCTGCTTGGTTTGGGCTTGTACAAATAAAGGAAAACTGGTACAGTTGGATGTCTCCCATACTGAAAAGTCCTTTGTAAAAGAGGTCAGAGAAATCAGATTTTTTTAGGAGCACACCTGATGAGTAGAAATGAGGTTTTTAGTAACTTGTGGGGACTTGGCAAAGGTGGCAAAATAGGATAGTTAGATCACTGCTGGAAGCGCCTTAGAAGAGATCAATATATGAACACTGTTCCCACTGGAACTTAAGGGAAAATTCTTGTAATTAATAATAAAAAAATTGATCTATGTGATGGCAGTGGTTTCGGACCACAGCTCTCAGGCAGCCCTGTAGGAATAAAGCAGTGCAGTGTTTGGTGAGATAGGCCAAGTATTGATTCATTCTGATAAAATATTTTTCTTTATCTTTCAAGAAGTCCCAATACATTAATGATATGAATAAAAGTTTGGTATTTCTGACACGTCAGGGGTCCCAACAGACAAAATTCTGTTTTGTTACAGAAACTATATTCTGTCTCTGTCTCGTTTGCTGTTGAACAATGTATGTGAACAGAGAACTGCACACAGAGGCAGGAAAGTGTAATTCTCTATTTTTCTGAGGCTTAGTATACTGAATAGGTATCATTGTATCCAGGTCTCTTGAGGAAAAAAAGCAGTGCAAAAACTTCTTGGAGTGTTTTTTTATGTGTGCAGCCTCCTACTGACAGCTGCAGAGAGAAATGTCTTCTAGCCTTTTTATCCCTTCCTCTTGCTGTGTGCTTTTCCTATCAGCTACCCCATAAATATTTTGCTGTAACTGGCACAGAGGATTGGCCTTGCTCGGGACCTCATCAGGAATGAGACACAGAACTGGATGATTTTAAGGCAGCTAGAGGCTGGGTCTGAATACCAATCATCTTGCTCAACTTCAGAGCTTCACAGACCGCCTTGTGCTTAGATTTCAGTCATATGCTTAGTGTTTCATGACCAATTCATATTTATTCAATTTGGTGGAAGTTCATTCTTTGTTGTCAACAGTTTGTGTTTATCCCTGATCCTCATTGCAGATTCCCCTTCCTGCTATTCCCTTCCTTTGCAAAGGCGTAACCATCCTGTACATCCCTGCGCTCATCTCATTATGCAGCGTGTATCACTCACATGCTAAATAAGGCACTTCAGATTTCCAGATTTGGCTGAAGATTTCTGCTAGACTCCTCATTGCACTAAGACAGGTGAAATTCCCTGTGGTGGGCATTAAGATTGCATGGGTCCTGAGGACAGGATAAATCTCATTTCTTGCTAAATTTATCCTGATAGATACTCCTAAGTATCTAAGGAGGGGAGAAAGCCATGTATATCTCATGCTTATGCTTGCTCTCTTGCTATTTAAAATATTTATTTGGGGTATTTCACAGTAAAATTAACAGAGGTTTTTCTTGTTCTAAGTAGATGAGGAAGATAGTGGTGCAAGGAATTACGGTTTCCCACTTAAAAAAGAAGACAGGTCTACTGTAAAGCATGTAAGACATGCTGACAAGTGTGGTCTGGAATTGTGATTACATTAATTACTATATTTGGGATTTGAAAACAGAATGAGTTAGCCAAAAAGAGCCTACACTGCACTGGTGTTTTAAAAGTATGTAATCTGAGTTACAGAGGCTGATGAAAAAAAAATCTCTTTTGTGTGTGACAGCAAAGATTAGCATAAAAATCACAGATCATTTTTACAGTATGATTATCACATTGCAAGATAACATGGGTTTCATCTTAGTGATCCTTAACACTGCACTTTGGTTCTTGCAGGGAGCATTATTATATCCTTTTTTTTTTTTTTTTTAAAGGGAAAGCATAAATTGCTTATGGGGGATGTTTAAGTGTTATACAATATGGCTTTAAACTTTTCCTGCAATTAAAGCCTAATCCAAAACACTGAAGCACATTATCAATTTTATGCTTAACTGGAGCATTTTTTCAACAGGTCTATTCATCTACTAAAAACTAAGCACATGCTTAAGTGCATTGTTGAACCGGAGCCAGAGCTGTTATGATGAAGCAAAGAAGAAAAAAAAAGAAAAGAAAAAAAAAAACAACAAAAACAAAACAAAACAAAAACCCAGAAAAACAAAAAGTCTAACAGATAATATTCATATTTTGGGGATTAAAATGTTCATTTTGAGGAAAGAAAGAGCTTAAATATCTATTGTCTGCAGGCACAGGTGAAAGAGGCAGCTGCTGAGGACACGGCCGTTGACAGCTATGGATTGCTGGCTCTTCCTGGGACAGAGGGGATGAGATTGATTGTTCCAGCATTCCTTGCAGATCCCACTGAATGGGGAGGTCAAACTGGCGGGAGCAGCAGCTACTGCTGAGGAGGGTGGTGAGGCTGCCTGAGACAAAAGGGGCTTTGCTTCCTGAAGGTAAACTGAGGAAGGAGCGGAAAAAAAAAGCAACAGGATGCTTCCAGTCCCACACCCAATCTCCCCACAACCTGTATTTTTCTTAAAAGAAAACTAAAAAGTAAAGCTTCCACTTGAACCTTCTACCAGAACATTTTTGTTTGCATGTTAAGTTTGGCCAGTGCTGCTGATCATCTCTGATGTTTGCAGTTAGCGCTGTTTCATTGGGGTTTTTTTTCACTGTTACAAGTCCTGTGGGTTAAAATTGCTGCTTTTATGGCTGTTTTGCTGTTTTGCAGACAGGTAGTGACACCAATAGCAGCGTGGTGAATTATTCATAGAATCCCAGAATGGTTTCGGTTGGAAAGGACATTAAATCTCTTGTCATTCCACACCCTGCCATGGGCAGCGACACCTTTCAGTATCCCAAGTTGCTCCAAGCCCTGTCCGACCTTGCCTTGACTAAGCTTTTGGTGCAAGAATATGTAAAGGAAAATATTGATCAGTAATATTGATAACCATTTATCAACAGTATTAGTAAGGACTCAAGTCCTACCAGGTACAGCCCTGAGCAAAGCCTGGCTTAGGAGGAGCAGGATTTCCATGTGAAACCTGCAGGTAATACTGGAAATCAAAGCACTTAATACAGAACAGTCTAAAAGGAAAAGGATGACTGTCCTTAAGCCGATAGATGTTGCATTTTTTACTTTTCCTTCATGATCTCTTCCCTTTTTGCCCCTGAACTGAGCAAAACACCTACACCCTGGCACCCCTATAGGAATCCCCTGACTTTAAAGTTAAGTCGGTGTTAAAGTGCTCTGTAACATCAGGAAGTCTGAGCAAGGAGAGGAAGAGGCCATTGTGTTGTAAACAGTGCTATGGAAACCTGTGATTTACAAAAAAAAGTGGAAGGAGGGAGTAAAGAAAACAGAAATTTTTCCTCTCCTTAATATTTGAATCACAACTGTGTTTAGAGACCATGCTTCCTGTATTTGTTTAGGTAATGTGGTAGGCAAATATAATTGTTTTGAAACTGCCAGAGATCCCTGTGTATTATTGGATGCCTTGTCCCTGAGGTAAGGATGCTTATATGTACAATTATCTACTGAAAACAGCTGACCTCATGCTCGTGTATCCTGAGCTATTTTGCAGATTGCCACAGTTCTCATACAGACCAATGTATGTTGTTTAATATCTAATCTGTTAACTTTTCACTTCTTGGCCCATATTTGGCTGTAAAAAACACAGTCCTCTTAATTACAAAGAATCTGTGTCTGTGTTTTCTTTGTTTTGCCTTATGGGGGGAAAAATTAAATGTTGGGGAGAGGAATTAGGTTTTTGTTTTTTTTTTTCTTTCATATAAAATATTAAGTGACCTGTGGCAGTTTCCAAAGCATTTCATTGGGTTTTCTGCTGTTTAAATTGAATTTTACATCATTTGTTATAGTGACACCTGCTGCCCTCGTAATGGTTAAGTGTATGTGACTACATAGAACCCACTTTTCAAAAAATTTATAACTACTGTAAGGATTTTATTCTGTGCTGAAACTTGGCATACAGGCTTTTTGACTAGAATATATTATTCTTTAAAAAAATGTGGTGGAGAGAAGTTGGTAATTCATAAGAGCTTACTGTGCAGTAAAAGCAAATTGATTTTACTGACACATTTATCTGTTTATGCCTCTGTAACTTGGAATATGAGAATGAAATAGTGCGTTTTTTCACTTCTTCTGCCTTTAAATCTCAGTTCAGGCTTCTGTTTAGGTCACTGGTGTAAATGGATCTGACTTTCTTTTCCTAGTGCTCCTAAATAGTTCTCTCTATCACAGACAATTTGATTAAAGATTGCTCAGCAAGGAGCCCAGCTGGTTTTCAGCCAGAGAAGAGGCACTCCTGGATGGAATCTTAGAAAATTCCTTTAAGGCTGTCCCTGCTTTGCTGTTTTTTAAACCTGCTGCTTGTAGAAACAGCAACAGGTGCTGTTCTTTCATGTTAAGGTTGGCTTTTATTGACAAGTATTTTCCCCTGAAATACCTGGGAAGGTGATCACTGCTGATAAAGAGTTGTTTTATGTGGCATTTTTCCCTTTATAAAATGGCTGTGAGTTTTCTAGCATCTTTGCTGGAATCACCCCAAACATCTATTTGACAAAAATCCCTTGCAAACCAACCTTCCTGTCTTTGTAGTTACCTTTTACTAGGAATAGTAGTACAAATAAAAATTGCTTATGCTTTTTTTTTTTTTTTGGCGGGGGGGGTAATTGCTTGAATACAGGAAACTTTTTTTTTCCAAAGCAGCATTGTGTTAGTTTATCTACTTGGTGCCAGAAAGCAAAATCTGAGACAATTTTTATAACACTGTAGTGCGTGGAGGGTAACAGTCAATTAAAAGTGTTGTCTAAAGGAAGTTGGATTTGTACAGTCAAGTTAACAGAGTGAAACTTCAACAAAGTCTGCTGTACCCCTGAAATAATCCATCTGTAGCTAGTAAAGTGTGCCCTTTTCCTTTGCATTTTGTTGATTCACCTCAGGTTTCCCTTGTTTCGTTGAAGACTGTCTTGAATTCATCATGGTGTTTTGTGAATTATTTCAAGGGGATGCCTTTGTGATTCATTGCAATGCTGAGGAGACTGGTGTTAACAATTATAAATAAAGTAATAATGGTGGCAGAGATATTGCTGTGCTCCAGCTGCCTCTCAGGAGGTGAGAAGGGATGGGGAAGTGCTCGAGTGGGGAAGGGATGTGGGTTGAGGATGACCTGCAGGTTGGGTAGGACCTGGGAAGCTGGTCCTGTGACCGCATCCTGGGAGCCGTGAGCAAAACCCTGGAGGGATTATCTCCAGCCTGCTTCTCATCCGTGAATGTGACTGACATTCGTGTACAGCTTTGTCTTCATAGTAATTCAGTAACCAGCAGTAGCACCAGCGTTGGTAACTTTTTATCCAAAGTCTAGACATTTTATATGAGGTTGGTGTTCCATTCTCTGTTTTGTAAGGGAGGCAAACACACCTTTTTTTTTTGGGTCTTGTGGTCGCATGATGGGTACTCTGGCTGTATGCTGCTCTGCCTAAACCATCCCCAAAATAAGCACTCTTTTTATCTGGAGCTATAGTTTAGGAAGTAAGACACACGTGTACCCACCTCCACCGGTGGGAGGGAATAGTGGGAACTCACCTGTCACTCAGGAGCTCGGCACCACCCTGTAGAGTTCAACAAATACAGGCTGTCACACAAAAGCATTAGATGGCTCTATAGAATGGCTGCCTTACAGTCTTTAAGAAGATTAAGTGCTGGCTTTTCTTCCTTGGCCTGAACTTTGTAGAGGGACACCAGAAAAAGAGAGAATGTGGTGAAAGGCCTCATAATATGACCCATAGTAAATAGGTTTGTTGGAAAAAATACAGGTGAAAGTGAAGATATGCCATCCCCATCCCTTTGGAGTGAGGCTTGCAGAATATTTGTCACAGAGCTTCCTGAGACAAAAATTGGTAGACTTAAAAAAAAAAGCCTCCTGGGCTGAGCAGTGAGTGAGCCCTGGAGGATGGTGGCTGTGTAGATGCTGACCAAACAAAACATGTAAACACAGATTTAACCTTCGAATCCCTGGATAATTCCACTGGCTTCTACGGTAAGTGATTTATTGGACCAGGACCAAGAATGCAGCATTTTTGGAAGAGTAACCCTTGCCAGCCAATTTAATGCCTACTTTAACAGATTTTCTGGGTCAGTTTCCCCCCTTTGTGTCCCCAGTGCTTGTCGTCCCCTTGGGCTTGTGCTTTGTGCCATCAACCCACCAGCCATGAACTGTGAGCCCCCCAGGGCACCGTGGGACATGAGCTCCCCTGGTGGGAGGGGATGATGCACGCCACCATCTGCCGTGTTCCAAAGGTGTTGAACTGTACAGAAATATCCCATGTCTTTGTGGAGCAGAGCATTTGAAATTATACACATTAAAGTCAAATATAGGAAACACCAGATAGTGGGGGGTTTGTTTGTTTTGTTTTTTGAATGATTAACACTCACCAAACATCATTTCATTCAGTACTGAAAATCCTCTGCACCAGGCATTTCTAGGCAGTCAATAATTCAGCAAGACAGTGTTTATACAGTGAAAGTCAGTGTAAAATACAATTTGCAAAGCTGCAAACTGGACTGAGCTTCTGTTTACATTAAATATATAAACAGCAGAGTGGTTTGGGCTATATTTTGTGTGTGTCACACATACAGTGCACAGCCCAGCTCTTGTGTGTACACAGCCCACGCATAAATATTTCGCATTAATGCATTCAGTTAGCAGTGCTTTGTAGGAAGTCAAGTGCCCATGACCAAAGACAGTGCACAGAGTGTGTGGATGTGAAGTTTGTGACAGTGGTAATGGATCGTGTTTCCTGTTGCAGATAAGGATGCTTAATATTTATATTGTGCTTTCCATTTTAAAAGCAATTTAGAAATATTAATTAACACAAGCCTATCAAGGGAAAAATAATCTGAGGCACAGATTCCGGTGAGCGAGAGAGGCCTTGGGAAAGCAGTAATGCCAAGAGAGACTTAAAAGTAGTAAATGACAGCGAATTAGGCATGAATTTGGAATACTGATTTGACAGCAGTGAAGACCAATTCAATTTTAGTCTAATAAGCAGAGGTCTCCTGTCACTGAGGATGCTGAAGTCTTGTTAGCAGAGGGATATTGACAGCTGGAGAGATGGAGAGAAGAGCAGCTGCTTACATAACACAGGGAACTGGTTA
>JAYRBT010000093.1:9068027-9078832 GCA_036023395.1 Myiotriccus ornatus
CCTTAGCTTGTAAATTGAATCCTGCTCCCAGTTTATTCAAGTCACCTCTCCCAGATTTATGAAGAACTCATTGCTGCTCTTTCTGAGTGCATTTTGCCATTAGAAAACACATACCTAAGTGATATCCACATACTCTACTGACCCAAAGTGGTTTTCTGCAATAAGCTGATCAAAGTGAATGATCCAAAACCCACTGAACAGATCTGTGGATAATAGGTAATAAAGGCAGAAATAGGCTCCTGGTGGTGCCCAGTGTACGTTACAACTGCTCAGCAGGGAAAAAGAACATGCTTAATTCACTCAGAGTTTATAAAAGATCATTTTTTTGGGTTATGTCCTTGGATTCTCCTACAGCCTTCTGAGAAAAAGATGTTTCTAGCTATAGCCTGTAATGTAAAAAAGATATCAGAGCACCCTAGTTTTGTATTGAGGAAACCTTTCATCATATGAATGCTAACTAATCAATTTTTCTTTCAGAATAATTTAAATGTTAATAATGTGTGAAGTGGGGGGGTTTCACTGTGTAGCAGCAAATGCAAAGGATGGACCCCAGAGAGCTGAAGGCTGAGCCTGTATTTCAGGTGGCTTTGCAAGCACAGACTTAAACTTGTAGCTAAATACTTTACTCTGTTGTTCTCCAGTTAAATGCTATTGCTTTTGTAATTCGTTTCAACCTGCTTTTCAGTTGTAGCTGTCATGTGCAGTTACCAGATTTTGGGGTGGAAAACCCCTCTTTCTACAATCCAGTGCTGCAACAGCCATCTCTGGGCTGTTGCCCTTGGAGAGAGCAGGAGGAGGAGCACGAGGACGCACCTTTCCTGCGTGATAAACCAGTCCAGGAGTTTTCATTGGCCTCAGGTCTCTGAGCACTGTTTTTGATCCCCCTGAGGGGACAGGAAAGGGTCAGGGAGACCAAGCGGCTCCAGGGTTTGGCAGCATGGAGCAAGGTTGTAACACGGTTTAGCCGGTGCTGGTGTTGCATAAATGTATATGTGATAAATAATGGCCATGAGAAATGGCTCCTAATATTTGCCAATAAATGTGCAGTGCACTGGATTTATGAAAGACCTTGACAAAATTCTTAAACAAACCAAGTTTTTGCTTTACTCTATACTTTTATAGCTATGATTAGGAGATTTGTGATTTTTTCCCCAGTGAAGACAGTGGTGCTAGTCTGTTACTAGAAGTGCATGTGGTCTAGTTTATTTAAGCAGGAAGGAGTTTAAGTGGAAATGAGCCACAGAAATGTGTGCCACTTGTCTAAAACAAACATGGTTTCGTCTTTTCCTTGTAAGTAACATCTATTATTGCATTTTTAAGTAGATCTTTGTTAGTAAGCATCTGCAAACATGTTGGATCAGATGGAAAGATCCAGGACTATACTTATGTTACTAAACCAGAATGTTCTTCTTAAATAAGGACCTGCACTAATGCCAACTGAAGTTAACTGGGAATTTGCAAGTGAAAGGATTCAAGTCCCTAAAAGTTCCTGTTTTGTAGGACTAAATAAATTGAGTTGGTGACTAGTTGTGCTGTGAGCTGATTTAGAGTGGTTATTGGAAGTTATATCAAATATTAAGTTATGTCATTAAAGATACACGAGAGTCTCCTCAATGGAGCAGGTTTGTTTGTGAGTTTGCTCTTTCTGTAATCACTGTGTCCATTTATGTGATATTTGAGGTACTCCCAACTTTCCTCCCTCTGAAGGTCTCAAAGGATACGTAAAGAAAAAGAAAAAGATGACTTGTACAAATATAAAACAAAATCATCCCCAAATGATGGTCTCTGGTTCTAGAGAATGAAGAGTGTCACTTGCAGGAGCTGAAGACAGTGTTTAGCAATGGTCCTGGTTTTTGGAGTTTTAATTTAAGTTGTGTTGATTGAAGGGATTCCAGACTTGTCCTACTGCGCAGGGGTGATGATGGATGCAGGTGCAGTAGCGGATTGGCCTCCAACCAGATGAGGAATCTTACGAAGGAACATTGATTCCCTGGTTGTTGTTATTATTATTATTATTATTATTATTATTATTATTATTATTATTATTATTATTATTATTTAATTTAATTTATTTTATTATTATTTTATTATTATTAGTGGTGGTTTTGTCTCTCTGGTGGCCTTAACTGAGACTAGACTGTTTGCTCAGTACACTGAACATAGGAAAATGCCACATGTGGGCACCTCAGGAATCAATCTTTTCAGCTATTTCTTGAGTATTTTTCTCTAATTTCTATGAATGTGTTTTGGGGCCCAGTGTAGGTCGGGCTCTGATGATCTCTGACACCACAGCTCTCTTCAGATGATTGAAATTGGCATAAAAGAAGTACAGTTTCTTCACTAACTGAGGGAAAAGTCTCTCAGCTGTAATTTCAGATCATGATGCTGATTGTATCCAGAGAGTTCTTCAAGACTTGCTGGGGTTTACATTTTGCAGGATCATTTAGAAGTATATGGGCTTGTTTTCATATCATTTCTAGGAATAAATGCCAGCCTAGACTACATCTGGAAGTGGAATACTCTTAATACTGACAAAAAGTAACACATTTTATTTTCTTTTTCCATTCTAAATTGAATTAAAAAGAAAAATATCTCTCTAATTTACCTTACATTATAGTCATTGTAGCATATTTGTGTAGGGGAATACCATCATATTTTTAATCACATGTAGCTTCCATTTAGTCTACTTGCACTTTTAATATTCCTCTTCAAAGAGCTCTGCATATGGTGTTCTCAATGCATCAAAGAAGCTTTTCCCCTCTTCCATTATCCCTTTTTTTTTTACTTTTTATGGTTAACTTTCCTCTTTCTGCCCAGTCAGGATGTCTCCCAGGAG
Organism: Myiotriccus ornatus; assembly: GCA_036023395.1. Classification (NCBI taxonomy): domain Eukaryota; kingdom Metazoa; phylum Chordata; class Aves; order Passeriformes; family Tyrannidae; genus Myiotriccus; species Myiotriccus ornatus. The sequence continues at coordinate 9,070,864 of JAYRBT010000093.1, forward strand.
CACTGGGAGCTCCATGGGATACTGGTTATTCAAGGCCAGGATTTTGCCTATGGCCATGAGCTTTAGTTACTGTTTGAGGTGCCTCAAAATCTTGAGGTTAATGCTGTAATGACCACAAATTCTCTGCTGCTGCCACCTATTCTAATGACAATGTTCTATCAGATTATATCCTCTGTTATTATTAAGCCTTCATTGAGATTAACGTCAAAATGACAAAAGTGAACCATTAAACCAAGATAAGGAAAGATGTACATGCTGAAAAATTTAGCCCTTTCCTAAACCACTGGTGAGAGCTGAGATCTCCCCTCTTAGAAAAATGCCAACTTATGGTTGGAACTGATTATTTTAATTACTGAAAAAATGAGGAAAATAATGCAATGGTTCAAGGGCACAAGGATGCCTCCTAGATTACTAAAGTCTCTTGGAAAGTCTTCATTTCTACGTTAATTTACAAGGGTATTTCTCTTCCCAAATCCCATGGGAGTTGCTCAAGGACAAAAACTTGAGTAGAATCATAACCACAACGTGCTGGGCTGGCTCTACAAGAGTAGAAAAGTGCAGGAATCCTTCATCTTTCCAAATAAAAAGATGGTTATTTGTGTAGCTCCTCTGCAAAGCCATCATCTTGCATGGCTTTGAGTTCCTGTGCTGTAACGCACCAAAGTGTTGCGTGTCTTCTGTTCCTTGCAGCTCTTACTCAGCTGTGGAAAGAAATATCAAGTCATGTAACCACTTTCTTCCAAGTCTTGGGCCAGGATCTCAGCTGGTGTAAGTCAGCAGAGCTCCACAGACATTATTAGTGCTCCAGTGATTCACACCAGCTGTGGGTCTGGTCCTCTGTCTCAATTTATGAACTAAATGTCAGGAAATATGAAATGATCTCTTTTAGTCAGCAGTTCTGCAGATGTGTTAATGGATTTTAAGTTTACCAAAAAGGCAAGACTTCAAAACGAGAGCCAGCAGAAGAATAAACTTTTAAGAAGAATGCCTTACTTACAGCCTTTTTGGCAAGAGAGGGCTATACAACTAGCTGCAATTTGAAGAAATGAACTCAGTTATGCATCAGGATATGGTAACACAGCCTCACTAAGAACCCAAGATTCAAAATAGCTTCACAGCACAAAGCAAGCTGTTGGCACTCAGTGAGTAATTGCCATGCAAATAGGAATCACCAAGTCCAAAGACCAAAAATTAGGTTGCTTGTAATCTTTGTGTGAAGAGCCTAATGCTTCCACTCTGATAGTGCAGTTGGGTTTATTCACAGGACTGGTGTTAAATCTTTTGGAGATTAAATGAGGACCATGTTGTTACAAGGATACAGAAGCTTAGTAGTTCTCACTGTGTGATGTTAAAACTCAACGGTGACTTTGCTTATGGGTGTGATCTCAAATATAGTGTTGAAAACAGTTATTTTAGCCAATGTGAAGGAAATGCTCGTTGGCATTGCTTAAGCACCATCAGGCTTACCTGTCCAAATCAAAATATGGTGGAATAGGTGTAACCTCATAGTCAACAAATGTGGGGTCTCAGAAGTCTTTTATTCCTAAATGCTTTAATGATATATAAGCATATGCTCCAAAACCCAAAAAAGATTCCACATCTGAGATACAGAGATCTTCACAGCCTAATTTATTTGCTAATTAGACCTTTCAGAATTAATTAAAATGATTAGTGTGGGGCTCCACACTGTGTGATTTACATATGTTGTTCTCACTGAAGACTTACTGCTTTGGATAGACCCAGAAAAGTAAAACAACAACATGCCTTCAGTGGTCCATTAGTGAACTTGAGTGTAAACTCTCTGTTGGGGTGTGCTGCATATATTTTTTTTTTTTAATTAGAGTAGAAATAATTTGATTTCCAGCATTCAGAACAGTGTGGGGTGTGCTCTGAGGGTCCAATTCTGGTAGGTCTGTTTCACAGTTAATTCAAGTGACTTTTGGTGACACAAACATTTGTCTAGATGTCACTGCATACCAAAAGGAAAATAAACAATGCTTGGACACAAATTACACAGGCCTGAAGATGAACATCTTGGAAAAGTCCTCATACGAAGCCAGTTAGACTTTCAGGTAAAGTAATTATCATAATCTGAATATAGCAACACATTGAATTTAGAGGGATTTGCAGAACTGGAGTGATTGATTGAGTGGTGAGGAAACCCCTTTGAATACTGGAGACCACTTGGGAAGTGACAGCATCCAGGACTCAGCATTTACTGGGGTTTTCCTGATTCCTCAGAAGCACAAGGGGAACAAACATTCATTCCCCAGGTGCTTAGCAGGAAGGACCATAATGAGAGCTCTGACCCTCCAAGGGGTCGAGGAACTGGAAATGTGAGAGGCAGAGTCATGTGAGGCAGTGTCTTGGACTTAAGGAGCTCACTGCATCTTGAAATCACAGTGTTTCATAGGGACTTCTGCTCCCTGGAGATTTCTAGGGATGAGGTTTGGAAAACTTGGCTCTGAATAAGTTTGAAACCAAATTGAAAAAAATTGCTGAATTTGACTTGCTGTGTTTGGCTCTGCAACGTGGAGTGGTTGAAGGCAAAATAAATTCTTGAATCAGTCTGAAAATTAAGATTGTATTTGTGAGTCCTCACAGGGCAGCACTTGAGAGTAAGAGCAACACTCTCCACCACCTTTGTCCAGTATTTCACATGCTGTCAGTATTGCACCAGTGGAGTATGCCTGGTCACGAAGCCATCAGCCCTTATGAAACTCCAGCTAGCCCCAAGTCCTGCAGTACAAGCATGTCAGGTCTGATTCCTGCTTCCTACCCCGATTTCCTGCAGCCAAGGACTGAGACAAGATTGGGAGATCACGTCTTACTTTGAATGCATGGAGTGATGCTGACCTGGAATATTTTGTCACTGAAAACACATGTCTGTGATTCATAACTCTCTAAGCTCACAGAAGTAAATTTTTCTGTGCGGGATTCAGATTTTTTGTGTATTCAGCCTATACCTATAAGATTAATATAATAAGATTAATATAGGGATCAGAAGCTGTTGCAAATGCCGCCTTTTTCGGAAACACAGGATACCTCACCTTCCCAGGCATAAGGGCAAAGCCTTACTGGAATGGTGTCCTGCAGAAATAGGAGAAATAGGGCACATGGGCTCTTGGCACGTTTTCAGCATCTTTCTTGCCCTCCTTCGCTCTCCCTGTGTAAACTCAGGGTGAAATGGTCATTCTCAGGGTCTTAAAAAAACCTGTGATGAAATAGCTGAAGCTGTGACATTTATAGACTGAATTTCATCTGCTTTGCCATTGCCATCTCTGCAAGTGATTGGGGTCTTAGAAAAAACACTTGTCTCTCGGATGCAGACTTAACAAAAAGCTCAGAATTCGCTGTAAAGGGTTACTTTGGGAAAGTATATGTTGGAATTATTTATATCTGTATCCAAATCTGTTTCATATCCCTTTGCTTTACATTTCCAGACCTGACCTGGCCTCACAGAAGACATCAGGCCAGCATTCCGTGGATTGGAACCTGGAAACACTGAAGAACACCTGTGAGCCAGAGGACCTCTTTGATGACATGTAGCCACATGTGGGCTGAGAGACAGAGACTGGTTCTTCTAACAGCGATAAGCTGTAAAACTAAAAGGCTTTTTATATAGAGCAGAGCCAAGATCTGTGCTTTGAGGCTGTTTCCAGTGGCACACCCCTGTAAACCGTCTTGCACTGCACTTGTCCCTGTTCCTCACTGTGAGTTTGTAGACCCTAACAGATCTGATTTGTGATGGTCTTAAAAAAGAGTTTATCCCCTGTGTAGACCTTTTATCAAGTGTGTATGGGAAGGGAGAGCACCACTGAGATGTTTTCTACATCCTCACAGTCAGTGGCTGCTGACTGTGTTCAGGTTTTCCAGATGTCCATAGAGAATGTCCGACATAAGGTTTTAAGCTACCACTGTACTTAACCTTATATGCCACCCCTTTCTTAGCTCAGCCTAGGCATGGTCTAAATAAATCATCTTCAGCTTTGTTTGAGATGCAGATTTAGAATAGTCTCTTCTGATTCAAAGCATCCAAAGAAATACCATTTTAGTCAAAGATTCTCTGCAGCATCAATGCATTATAAGGTATTCTTGCTCTTGGAAGTAAAGTGCTTCTAAAGTAGATATTGACTCTATTTTAAGCTTCTGTAGAAACCCATAGCATTTAAAAAGATTGTAATTTTTGATACTTCAACATTTTCCTTAAGGTGATTTCTAAAAAGAAAAAAATAAAATGCATTCTGAAAGGACATCGATTTTGTTCTTATTTGCTTAGACGCTATGAGTAAAGGCAGGAGTTAGCAAAGTGTGTTAATGCATGAAGGCAATCTGTGCTCTGTGGCTTGGAAAGGTCCTTGGCAAAACACCTACTTGGTGTTTCTGAAATGGCCACATTTTGTGGCCACAATTCTGCCAAAATTCCATGCTATAATTTATTAAAAGCACCCATGTCAGTATTTGCAGCATCATGGACTCTTATAGGAACACGAGGGTCTAGGAATATTACATGTAAGCATTCCTCCCCGGAAAACACAGTCACAGCATTTTAAATTCACAAAGGGCTTTGGGACAGTGTTATAAATCACACAGTAAAAATAAGAATGGCTAAAATATTTTGCTTGCTAAAAAGGCTTTGTGCCTGAGAAGTGACAGGGCCACAAAAGCCCCATTCATACACCCATTCATGGACACAGCCTGATTTAAAATCTTCTAGTGCTGATCTGACAATGCTTCCAGCAAAAGCTCATGTATGGTTCCAGTTTTGGAGTGAAAATGTTCCATGACTTAGCCCGAAGTGCAAGAGCTTGGTTTAATTGTGCCTACAGCAGAAAATGAAGGTAAATGAAGCTGAACATCCCACAAAACTCCGCTTTCAGGAAGCTGTTGGTTTCCAGTGGCAAAATGTTGTTGTACAAATAAGAAATGTTACATGCCATGGGCAGATGTAATAAAGTGTGTCAGAGTGTTTGTTATTTTCTCTTTTTTTCCTTCTTTTTTCAGGTTTATAGAGTCATTTAAGCAGAAAATTACGTGATAGGGGTTGCACACCTTGGGCTGTGTGAGCACAGGTGTGCTGTCTGGTGAGGGCAGTTGTGTTACAGAGGCAGTTTCCAATCAGCAGAGACTGGTTTTATCAACAGGAACACCTTCCCTCCCCTGGAAATCTACATACAATATCTCAGTGTCCACAGCTGTGTGGGAATTGTCAGTGAAATCCTCCTTTCTGAAGATATATGTGAGAAGCTGTTGGTTTTCTGGAGATAAAATTTCCATTTTCCAGTTGGCTTTGAAGAGGAATGACCCACCAGTCTTAAAACCGGTTTAGACTCTGTGTAGGTCTTATATCATGTGAGAGCAACGTTTCCAAAGCTGCAGAAAATCAGTGAAAATTCTTCATGATGTGCATTTGTCTCCTTTATCCTCAACCTCATTCATCCCAGTGCATGGAAATAGACCCAGTGGTCTTATTGACCAAGCCAGGTAAAATCCATTTCAAACTAACCTGTAATGTCTGGGAAGGGAGCTTGGTTGCTTCTCCCCCACCCAAAATATTTCAGTGATGACAGAAGACATAATAGAGAAATGCCCACGAATGGGTTTTCCAAGGCAGGAAGTTACCCCAAGTTAGGAAACACAGATCAAATTTCAGAGATCCTTAATTAATGCTTCTCTTTGATATTACTCTGCAAATGATTTCCCAGGTAATTTTTTTTTTTTCATCACTTTAAACTGTACTTGAAGCACATAATTGTTTTACAGGAGGAAAAATATATCTTTCAGTAAAGGTTTGGACTCATCCAGAGTTTTGTACCTTAATGTAATTTCTTAGATAGAATGTACATTCTGATTTGTCATTAAAAGTCTGGGTTTATCCAACAAATCCTGAAAAGCAAAGCTTGAAAATATTTATTTTCAAGACAGCAAAAAGAAAGTTCTGAACCAAAAAATCCCCCTCTTTTCTTAAGGAAGTGCTGTCTAAAATGTTGCCTTTGGGATGATAATGTTATTTTGATTTTGAGATCATGTTTTGACAAGTTATATCACTGTTTTAACTACCTTCTCACTGTTATTCCCAAAAGTAGACACTCCTGTCTATGTTTGTATTGGATATATTGTTCTTTCTCACTTTGTACCTGTAACATATAAATGATTGTATCTATAAATGTATTTCTCTGGAAATATTTAATGTAGTCTAGCTGACTTTGACAGCTTCTGCACTTTTATTTAGAAGCCTTAAGGTGGTTGAGGATAGAAAAAGCCTTTGCACATGGGAATTCTCATGCTGCTATATGTTTAAGGCAAAACTTCTTTTCTTCTGGTTTTGTGGGTAAAATAAAATGTGGGAATAGTGAAGTAAGAATGGAAGGAAAACAATGTAATAAAAACACGTCTAAGCTGCTTATAGGCTGAAGGTGATATATTTGAACATCTTCTGTACAGTTCTAGTAGAGAAAAATGTCCAGGAACTTGTTATCCTACTGGAAGAATAGCAGCTAGGAGAGGGTTTTCATCAACCATCAGTCCTCTCATCGCTTCTCTTCCAAATATTTTTCTGCTCTCATTATCTTCCTGCCCCACACAGAGCTCTTATTTGTTTGAGGCAGTCTCAGAGGAATATTTGATGGGAAAATTTATGTCCAGACATAGACATCCACTCCAGTACTTTCTGAAAGGCATGAAGGTACATATTTAATTATCTGGCTTTATGCAACTACTATTGTTGTAGGTAGTAGACATCAATACAGCATGTAGTGCCTATGTTGCTATAAGTAAATATATAACATCATATTGTCCTTCTTTCCCTGCTTAATTAATTAGCATTTGGAATGTGTGCATCTCATTTCTAGTGCATTGTTCTGCTTCTCACTGACTGAGAGACCAGGGTTAAGCCCTGGGCCTAATCAGTTTGATCACCTACTACAATTTTTTCATGTAGCTTCTGCTTTTCTTTCTGAGATGTTAAAAGATCCTCTTTGGCTTTCAAGGTGGTTGAAAGATGATTTTTAAAAGTTGATTTTGATTTTAACAAAAAGCCAGAGTTCTGAGCAGAAAAGGCTCAGTCTGTCCTCCAGACTCAAACTGCATGTAAAACATAAAAAGGTAGTAAAATACACTTACAGGACCTCGGCACCCTCAAGAGCAGTGAAGTGGTTCACCTCAAATATACAAAGACGCTGGGAGAGCTTTTATGCCAGAAAGAAAATGAGGAGACAGAAGTAAACAAATACTTATATTAAATAGTCATGAAAAATGTATCAAATGTGAAATACTGTGCTCAAGCTTTTGACTTCTTGCTGTATTAGGAAAGCAAGTATCAGCAATGCTCTCTGGTAGCATTTCCATGCCCTCACAAGGGCAGTAGAACCCTGATATTGAATAACCAAGGTTCAGAACTGAAGAAAATAATGTCTGCCACAGCTATACTTCTCCTGAAATTGTGTCTCTACAACTGATGGAGGAAAGGGCTGGTGTCCTGCTCCCTGTGTCTGTGTGTGGTTTTGTTTTATGACTCCATCCTTCTCTCCACAGAGCCGAAACCAGAAGAGATGGGAAGTGAAAACAGCCATCTAGAGAACCTGCACTAATAAATATCTATGAAAATAAGAGCATTTTCCCAAGAACAAAAGAGCAATTGAGACATTTAACATAAACATCCATAATAAATTAATCAGAGCTGATTTATGGCAATGGATGTTTTATGCTGCAAAGACATGGAGGAAGTGAAATAATTTCTGCCCAGAACTTGGTCCTGTCTCATTCCCCCACATGCACGCCTTGGGAAGATGTGACAAACCTCCTCATGACAAATCCCAGGAATGTTTTGTCTTCCCCAGGGAGCCCCTGGTGGTCTAGTGGTTAAGGACGCGGCGCTGTCACCACCAAGACCTGGGTTCGATTCCTGGTCAGGGCCACTCCCCGGGCAGATGGAGCCTGTTAGCCCTATAAGGCAATCCATCTACGTCCT
>JAYRBT010000093.1:9081259-9103869 GCA_036023395.1 Myiotriccus ornatus
CAAGAACATACACAAGCCAAAAAAAAAAAAAAAAAAAAAAAAGAAAAGGAAGATGATGCAGTGTTTGATTTCATAAAAAATATACAGAGGTTTCTCAATAGCTTCTTCATATCCTGTCCCTCCTCCTCAGCACATAACTGATTTAAAGGAAATCTTAAGAATCAGTTTGAAGTGGAGGCAGGCACATTCTGGGCAGCTTTTACTGCCTCATAGTAATTTCTGTTTCACAGCTCAGGGGAAAATGTTCAAATTGATGTTCACATCTCGGCAGGGCTGGCCTGAGCCCCTTTGTTCCCTTATGGCTTGTGATTGTATCACACTTGCCCTCCCTCTCACCGGGGCTGAGTTGCCAAATAAGAAGTTACTCCACACCCAGCCCTGTGATTACAATTTCAATAGAAAACTGTCTCAAAGTAAAATCCCTTTGAGGGCCTCAAAAATGTCTCAATAAATTCTACTGACAGTGGTGTGTTTCTTTATTTGCCTGGCTAGATTTTTGCTTTAGCCCCTTTTGTAATGAATTGCTTTCCATTGTGGCACAAAATTACTTGACACGAGTTTTGCTGGGGTTGTGTGGATCAAGCCCTCACCTCACTGTAGTCAACCCCAAACCTTGTGCAGACTTCAGGGGAGCAAGGGTATGACTTATGTGCTTTCTAAAGAATAATAGTACTTTTTAAGTACATAAAAATTGTAAAAGTGGTAGACTAGGAGCAAAACAGAGGTCCTTCAGGGACAGGAGGGCTGTGATGTTTAGCGTGATGTATGAAAAGGGATCTCCCTTGGCTGTGCTTTGGAGGAATGGGGTAATCCTTGGAAAACAGGGGGTTGATATATTAATTTATAGGAGAGAAGAGTCCAGGCTGGAGTCTGTGGTACCACCGGTGGCCCCAGTCCTTGAGGGTGCAGTTCAAGGGATCCTTCCTCTCTGCCTTCCTGCAGTCACTGCTGAGGGATGCTCTGCATTATCCAGGTGTGCCAAAAACAGCACTTGGGAGCTTTGGATAACTTCTGAATTAAAACTCACCTGCGAATTTAATTGAGCTCAGTATAGGGTTAGGTGAAGACTTGCACGCTGTTCCACCAAAAACTACATCTGCTGTAAGATCTTTGGTGGATCATTTTGTGGTCTTTCAAAATCACAGAGCAGCACTGAGTGTGATCATTGTCCTTCCATCCAAAGTCAGAGCTGAATTTGGCCCTGCTCTTCAGCCTCCAGAGGTTAAAGCAATGCTATGCCCTGGTGTTTGACACAACAAAATGAGTTGTGTTTCAGCCAGTGTCAGAAAATTCCAGATATTTAAATGTGATGCTCTCAGGTAACCACACAATTCCTTTATAAATAAGGTGTATGTTTGGAGCCACAGAAAAGCTGTGGCTGTGCAGGTTCACACGTGGCCAGCTGTTGCGTGGACAGTTATCAGCCCATACAGGGTGATGCTGGGCAGAAGTGCAGGTGCAGAGCACCCTTAGGCTGCTTGTTGTTGTCAGCGGAAGGAAATATGGGTTTTGTTTCAAGAGCAGGATCTGTGTAACCTCATAGCTGGACAAGATCTAACTTGAATTACTGCCTCACCTGTTCATCTCCTTTTAAAACATCCTGGTCTCCCCTTAGCTTTCTACACATTTGGATCATGTTGCCAGGTGCAAAAAACATTTCCTGTGTTTCAGGCTGAAAGACACATTTCACTGGCTGATTGTAGAATTTGGTTTCTGTGGCCAAGTGTTTTTAGATTGAAATGCAGTGTTCTCGAGACATTGTTATTATGGCTGTTTGATTTGATCACAGATGGATAATAACAAGCCCAGTACCAGGAAATCAGCCCCAGTGGCTGCTGCTTCCTCTCAGAATCACAGGATCACTGGGGTTGGAAAAGCCCTCCCAAGCCCATTGGATCCAACCTGTGCCCGATCCCCACCTTGTCACCCAGCCCAGAGCACTGAGTGCCATGTTGCTTGGGCACTTACAGGGATGAAGACTCCACCACATCCCTGGGCAGCCCCTTCCAATGCCTGACCACCCTTTCCAGCAAGAAATTCCTCCTGATGTCCGATCTGACACTCCCCTGGCGCAGCTTGAGGCCGTTTCCCTTTGTCCTGTCCTTTGTTGCCTGGAAGCAGAGCCCAACCCGCCCTGGCTCCTTCGTCCTGTCAGGGAGTTGCAGAGAGTGAGAAGGTCCCCCCGGAGACTCCTTTTCTCCAGGCTGAGCCCCCCCATCTCCCTCAGCTGCTCCTGGTGCTCCAGACCCTTCCCCAGCTCTGTTCCTTCCCTGGTCACGCTCCAGCCCCTCAATGTCTCTCTTGCCTGAGGGGCCCAGACCTGGACACAGCACTGGAGCTGCCTCAGCAGTGCTCAGCACAGGGGACAATCCCTGCCCTGGCCCTGCTGGACTCACTGTTCCTGACACTGCCCTGCTCCCTGTGCCAGCCCATTGCTGAATCTGTGGGGAAGGTGGCTGCAGTGCAGTTGCTTTGTTTGCGGTCTCCATCAGCATACCAGACCCCACAGCTGAGAGAGGAGAACTGGTCATGGTGCCTTGTTTTCCTGTTCGTATTTCACACGAGTTCATTAGAATTATGAACATGTTGTGAAATGAAAATAAATATAATTTGTGCTTATCTGGTGTAAAACCAGCTTAGTCATGCCAAGATAGGGGCTGTCTACATCTGTTAATTACACTCTGAAAGGCATCAGCTTGAGACTAAGGAGACATCATGGGGTTTTCTGAGATCTCTTTATATGAGCTTTTTTCCCTAAAGTGGAGGAACAAGAACCAGAAGAACTTCTGGGTTTTTTTTTTTTGTTCTTAAAGACATCACTGTGTTGGGTCCATCAGTCAAGGGGTGAGTTACACCTAACAAGGGCTTTGGTTTCTTTGTCAGACAAGTCACTGAACCTCACACAATCCAAAATGCTCACCCAGAGAGGAATTTTCATTGCAGAGACTCTGGAAAATAATGCTATCGTTTACTACTTAAGCATCTCCTTTTCTGATTTGAATTTAAAAATACTGTAGGGAGTCCAACAAGTAAGTGTTAAACTTTCTGTAAGAGACACATATGGGAGAGGAGTTGCTAAGCACAAGCCAAATGCTGGATACCTAAAGCCCAGAGAGAGAACAGATGTTTTACCACCTGCACACTCTTTTCTACCAGAAAATAATTCAGATTTGGATGCTGCTCATTGGATGATTTTTTTTTTCTTTTTTTCAAAGCTGACTTACCATTGCCTTATGCTTAAAGCATAAGCAGAGAGGGGAGGGGGAAAAGATATTAGTATTGTCACCTGGGTTTGCACAGTGCTTACAGAAAAATGTTAAAATGAAGTTTCTGTCTCTGGGGGTTAATAATGTATGGTTAGTGTAGGGTTGTTATGAAAAGAACATAGTTACAGTGAGAGCATATGGCAAAATAAAAGAAGAAATCCAGCCCTTCGGAGATGCTCTTCCCATGGAATGGGAAAGGCAAAGCTGACTGGAGCATAGACATGCTGTGAGCTGCTTGTTTTCCTCATAAAATATAAGGATATTGCTTCAGTGGTGGTGGGGTTTTTTGTGAATATTTCGGCCATAGTGAAGAGTCTTTAGGGAGAGACCTGAGGGAAGTCCAAACACTGCAACACAAATTCACTGATCACAAAAGGGGTAAGGAATGACTTAGACTGCAATGATATCCAGTGAGTTTACCTGCTCTGGGCGGGGGTTAGGAGGTGATGGAGATTGTTCCCAGGGGACTCTTCTGCATGTGCTGGTGGATCAGAGTTCCAAAGAGTAGCAGGAAAGCCAGGCACAAAGAGCCTGGATAATGGAATGTGTGAAATTAACTCAGATACCATTTGTAGCTTGGTAGATCCGAGCTAATAAACAGAATTTATTTTACTGATCACTGACTCGCAGAATGATCTGGGTTGGAAGGGACTTTAGAGACCACCTGTCCAACCCCTGGCCATGGGCACCTTCTATAACTCCATGACAGCCCATCCTCTGCCATGGGCAGCACACACACGGCACTGCAGAATACTTTCATTTCTAAACAACTAGAAGAGAGTTTACTTTACTGACAGATAAAGATAAACAGAAGGAGGCAGCTGTAAAAAGAATTCCACTGACCACTGACCTGAAAACATGTAGCTTTCCGTAAAATAAGCACAAACTAAGTAAAAGTGAATATGTAGATTCTGCAGAAGTACTTCCTATAGAACCAAGGCGATTATTTTTAGGGGGTGGTGCAAAGGGGATATGTGGAATGGGAAAAGGCATGGCTTTTCTAGGCTGCACTACCACACATTTCAGTGTAACTGCATCGATGCCTTTACTCTCTCAAATTAGATCACAGCAGATGCCCAGACTGGTGCTGATTGTACATGGTCCTTTTAAAGATGAGTCTTAACTCTAGATTCACAAAAGAAGCCCAGACCTACACAGAGTAGGAAGCTCGTATTTCAATGCCTTCAATAATTTAAAGTGTTAGAGGCATAGCAATAGTCTAGAAATATTGAATTCCAGTACCTGATGTGCCTGGGAAAGATGACCAAGCTCCATGTACATTCTCTGGGGGTCACCTGCATTGAAGGTCAGATTGTCCAAGCACTAAATTTGATCCAAACCTGAATATCCACAAGATCCTTCCAGGACAGTATTCCTGGTTTATAACTTCTGTCCCAAATCCAAGTTTCATTGAGACACAGCCACACTTTACAAAGCTTAAGTCAGAGTAAAAGCTGATTTAGTTTCTGTTTAGAAATTATTTTTATATTCTTACCTCTGTTTAGTGTTTCTCTCAGGCGTCACCTCTGTCTGCCTGCAGGTTGAAGGTTCACACCAGGTTTTTGATGCCATACCACATCCCTATAAATCACTTAATTGGAAAACAGTGATTATAGAAGAGTGAAACGCTGCTTGGAGAAGATGCTACCCTACAATCAAACAGGGAAATTGGGTTTATTTTCCATTCCAACGGATGGACTAGTTGTTAATGGGAAATAACGCTTTTCTGAGCTGTATTTACTACTTTTGCCATGGGACATCAATTATTTGGTTAGAGCTGGCTAGAAAATGTTCTGTGGAACATACAGATGTGGTGACATCGAAACATTCTAGAAATTCAGATTTGATTTTTGCCAAGTCATTTTTCCTATTAAAAAAAAAAAATCCAAGAAAGTTCAGGGAAAACTGGAAACAGTAAGAAAATGGGAGTCCAAGCATTACTTCAGATTATTTTGGGGATTTTCATTCAGGCTAGATTTTTGTTCCACATTGCCTTCAAGTTAAATATCTAAATCCAAAGCAAAAATTGGTTTTCTTTTGGGATTGAGAACACGTTGCTTAATCTCAGAGTAATTTTTGAGTTGACTGAAAGTGCTAAACTTTGGATGAGCCTGAAATAAAGGTTTTTTCTGTTTGTCTTGTACTTTGTTTGTTTGCAACCAGCAGTTGAAAAACAAGGATATGTTCCTTCTTCAGCTCTGGTAACAGGAGGGAAGTGCCAGTGGAGCTGCTGGAATTTACCCAAATGGAGCAATGAGAGGTTGACCTTTTCTCATCCTCTCCAAGCAGCCTCTTCTGCACCTGAGGCCTTCTGGACATATATTTAGGAAAGGTGCAGCAAAGAAACTGCTGGAGAGGCAAGGTCATCTCTGATGAAGAATTGACCTAAAAGTTAAATCTTTTGCTATCATCAAATAATAAGTTTTTTCATGCTAAACTTTTCATCTGTTGTTTTTATATTGAAACAGGTTGTTGGATTTTTTAAAATATACTGATGTATAACTTGCATTGACTGACACCAGTTGATGGATATCCTACGTTTATTATACCAGTTAAAATGTGACCTGCTTGTGCACCTTTGTGGTGGCAAAACACTGGAATTTGGGTACTTGACTTCTGTCTAGGGGACATCTGCCAATTTGTTTTAGCAGGGATCCCCTTGGGACACCCTTTTTTTATTACAGCTGGACTCTCTTTAACTTATCAGAACTGCAGAACTTTTTCTGGCATTAGCCATAACCTTTTCCACTGAAAAAACAATATAGATAAAATGACACTGTGAAAATTTTGGAATTATTTCTAGTACTACCATATTATCTAGAGGTATTTTTGTTACCTTTTTAGTTAGTTGGGTTTGGCTGATTTTTTTGGGGGGCTTTTGCTTTTATTTATCATGCGGAAAATTCAAGCCAAAACTGGCTGACAAATATTATAGTTGCTCTCAAAATATGAAACAAATGGACTCTACAAACATTGGCCAATAGCTACATTCTGGTATTTGTTTTACATACAAGAGAGACAAGTGTGAGCTGAGAAATTAAGACCCATAAATCTGCCCTGTGCATATTGCCAGTTTGTTTAAGTGATACAGTGTTGTGTTAGTTAAAGTGGTCATAGGAGAGTGCTAATAGCAAGTGATTAGTTGCTCAGGCATATTTATTTAAGAAATATAATAGATTAAAAGCCCTCTGGTCAGAGTAGATACTCCATCATCTTTAAAGTAAAATAATTCCTGCAATTTATGACTCCTTTTGTCATAATTTAGGCTTTATAACCATGAATCATGACTGAATTGCTGTTGACTGGGCTGTAGACAGAGAAATTTCTAGCGACAATAGAAAGAGGAAATTTGTGATTGCTGAACTTATTTTCCTCTTCAGGTTAGAAAAGAGAACACTGAAATGTTCATTTGTAATGTCCCCCCCTCCTGTGACATTTTCAGCTTTAAAATAACTCTTCAGCAACTGAAAGTGCTGGCACTTTACGTAACAAAACCACTTGCTTTGTGCTTTCATGGTAAATCAGTGGAAAATGATAGTGGAAAATCAGTTAGAAAGATAGCAATAACGTTTCTTTGGACAATACACACTAAACTCTTTGTTATTCGTTTCACTGACATTCTACATAAGTATACCTAACACTTGACCATAAGTGGTGTGTGAGGCTAATTCTAAAAGCATAGCATAAAAAGGGAAAAGAACAGAAACTTTTTTGGCAGCCTTTTCACTTCTTTGCCATGACATGCCGTGGGAGTGGCACCTCCATGGAGTCGTGCCAGGGGTCTGTAGGATGGGCTTGGTGTGACAAAGAATAAAGGTGAAACCACACATTGTGCAAAGAGAAATGAATGCTGGTTATGTGTGCACAAATATGGCCAAAGCGACCTGAATTTGGTCGTACACTCAAGATGTGAAAATCTCAAATAATTGATGGGGAGTGGAAAAAATGCAGTATTGCTCCTCTACAGCAGTTGCACATCTCAAAAATTATTTAATGTGTCTCTCACCAGACATGAAGCTCTGTCAAGCACAAAATACTTCTATTTTCTATTGAAAAGTGATAATCACAGAATCATAGAATGGCTTGGGGTGGAAGGGACATTAAAGATCATCTTGTTCCTACTCCCCCTGCCACAGGCAAGGACACCCTCCATTATCCCAGGTTGCTCCAAGCCCTGTCCAACCTGGCCTTGGACACTTCCAGGGGTGGGGCAAACCTGTGCGAGGGCCTCACTACCCTCGCAGGGAACAATTCCTTCCCAGTCTCCCATCTAACCCTGCCCTCTGGCAGTGGGAAGCCATTCCCCCTTATTCTGTCCCTCCACACCTTTGTCCAAAGCCCCCCTCCAGCTCTTCTGGATCCCCTTTAGGCACTGAAAGGGGCTCTCAGGTCTCCCCAGAACCTTCTCTTCTCCAGATGAACACCCCCAGATCTCCCAACCTGGCTCCAGAGGAGAAGGGCTCCAGCCCTCAGGGCATCTCGATGGCCTCCTCTGGACTCACTCCAGCAATCCACCTCCTTCTGAATTTGGGGATCCAAGAGCTCGAAGCAAGTCTGCAGGTGGGTTCTTAGCATGACAGAATAGAGGAGAAATCCCTCCCTTGACTTGCTGCCCACACTGCTTTAAATGGAGACCAGGATGTGTTTGACCTTCTGGGATGTGAACTCACACTGCCAGATCATGTCCAGCCTTTCGTCTACAGGAACCTCGAAGTCCTTCTCCCCAGGGCTGCTCCATCTGCTCATCCCCAACCTGGATTGGTCCAAGGGGTTGCCCTGATCCAGGTGCAGCACCAGCCCTTGGCCTTTTTAAACCTCAGGAGATTCCCAGGGGCCACTCTTGGAGCTTGTCCATGTCCCTCTGGATGTCCCCATCCTTCAGGTGTGTCACTGCACCCTCAGCCTGGGGTCACCTGCAAACTTGCTGAGAGTCCCTCAGTCCCTTCATCTGTGTCAGTAATGAAGATATTAAATCACACTGGTCCCAGTACAGACCTCTGAGGGCACCACTGGACACAGAACTCTTGGTGAAGCCACGCTGGCTGTCTTAAGTCACCTCCTTGTCTTGACATTGCTTCCATGAGGATCTGTTCCATGGTCTTCCCAGGCACAGAGGTGGGGCTCAACAGTCTGTAGTTCTCAGAGTCTCCCTTTCCCCACTTTTCAAAAGCAGTAGTAGTTTAAAAATAGAAGTGAGGAGTTTAGAGAAATTAAAGGACAGCTGTTGAGGTCTTGATTTCTTTACGTTAGACTGGCAAGGAGTGTTTTATGCCACATCCACTTCTGTATTTTTACAGTGTACAAAGATCCTGAATATCTATCACTTAAGATTTTGTCCATGGGGATCGGTCACCTATTTCATGGTAGTATGGGTATAAGTGTACATGAGTAATTGGAAAGGTTTTGGGGAATGAATGTTAAGACTTATTGAATGATTCCTCATACCACACTAGAAATGGCTACAGTATTAAAATATCTGCTCTTTTTTAGTTTGTCTGGCTGCTGATAGAGTATCTGTTGCTCTAAAAAAAGGGGCTGCCTGTACAAGTTTTGATCTGAATAGGTCATTGTGTAAGCCCTTCTCTGTAAGAGCTTTCATTTGCTATCTGGGGCCCAATAATGGAATTGCTCCGTATGTGGGAGCACTTCTTCAAGTTAGGAATATGAAAAACATTCTTGTCTGACTGGGTGCATGGTGGCAGAAATGTTAATGTATGGGTAATATGTAAGCAGAAGGTCTCTAATATCAAATCCTTGTGAAGGGCACATGATCTGTGGTGGAACTGAAGCTCCTTTATGCTACACACCAAGGAGTTGTGGTGCTGATGCACTTGAGTCACAGCTTCTCCACTCTGACCTTACCTGTGCTGGGCCAGTACTTGCATGAGCACTGCAGCTGGAGTCTGTGGAATCTGCTCCTATATCTCCCCTGAGCAGATGGCAATGCACACCCCCACCTCCCAAAGTGAAAATTTCAGTCTAAAATAGTGACAATTTTACTGAATCAATCATCAGCACTGGCTGTGTCCACAAAGCTGCTGGAACTGCAGTTACATCAATTTCCTTTCATAATCCTCCATTCAAAAAAGCACTTCAGCTGTATACACAAAATTGTATTTGTATGATTACCTGCACCTAATCACACAATTTATCAAGAAATTATTGCATAGGGCTATATTCCTCTGGGTTTAAAGTAGTATCTACTTTTCTTGTCCTGGGGACAAAATAAATCAGTTCCTGACTGTTTTGTAGGAGAACCAAAGGTGCCTCCTGCTCTTTCTGACAGGCTATTGTACACAAACTATTAACACACTGATTTGTGGGCCGATAGGATGAATGCCCAGGTGGTCTCTGGCCTCCCGAAGGAGCTCCAGCTCTCTCCCTTCAGGCAAAAAGAACTGCTCACTTAGATTAATACTGCCTTATCTCTCCCTTCTTCAAAGCCAGCCCAAGTCAAACCAGGGCTCAGCTTTCAGCTGGCAGACTCAGAGCTGTGAACTAAGCCCCTGAACTGAATGTTGATATACTTTTCTTTTTTTTTTTTCCTTTTTTTTTTTTTTTTTCCCTGAAGGTAATAGTCATGGAATAACAAAACCCAGGGAATTCTCTTGACAGGTGGAGCTTGTAGTTTATGTGGGGGTGCACGAACTCACACAAACTGGGTGTCCTGTCTGAGTCTGTTAAATTAATTGTGATATTAAGTGACCAGCTTATTGAAGGCTTCTGGGGAAGCTTAAGTGTCTGGCCTTGAAAACATGCATTTCAGAAAGATAACATTTTTCTATTGAAATACTTTCAGATTTCCTTTTATAGAAGCATAAACACAGTCAATGTATTCCTTTTGTTTGACCTTTTTACTGAACACACCAGAGCATAAAGCTCTTCAAAGCTCAGCAGAATATTCCTAAGGAAATTCAAAATACTCCGGACTAGGTATATATTCTAAGAAGAAACAAGAGATAAAAATACCTCCAGTATTTTCTTTATTCAAAGAATTGGTCTAGTCTAAAAAATAAATTCTAATAATAACCAATACAACAGCAATAAAAACAGTACAAATGTGGTAAAAGTATATGGGTAAGTTCTAACTATGTGTTTACGTATATGCACCCCACAAGCAAAAATTGCAAATTAACTCTTAAGGATCCCCTTAATTCTTTGGGAAATCAGAAAAATTCAGTGTTAAAGACCGTGAAGGCTCCTTGGGAGTAGTTGTAGGAGCACCTTCCTATGAACCAATGAACACTGAAAACCAAAAGAAACAGCCATTTTTTTCTTGATTTGAAACTTTTCTGTTGCTTTTATGCATGAACCACTAATTCTTATGCAAAAATTATGTTGAGGTTTCCAAGTAAGGTATTTCTATCCATATCATGAAGGTTACTATCAGTCTATTTTCAGTTAATGAATATCTTTGTAGCTTTTCAGCGCCTGAGGGTCATCTGTAGTTGGATAGTTAATTCATTCCTAGAGCAGGACAGTGCTGGGGAGCTCTGGTGGATGAGATATCCCAATATCCCACAGGTATTTTAATTGTGACACTAACTATAGTGAACAGCTTATTATCACTTTTTATCTTGGGGAAATTTCTGATCTAGCTCCTGAATTTATCTGTAGAAGAATATGTAAGAGTTTAAATATTTTTTCAACTTCCCTGCTCAAGAAAAGTGCTTTATTTGCTTACCTTTCTTTGTTGAGATAGAAGTAACTCCATTCCTATGTCAAAACAAAAGCTTCTGCACAAAGTTTTACCACAAAGCAATGAAAGTACAAATCTTTTCTTCCTGTGTTTGCCCTGTTCAACTCCTCCTCTCTTTAGTTTCACAGTTGCCTAATATAATTAGGAGGAACAAAGATTGTCGAGCAGATATGTGCAGAGGCCATATTAGCACCCATGATTCACCCTCCCTCGTGCTGATGGAAATGATTATGATTTCAGGAACAGAACTATTGCTGCTGAGTGCTTCTGAGACACAATCAGTGACTTGGGGTGGAACACTGCCCAAAAGTAAGGATTTTCTTGGATTTTGGGTCAAAATGGAAGGAATGTTTGCGCAAGGAAAGGAGAGGCCCTATAAGGAAACAGTTACACATTCAAGGAAGACACGTATGAACAGAAGAGTCTGGACAAACTCTTCAAGGAGAAACAAAGCTCCATGGAAAAATTTCTCCAGTTGCTGCTGACAAGTACACCAGGTTTACCAGGGGCTAACAGGGCTCTAGAACCTCCACTGGCCCCAAGGCACTTCTTTGGAGAACCTGCTGATGCAGTTCCCAGATTTCTTCCCAGGGATTTCAACAATGCTGGACCCCTCAGCTGCAGCCCCGTATTCACAAACTGGGCCTTGCTTTTTCTTGCCAGCTTTGAAATATTGCAGGTATAAAACTTCTCTCACCTCATATCCATCCAGCATTTTGCACTGGGCATTTATCCTTATTTCCCCCCCACTCCATCTTGCACACCTAGGCTGCATATAAGGCCACTATTGCAGTGTGTGGCTGCCATGACATAACTGGTATTTGTTAAGAAGGCACTGAATCTGTGGTACAAAGTGGTGCAGTGAAAGTCTTCAGTGAGATGTTGAAAGGAGCAGAATTGGTTGGAATATGTTAGGAAGTTTTAAAAGGCATTAATCCTGGGGGATACTCAGGGGCAGGAACAATCCAGCCCTCTGTGAATCGGAGTTAAATGATTGCAGGGAGCAGAGGTTACACGATCTGCAGGGTTTTGCTAGAAACCACCAGACTTTCAGAACACAAAATCAAAATTATAACAAAGTGAGCAAATTTTCAAGCCTCTTTTTTTGTTGATTTCAGCCTGTGAGTGCTTGTCACGATTCCACAAATAGGGAATTATATCTTCTCATTCCATTTTTAAAAAAAACATAAATACCTGTGTGAAACTGAACATCTCAAGACACTCCACAGAAAAAACATACAGACTCTGCCCTGCAAACAAAGGTCTCAATTCTTTTGTGACAGCATGAGAATAAATAACATTGCAACACAGAGGAAAGGGGCTGGGTACAAAAAACCTGCGAGCCTTGGTAAAATTGAGTCCTGCAAAGTCCAAAGCTACAAGTTCACAAAAAAAAACCCAAAAATGCTAACAAAGATGAATGGTTAAGAAGTGAAAGGGGCAATGGGAGTGTGAAGATATGAATGGATATCTGGTTGCATCACAGATACATTATAAATACATTACTGCGCACTTTAAAAATATATATACGTATAAATCCCCTCATCCTCTTTTCCCATTTGCATGCCACATGCTTCCGCTGAGCTATGTAAAAGAACCCACTGTTCACCAGCAACTGGGCAGCTGGGAGCAGCTCCTGGGCCCTGGAAAAAGCCACATTTCACTTATCTTACCTTCTCTTCTCACACCCAGATGTTTTGCAAAACAAGCAAACTACATATCTCCATATCATAGCTGGTGCTGTGTATCAGGCTACATCCACTGAAAGCCCCACTGTCTGGGGCCAGGAGGTTCAGAAAACCTTGGCTGGGCTGTCCTTGAGCCTGCTGCTTGATTTATGTTTTCAGATGGAAGCTATATGAAGCTCTTAGTTGTGCCTGGTTTTCTGCCAAAAAATTGGTCTGACCCAAACTGGGCTTTGTGGAAATCTAAAGCACGAGTTGAAGTGTCACATAATCCACAGTAAAACCTGGCACTACCTTTTTTTAATTTATTTATATATATATGAAGAAAGCATATATTTTCTTAGGCTGAGCTGTGAAATTTTCTCTCATTTTAAACTTTCTCTGTGCTGCTGTGAAAGGACTGGCTTGGAAGGCCCACACTGGCTTTCCTGTCTTATCCCTTTTTCGTGTCGCATTAGTGTAGTCTGATACCAAGGCAACAAAGATGGAATGAATCGGGACTGAAAATTGTCTGTTTTCAATAACAAGCACTGTCTCTGGAGGAAGGTACTGAACTTTACACACATGTAGGAGGCTGAGAAGTTTCAACAGAGGCAAAGAAATCATTGTGAGCTCTGAGCATCTGAAAAAAAAATAAAATAAGCGGAGATAAGAAGCCAAGGTGGAAAATATTCACCAGACATGTGTTTAAAATAAAATATTGTGTATCAGCTTCTGTCCTCTGTAGCCGATTAAATAATGTGGGCAATGTTCATCAGCGGCATCAGATGTTCGCATTAATTACTGTAATTCGTAAGAAGGGAAGTGCCACCTAGTGGACCGCGCCACGGGAGCACTTCCCACATCCCGTATCCCGTGCTGCTGTAGTCCCCAAAACTGCTAAATACCTCAGAATAATACAGCCTATTAATGGTTTATCAAGTGCCAGTGGGAATCATGGCTCCAGACAAACACAAGAGGACTCCCAGTCTAATTTAACTGGGACAATAGGTCCCAGAGACTCAAGATGGATATCCCCAGTTCAGATGCATTCCTTTTAATTCTGTTTGGTTTACCAAATAGGAATTCCTCTAGGAAACCTCAACAAAGAAGTGGATTAATGAGAAACCTAGTAGAGAGTGTTTGCTGTATAAGCAATTTCAAACCTAAGTAAATCAAGGGGCAAAGTCTGATCAGCGTTCAGTACCAAACTCAAATAAATTCTGACAGAAGTGGGTGAAAAATGCGACAGCTGCAGGTCAGCAAGAAATGCTAACAACCCTCAAACATTCGCCTGCCCACTTTCATTAAAAAGCAAACAGGGAGAAAAACAAACACTTATTTTCCCCCTGCCTTTTGTTGCTCTGTGGAGTTTGTTTTGACACTCGTCCTCCTTCAGTTGGACTGTCCCCTGGTTTCTCCTGTTTTCATGTCATCTTGCTGCTCCTCAGTCCCCCTTTCCTCTGCCTGGGCAGCTGTGCAAGGCAGCTCCTGCCATCAAGCCACACCATCTCTCTGAGAGATTTGCCTTGCTGCTGCCAAGTCAGTTCTCAGTCTCTGTTGTCCCAAAGGCTCCTCAAATTTCCTGGTTTGCTTTCATAGAAGCATAGAAGCAGGAAGACCCTCCCACCCCAAGCTGCTTACAGCTGCCTCCCTGGAGCAATTTGGGGAGATCCTTTCTCTTCTTGGACTGTCCTGGGTCTGCAGTGCTAAAACTGGAAGAGAGGGAGGATGTTGTGCTTCAAAGAGCTTTGTTGTAGCAGCCTGGCCATAACTATCTTCAAATAGTGAGCTGTTTGAGCTACTGAACACAAATAATTGCAATATCCTGCAATGCTGATACTGAGCAAGACACAGAAGCTGTGAAACTGGGGATGGTACTGGTTTCAGTAGAAACTTTCAAAAAACACACCTTCCTCTATGCCTCATGCATTTTAACCACAGGAAGAAAACAAAAATGAGAAAGTGATCAAACAGCTCCTTCTTAAATGGCTTTTCTTGTAAGGATACGTGCAGTGATGTAGCTGGAGTCAGAGGCAAGAAAAAGAAACATATCACCTCCCATTCTGCACAGACCTGACCCTCTCCCATTCTTCAAAATAAAATACCAGGCAGGTGGTTTATCTATATTTATGCTGCCACAGAGCCCCATGTTTCTTGGCTCACAGGCCAGAGGGAAGGACTAACAGCCATTACAAAACCTTTGTACGGCAGCAGACTTCAGAGAGTCTCAAGGGAGTGTGTTCCCCCAGTGTGAAAGCTCCTTATCTGCTCCAGAGCACACCACTGACCCTGTTTGCAAACTCACCACTCCAAAGAGACAGCAGGAGCTGCTATCTAAGCACTCTGGGCACAGAAATGTCACCCTCTGGGGCTGTTGTGCAGAAAGCCAGGTGAAGAGAGGATCCTCTGTTGCGCTTCTGCACCAGACTAACAGCAATAGTAGGTCCACTTGCATTAGTATGGAGAAATCTCACAAACTTTCTGCTATTTCAGCCTGATTTTATAGTAAAAAGCTCCTGCAGCCAGTGTTATGAACACTAACATTGTTCCCATTCTCCCTCATCCTGCAAGACTCTGCTCACTGCAACAGAGAAAATCTTTCACTGAGTATCTGGACACCAGAAACATTTCCTTCCTTCAGCAGATTGAGGATAAAAATGGCACATGTCTTCACCAAAATTGGTGAGGAATTCTTGGTATCCCTGGGATACCTGGTCACAGAGGAGAACTGGGGATGATGTAGGGGGAACACAAAGCTTGAGGCTTGTTGGGCAGAGTGCCCTGGTTTAGTCTACAGAGGCTTTTTAGCAGCACTGCCTGGTGCCTGGCCTTCAGGGCTCGCCTGGGGAGATGTCTTTGGGGTGTTTTTTTTTCTGCTGCTGAGTATTTTTATTTGCTGTTTGGGTCTTCAAGGTGAATTTACTTCCTCCTTCCAAACTTTTCTCTGCTATCACCACGGTTATGCTCTGTGTTAAAGGCAAATGAGCTTAGTGGGTACTACATTTCCTGCTTTGAGGCCTTCAAAATTAAAATTTTAAAAGTGCATTAAAAAACAGAGAACATTCAGAAAAATAATAATAGAGAAGCACTAAAAATCAGAGCAATGTTCAACAGAGCAAAGTTTTCAACAGGGGGTAACGAAATACTTCTCTCTACTTTTATACCCATCCTCTCCTCACTGAAAAAAAGATTATCACTTCCTAATGATGAGTTTTTTGGGAGCCAAATGCTTACAACTACTCCAAGAATCTTGAAAAATGTGCAAGAAGTATTTGCAGACCCCACTAGCTCATTTTGTGTGTTTGTTTGTTTGTTTATATGTTTATTGCTTATTTTAAATGATGTTATCACAGATACTATCCTGGCCACCTCTGAGAGCCAGCCAAAAGACAAGATTCCAGGAATAGGCCTGGATCAGCTCTTTCAGCCTATCTACAGTCTTTGTTTCATGATGGATTATGACTCTTCCTGCGGATATGGATCTTTTCATCTTTCCTTGCCTGCTAAGAGCTACCAAGTTTTCACCTTTCTGTTTTGATCTGCAAAAATATGTCTCCAGGGAAGAAAAGTAGAGATTTTCCTGCTCGATGGAGAACAATAAAAAAGTCTGAATGCTCCCTTTCCCCCACTTTTTAGGGTCTTTCTGATCTATATCACTTCTTTGATTCCCCTTCACACATGTCAAAGAAGAAACTGTTGACTGACACTTGTGGAGTCAGCAGGATCTTTCCAGTGACTTCAGTGGGTTTTGGATTAATCACAGTGCGAATGTTTGTTATTCCTTTAGCCAAGGATGAGAAGGCCCAGGAAGAAGAGATTAGTTAAGAAAATCTCTCTTAATCCGTTTCAAGAGTTTGCCCCGTCAGTGTGGAATCAGACCCAGGGAGTTTATTCTTTGTACAATTGTGGTACCTTCGTATCATAAAGGAAAAAAATAAATTAAAAAGAGTATGAAAGACTCATTTATTTTGGTAACAGTAAGAGAACAAACCCACATTTGATTATTCAGGATTATTTCTGCGCTAAAACTTATGATGCAGCCACGGAGTTATCAAAACAAAAATAATGCATGCTCAGGATGGAGTTTATCAGAGGAAGCCCAGGACACTATGGATTAGCACAACACTTGAATATTGCTCAGGCCACGCTGTGCTGATACGTTTCTTGTTTTCTTTCCGCCTTTCTTGCCTTGTCCTGTGTTTGGTCCTCCTAGGGATCAACATTGAGAAGGACCTTGGTGGTAACCTACCCACACTGACAACTTCTGCCTAAAATTACAAAGCAACTATTCTTCAAGGAGTCAGATCTGGCTGTGTGATATAGACTGCTTTTTCAGCCTGTCTTGAAGGCAGAGCCTGATATTTTGGCTTACATCAGGCAGAACCAAAACACCACCAGCTTTCTGACGCAGGTTTTGGGAGGGATTAGCCATGGGAAGAAAAAACATCCCAGTCTGGCCTCTTGTCCTTGGAGTCAAGACAGAAACACTACAGCAGAAGACAAGGCAGCGCCAAAACACAGGAGAAAAATGTACCATTGTCTTTGCCACCATCCAGTGCTGCTGAAAGCCTGGACCTACTTCAGATAGATCTTGTCCTAGAAACACACTGTCTCAGTGTAGATAATGCTGTGTCTGTATCATTACAGTTAATGCAGAAATAATACCTAACCGTCAACTTTGGCTTGTTCTGTTACTGAATGAAACGCTCTATTCATAGCTGAGTGCTGTCCCGTCCGCTGAAGAAATATGGAGCAAAAATAGATGGAGAAAGGTTTTGCCACAAAAGAAACATTGACATAAGCCATCAAGTGTTTTGTTTGGGAAAATGATTGCATACACTATTGTTACTGCTGCTGCTAAGGTTGTCTCCTCTGAAGACTTTTAATTTGCCTCTGAAAACACATTTGACTTGAAGGATAGGAAAGAGAAGGACTGGGAAAAGCTTTTCTTAAACACAGAATCCAAGAACTTGCAGAAGTCTATTGTTTTGAAAGATTTTGTGGTTTATGAAAGCACACTGGGGTTTAGATAACTGAATCACTGCAGAATCAGGAAGCAGCCGATGTTTCTGTACCTCCGAAAGGGGAAAATTGGGCCAGTGGACTGTTTTTCAGCATGTATGGCATGGCACAGCCCTTTGCAAGGAGATGGGAATGGGAAGCTGGACTTTCAGATCTAGCGGCCAAGTGGAATAACTTTGCAAGGATCTTTGATTTGCCTAAACTGACCTTAGTGCTGCTGGCACCTAAATTACATTAATTATTCCCTTTACTTTTATGTAAGGTTTTTCACATACAGTGACTTAAGAGGGAAAAAAAAGGATGAAAAGAGTACAGAAAAGACAAAGAAAAGGTGATTGTGAAGCCACAAAAGACGGCTTAAGAGAACCTATGCCAAACAAATTAGTTTTTCCTTGAGAGACTGTGTTTCAGACTCACAGTATTCTTTCAAGTGATGGGAAGCTTTTTTTTTCCACAGATGTTTGGTTTGATATTTTCACATTGGCTGTAGCCATGGTCTAATTAATTTCAGATATTTCAAAACAATGGTTTCTCATAAAGAACCATTTAGGGTCTGTGTTTCACATTTAAAATTATAATCATTGTTGAGCCTGTAACATAAAACCTATGCTTAAAAGTGTGTAATGAAAATAGTATTTTTCTTCATCTCTGGCTTACGATGTAGCTGGCAGGATTATTTTTTTTTTCCTCTGATGATATTGCTTTAGGATGGAGACAAAGCCTAAACATTTTTCCTTTTCTTGGATTTTCTCACACAAATCTGAACATCTGAAAACAATGATTTGTCATGGGAGACATTTGGCAGCCTGAGGAAAGGTTTACTGTTTCTACTTTTCCTAAAATATTTACAAAGTAAAATATCTGACATTCACAGTAAGTCAGACAGTGTTTCAGGCCTCTGACATAATCCATGGAGGCAGCCTGAGTGGTCTCTTGGAGAGGAGGAAAGAAGATCCCCTTTCTAGACAGTTTCTTGTTTCAGTGCAGAAACGTTGGCTCAGGAGGAAGACAGGGAGAGTTAAATAAAGTGGGATGAAAACACCGAGGGGTTGCAGAGGTCTGTTTTTGCAGCTTGATCAGCCCTTCACTTTCCCCAGCCATTCTTGAGTCTCTGGTGTAACCCACCGGAGTGGGTGAGCACAGGGAAAGGGGATCCCCACTACCACCTTCACTCCCTCCACCCCCAAGTCTCCCCCAGCCCAGAAACCCCCATCCCACTGCGAAGTGAATGGATGGGGGGGGGGGTGGGGGAAGCTCCCTGTCTGCCTCCTCTCCTTGTGCTCCCCTCGCTTTACCCCTCTGGGAAGGTGCCTCCAGCTCCGGAGCCCCAGGGCTCCGGGGGCTTCAGGAACTCCTCTGGGGGGAGAGGAGGAAGAGGAGGAGAAGGAAGGCACGGGGCAGGGGGAGGATGGGAAGGAGGGAAAGGGATGATTTCTGCATCCTCTGCTTTCTTCCCAGCTCTGAGATCGAGCAGTTTTGCCAGGCAGTTTTCATCAGGACTCCGTCAGGTATGGGGTGGGAGAGGAAAGGGAAGGGCTGGAGGGTCTTTTCTTTTTAGAAAAATATTCTATTTTCTTTCCCATAGCGGGAAAATAAAATTAAAAAAAAAAAAAAAAAAAAAAAGACAAAAAGAAAGATGTGCCAGCAGCAAGGCTGAGTTAGCCCCAGAGTTTAGCTCCTCGTTGCTTTGTTGCTTCTTGGTGGTGCCTATAGTTGTCGGTAGGCAGAGAGCACCCCCTACCACCCCACCTTACCCCTTCCCCAAATTTCTGGTCATACTGTCTGCTCATCCCCAGGAGAGTTGGTCAGCAATTCAGCTGGACCCCTAGCACAGCAAGTGTCCTGATGGGAAGAGACAGGTCCAGCTTGCACTCTTGGGGTTGTCCTGCTGGCACCCAGGGCAGTCATGGCTGTAAGGAGACGCTCTTCAGCAAAGCATGGATCTCCAAAGGTTGGGGCAGCAGAATCACCTCTTCCCATCCTTTGCCAGGAGCAGTTGTTCCATCTCCAGTGGACAAGAGTGAAGAGATGATGGAGAAGCAAGACCAGGGCTGCAGAGGTGGCTTCTGCTCTGTCAGGTGTCACCCCTTCTGCCTGAAGCCAAGGCAGGGAGTGAGTGAGAACAGATGAGGTCCAGAAAACAACAAGGCTGGTGAAGGGACTCGAGCACAAGTTCTAGGAGGAGAGGCTGATGGAGCTGGGGTTGTTTAGCCTGGAGAAGAGAAGGCTCTGGGGAGACTTCATCACTCTCTACAACTACCTGAAAGGAGGCTGTAGCCAGGTGGGCGTCGGTCTCTTCTCCCAGGCAACTATCAGGAAGATAAGAGGGCATGGTCTCAAGCTCTGCCAGGGGAGGTTTAGGTTGGATATTAAGAAGAAATTATTTACAGAGAGGGTAATCAGGCAGTGGAATGGGTTGCCCAGGAAACTGGTGGATTCTCCGTCCCTGGAGGATTTTAAGATGAGACTGGATGTGGCACTCTGTGCCATGGTCTAGTAACCACACAGTGTTGGATCAAGGGTTGGACTTGATGATCTCAGAGGTCCTTTCCAAGCCAGCTGATTCTATGATTATATGAAGCTGGAAAGTGGGAGTGGATGGTGAAGGATAGAGGGGCGACTTCAGTTTGACTGTGATGTCTGGTCATTTAAAAATTCATCATTTGTCTTTGAGGATGGCCTAGAGATAAGGAAATACCCAGCGCCATGAGGTATGTCCTGTCCTCCTTTCCAGATGATTAGGATAGTGGCAGGGTGGTCTCCCACTTCTTCATCCAGAAAAGAGAATTGGTGCAAAGGACAGGACAAGTCCAGAGAGATTCCTGCCTTATGCACGCATCCTCAAAGGGCTTGTCTGCAGCCTGAGGAGGCTAAGACTGTGTAGGGAGAGGGCACAGTGCCCTAACCATGTGTCTCACACAACCCCCTTATATCTGGAAGAGCAGAAGAGGCTTTTTTGAATCAATGTGGGATCATTGTAAAGTGTTCTCCTTTCGTCACAACATTGTGCAGAGGAAGTGTGTGCTGTCTCAGCAGTGACACTGCACATGGCAAGGTGGAGAAGGCCAGGCTGGCAAAAACAGGAACTGCAAAGCCTTTGTGTGAATTTGCATCAAACCCCCTCAAAAAAATGCCTGCAACTCTTTATAGTGCCTATTTGAAAGCACAGAGTTGTATTTCTGTCGGTTCTTCCACCACACAAGGTTCAAGGATTGAGAAACCTGCATCCCAACATGGGGCAAGTCCAGTGCACAGGAGGCACATATGCCATTTAGGTACTCATCCATGCATGGGGAATTGGAGAGACTGATGCTGGTGGGGGCTGGCAGCAGTGAGAGGGCCTCTGCACACTGTGTTCACATGGAAAAAGGAGAGCAGCCTCTCTCCAACACCCAGTTGTGGGTTCACCCTATTTAAGAAAGAAGATCAAAAAGCTTTGCAAGGTGAGATAAACACTTCACCCAGTACTCCAGCTCCAGGCCACAGCTCACACAGACCTGGTCTGGTTTAAGCTTCCAGGTCTCCATTTCCTCCTGTTTGTCTGTCATCTCTTCCACCTGCCACTCGTCCAACTTGGCACAGAGGTCTGTCTTTGGAAATGAGGGCTTTGGGCTTGTCTGAAATCCACTGTCAGCGTAACTCTGGGCACGAACCATCTGGAACACTAACAGCAAGAGGCTCTGAAGGAAAACTCTTCCAGTTGTACCTGCGGCTGCCAAAAACGTGCCCAGAGCAGTGTGATCAGACACCTATTCCTCCAGGCTTTTGTTTTCTGGCTTGGGCCTTACTCCTTCCTGGAGGAGGGGGGCTTGTGGCAGCCAGTGGTCTGAGAAGGAGCACGCCACAGGCACCGCTCTTGCCAGCGTTTTGAGAGGGTGTCTTAAGCATCTCCCACAGACTGAGATAGGAACGTTTTGAGACAGGAGCTGCATGGAGAGCACAGAAGACCCTTTATTAACTGCTGAAAGTCCCTTGTAAAAGGGTGGTTTAGAGTTCGGCTTATGACTTCATCTCTGAGAGGTTTGGACAGCAAATGCAGAGTCTGATCTTAAAAAAAAAAAAAAAAAAAAGAAGAAAGAAAGAAAAGTGGCGGGAGATGCATAAAGCTAGGGTGGAGAAGCTTGGCTCGAGAGGCTGCCGATGTAAGGCTGCCTGTGAATTCTCATCAGCAGGGGAAGTTTGGAGCCAGCACCAATATATTCTTTCATTGTGACCTCCGCTGGGACTGGGGAGGCAAAGGGAAAAAAAAAGGAATTTGGTCCCAGTCACTTTCCCCCATTTCAATCGGCTTCGGGAGCCAGGATAGAGGAGGTCTCTGCATTCTCTTCCCGCTTAATTGTTTAATTGGGGAACAATGCACCCTGTGCACCCTCTCCGGAGGGCTGGTGCCCGTCTCGCTGCACCGGGCTGCGGGTCTCGCTGCGGGTCTGGGGTGCGGGGAGCGCCCCGAGGGGGCCGAGAAGGGGGCCCCGCTCGGCGCAGGCGGGCGCTGTGGGCTCTCCTGCGCCCAGCAGCTGCGGGAGCTTTGGAAATTGCAGGGAGGCTCTCGCAGAGCTTGTGAACCCTCCTCTCCCCGAGCCAGCGCCCCTCCTCTGCAGCGCTGACGGTACAACGATATAATAATGATGGGTGGCTGAGGCTCGCATTTGAACTTGCAGGCGAGCTCCCTTTGCCCACAGCTCGGTCCCGGCTCCGAAGCCCGGAGTCAGGTGCTTGCAGGCGGGAGGGGAGGGAAGGAGGGGAGACCGAGCTCTGGGAGAAGGGGAGACCCGGATCCACCGGCTCCTTCCAGCACTAACGAGGGGATTTACTCTTTCATGCGGCCACTGGGATCTCTGGACTAGCCCAGCCACCACGTTGTGATTTTTTGCGATCTCTGCAATACGCTACCTTTTAAGGTAACTATAACTCTTTTATTACGGGTTGGTTTTTTGTACTTTTTTCCCCCTTTCCCCC
>JAYRBT010000093.1:9113721-9143144 GCA_036023395.1 Myiotriccus ornatus
TTTGCCTGGCTTCTTGTTACTTTCATGAACACTATAAAAGTAGTTCTCCATTACTCTATGCCTCCTTCTCTTATTCTTCTTGTTTGGACAACAAACCAACTAGTAAAAGACTCCCTAAGGGTTTTTGTTGGGCCTCAGTCCCTTACTTCTACTGTCAGTTTCATATAAGCTTGTGTAAGTGGTGCACTCAATTTAATTCATCATTATCTTCATTAAGAGCCTTGTGGTTAATGAAAATACTTCTCTTAGGCTCAGTGCTAATGGTTCGATTAAGAAAACTCATAATTTTGTTGATCCTTTCTATCACTGCTGCTAGGCAGGGCAATATACCATATGTCTAGACAGGTTGTTGATGAACTGAAAAATGAGATGCAATTTTTTTTTCTCATAAATTTAGCTAAAAGTAAATGATATCTTTTATTCTTTAAGCATGTGGGATTTGTCTGCATAGTCAGTAGCAACATTCTGTTCCATTAAGCTTAATTATGAAGGAAAACCACTTCTCATGTAGGGCATTCTTTGTCCATTGCAGACCTACTAGTCTGGTCATTATGGTTGATGTGAAATGGAAGGGCAGAATTCTGTAAATTTTTTTATCTCCTTGGATTCACACTGTAAGAATTTTGCAACATTTACCACAGAAGAAATGTACAAATTCTAGAGGAAGAGGCTTTTTCCTCAAACAAGAGGTCCTTGATTCCACCTCCAAAGGAAATTATCAAGCTATGTGTCATCGGCAGGATGAGTTGACTTTGCAGCTGTAATAGTGGACTGGGAGGAACTATGGAAGCATGACAACAAAAATCTCCAATGTGTGAGGCACATTACCTCCAGGTTCTGCCCAAAATACCACTGCACCAACTCTGGTCTCACCATCTTGTACAACTGCCCCATTTACTTTTCTGGGAGTTCTGTCAAAATAAGTGTAGTGGCCAGGTAATTTGGGTTTAGTTGTGTGTTTATTTCCTTAATGTCTGTGCATTTTCCCTAATAAATTAATTATGCCTGAATGATACAGACTAGTCAGCAACTGAGGAAAACGCTTGTATTAATTGTCAACAAGCAAAGTAATTTCAAAACCATTCTCTTCTTAGAAGTACAGATGTCACAAGTATTCTAGGTCCTACATGAGGTGGAAACTTGTTATGAACACAACGTTGGTAAATACTTGATTTTCTGAGCTTGTGCTCCAATTTACAAAGAGTTACTTAATGTTTTGGTTATATTTTTGCCCTCCATATTCCTTCTAAGAAATAGTCTATCACATACCATTGATAATGGATGACATGAAGTATACCATAGGGAAAATGCTAAAGGGAAAAAAAGGGTTACATGGATTCATATAAGACATTGATGCTTTCTGCATAGGTCAGTAAATTCTGCTAGACTAACTAGTTTGGACTGCTGCTGGAAATCAGATTTTTAGAATTGTGCAGGACATCAATTAATCTTATATTTCAGATACGATAGACAAATACTTTGATTTTTTTTTTTAATAGGGAAAAGCTTCTGCTTCTCCTTCTTTCTCCTTCTCCTCCTTTTCCTTCTCCTTCTTCTCTTCCTTATTCTCTTTCATCCTTCCTCTTGTCAAGACAAATAGGTTTTATCTGTGGTGCTTTCTGGAGTTAGAGAGATGTGTCCTTAGCTACAGTCTCCTGTTCTGGGATTTAACACAATTTAGGCTGGATCTAGTTTGCATATCATTATGATATGTGTTATTTGCCAAGGGTTCCAGTTAGCTGATACGAAGGTTTTAAAGAGAGGAAATTTCCTCAGGGTTCAGTGCTGATATTGCAGATCACTCATAATCAGAATCAATGTTCTCAAACGTTTGTTAAAATTTTGTCAGTCAGAATAATTATAACTAGGTCATTCTTCACTTAAGAAGAAAGTTCCTGTAATGTCTACAGATGATAAGAGATCATAATAAATACTAAATATTTTGAGACTGATTTTAATCTTCCACCTGTGAAATTTGGCAATAATTCCACCACAACCGATAGAACTGGGAAGTCATTCTGCTTCTTTATCTTTAACCTATTGTAACTCAGGGAAGTTTCAAGAAATTAAAGGTGATGTAAAAGGTCTCTGATCTAATCAGTTTTGATGCCATCATCTTGACTTTATCTGAATTGTGTTCCCAAGAAATTCTAGTTAGGTGGGCTGGTTGGAAAGGACCTGAGAACTTCCATTCAGAATTCTGGGGATTCCCTGCATCAGTTAATTTTGCTCTTTTTCTAGCTAATGCTTTATTATTAAAATGCTTAGGCATCAAGTTGCTGATTCTTTTATTGAACCTTTTTAGATAATACTGTTAATACTTTATCCTGTATAAAGTACTCTGTCTCTGTTAAAATAATCAACTTAATAATTTTCCTGTTTTCTTCTCTTTTTTTCCCCTTCTTTTTAAAGAAAGGTACAAAAATCTTTTCATTCTCTTTCTCTTTTCCTCTTCTTTAATTGCCCTCCCTCCCCAATCCCCTACTCTTTATAGAGAGATGGAGAGATTATATTTTTATTATGGATAAATAGCTAGATAATTTTCATGTGGTGGTGTCTCCTACTTCATGTACCACTTTGTTGGTGTCTAGTATATTAATTTATTATACTTCTAAACTTTATGGCTCCTAGTTCACCATAATGATGACCAAGTTCCACCTTTCAAAAAATGTTGGAATGCAGGACAGTTAAAGAGGTGAAATAGATTCTGTTGTGCATCAGCTTTTAATGTTCACTAAGCCACCATGTATGATGAAATAACAGCACAGAACTCCTCTCTCCAGTTGCTGTGTGCAGGTTGGATGAACAGTAGTCAACTTCTCCCTCAGGATATTGTCGGATGGAAGTGTTCGCAAAATGTTTGCAGCTGGAGATGTCATAAAAATTATAAAGGTCCTATCATGCCAAGTCTAAGCCAAGCAGGGACTTTCTCTGTGCTTTACTTCTTTCTTTGCTTTAACATTCTGAACTAATTAATTTCTGCAATGTGTTAAAGTTCCTGAGGCTACAAGGAAACAACTTTGAAAGAGTGACTATTTTGGGGAATCTCATTGAAAAGGCCTTTGTTTCAGCATGACTGCAATAAAAAGAGTTAACCTCTGGAAGAATAGAGGAGTCAGGGATATCATGTGGGCAAAGTCATGGGCAGTGCTTTTCTCTGAGGACAGGAGCACATGAACAAGCTGCTGTGAGGAAAGGCAAGGTGTAAACATCAGTAAGCTCTCATATATGTATTGTTTTGGTCAGCAATAGGTGAGAGATAACTCATCATCTTTCACTCAAAGTGGTCTTCTTCCTCTCAATTGAAGAATGCAGTTCATCTGTCACCTGAAATTTCAGACCAGTTTCCGAAGGTCAATAACTTGGTGACTGTAATAAATGGAGAAAATAAACCAGAATTAAATTTGCCCAAAGAGAAAAGGGCTCCAGCAGCAGCCTAAGACGAGTAAAAATGCCTTTTTAGTTTATCTTAACCAGTCAAATTAGCTAAGGTTTGGGTGTTTCAGGCCTTGTGCAAGCAAAATATTAAATAACAACGAAATGTATTTGTTTCTCAATTTGCCATTTCACTTATGTGATTTCTCTATTCTCTCTCCCCTCTCTCTCTTTTTCCTAGTTAAAGCAGAAAAGAAAACCATGGTAAAGGGTTCTCTCTCTGGGACTTCAGTGCTGCCGTGTTTTTTCTCAACCACCCCCACCATAGCCTCCAGCTATGCAGCCGAGTACCTCCGGATCAAGTGGTCAAAGGTGGAACTGGATAAAAGCGGGAAAGATGCAAAAGAAACCACTGTCCTGGTGGCCCAGAACGGCAACATCAAGATAGGTCAGAGCTACAAGGACAGAGTGTCTGTCCCGACCCACTCAGAAGAGACTGGTGATGCCTCACTGACCTTCTCGAAGTTGCGTGCAAGCGATGCCGGAGTCTATCGCTGCGACGTCATGTATGGGGTGGAGGACACACAAGGCATTGTCTCACTGGCTGTTGAGGGTAAGGACTTGCCTGTTTCATTTGTAACCAACACTGATTCTGGTTAAATTAGTAAAACTCAGTAATTACCACAGAACCAGTGAGTATTTAAAGAAGCATCTTGAGAAATTTGCCTCTGTTTGCATAGGATGAGAAGAAGCAACAGCCCTGCAGCTGAAGCTGTAGTTGGCCCATCTTGTTGTATCACACCATGTTGCCATCAGAACCACTCTTTCTGTCGCAGGAATGCCAACCACAAAGGAAGTTTGCACCCAATGATAAAGGTTGTATAAGCAGAGGGAAACTCATCTGACAGAAGCTACAGGAGAACAATTAGGGGAGGGGTTTGCTAAATGTGGAGTGTCCAGTGATAACAGTTTGCTTGCCATCGCTATGATGGAATAGCCTTCCAAATTTTGAGGGGTAGAAGTCTGCTTGTAGAGAGATAGAAGAGACAGGACTTTCAAAATCATAGAATTGTTGAGGTTGAAGACCTCTAAGATTATCAAGTCTAACCGTTAACCCAGCACCACCATGTTCACCCACCAAACCAGGTCTCCAAATGCCACATTCATGCATATTTTGAACACTTCTAGAGATGGTGGCTTCCCCACTTTCCTAAGGAGCCTATGCCAATGCCTGACCACTCTTTCAGTGAAGGTATATTTCCTGATATCCAGCCTAAACCTCCCGTGGCACAATCTGAAACCTCTTCTCATCCTGTCCCTTGTTCCCTGGGAGAAGAGAGCAATATCCACCTGCCTCCATCCTCCCATCAGGTTGTTGAAGAGACTGAGAAGGTTCCCCCTGAGCAACCTTTTCCCCAGGCTGAGCCTCCCCAGCTCCCTCAGCTGCTCCTGGTGCTCCTGGCCCTTCCCCAGCTTTGTTCCCTCGATGCTCCAGTCCCTCAATGTCTCTCTTGTCTGAGGAGCCCAGAACTGTCCTCAGCACTCAAGGTGTTGGCCCAGCCATGCCCAGCATAGGGACAGCACTCTCAAGGTCTTTTCCATCTTTCCAGTCCCTCTGCCCCAGCCTGGAGCTGCAGGGGGTTAAGCAAACAAACAAACAAACAAAAATAGTGGCAAAAGGAGTATCTCATCTATAAGTGTTTTTCTCCAAAGAGCCACTTACCTAGCACAGTAAGTACAGCACAGGGGTTGCCCCAAAACCTGCGGTACAGCCCTGTCAGTTTGGCACCAAGTCTGAGCTAACAGACTGTGCTGAAAGGCAGGATGTATTAGCCCTGGCTCTGTGCCATGCATAGGCAAATTCTCAACCCAGGTTTACTGTGTGTGCTTAGAACAACACTGTGCTGTGTAGATGTACCTCCTTGAAGGAGCCTTGGTTTGGAACCTGCCTTGCACTCCTTTGCAGTTCTGTGTTTTTTGGAAGTCCAGTATTTACTCAAATGACTGGATCCCAAAACAAACATTAGTATCTGCTGCGGGAAATTATGGCTTTGGCTTGAATTTTTTGGTGAGCTTAACACTGCATTGTTCTTCCAGTATGCCTTACCTAACATGAACAGTCTGTTGGCATGGGTTCGATGAAAGGATTTGAAGGTGTGGTCTTAATTTGGAAATACAATAAATCAGTGTTGCCACTAATGCCTACATAACCTCATAAACTGTTGGTCCTAATGAAAAAAGCAAAAGGGATCCTGGTTTGAACATTATTTTTCAGTAATGGATGTACCTGGCATTTCTTACTCCTTTTCAAGTGCTCTCTTGAGTACATATCTATATCCAGGAGCAGTAAATGTTTACTACAATAAAATATCTGATGATATTCAGCTTTTGCAGTTAGTGTTCCTGAAAAAACACTGCAAAGTCATGAACTGATTACATTTATGTTTTCAATTCAAAGAAAAGTTCACATGCTCTATTTTTTTTCTGTGACTATTCTTTTCCATGATTGCTTTAATTTTAAAATTTTAGGAGGAAAAACGTAGGTCTTGACCCAAATGAAAAATAACATTGTTAGACTGTCATTTGTGCATTCTCAATTTTCTACACTATTCTGTAAACAAGTGTCATTTATCAGACTCATAAGAATTTCTTGTGAATGTTGCTGCTCAAATCTTCTGCCCTCTCTTCAAAGAGGCTTTATGGTTTCTTATGAGTTCAGCTTTTATTTGTAAAAACCAAAACCCATTAGTCCCAAAAGTGAATTATCTCCATTGTGTTGCCTTTTTGAATCTGCACCCCAAAGTGACACCAGTTGAAGAGATGTGATCTCCTGTACACTCCCTTTGTGAACTCTGCATTGTCTGTCCTTAGTGGGGTATTTCCATGTCAGCTGAGGTAATTCCAGAGCTGAGGGCTGGTTCAGCACTATACTTTGGTCAGCTGTCCTGGGTGGAGCTGGGGCTGTTGCTTGCAGAGTGACCCATGAAGTCCTGGCAAATTTGTCACCAGTTTTGTTATTTTGCACATTTTATGCTCACATGAAGTAAGCCAAAAATATCAGCGTTGCTCTGAAGTAGATGTAATTCTTCTTTTGGCATGATAATAGATTTATTAGGCTTGTATGTGTATTTGGGTATTTTTAAACCAATTCAGGACTTGTGTCTAGATATTTTCAGGATCTCTATTTGTTTCATGGACATTCCCTAGTTTGAAACCTTCAAACAAAAAGCACAACTGAGCATCAGTGAAATCAGGGAGATAAGCTTAGACAACTGGCCTCCTTGTTTTTCAAATTAACCTTTACTGGTAACATAATAGGTATGTGAGACAGCTAATTTGAATAAAATTACTGTAATCGCTATTTCTATCCTTTAGGTATGCTGGGTATATAAACTGCTGTTGAACATGCTGTGCATCAAACAATGCATTTTACCAGTGATGAAATCTATTGTGAACTAAAAATGGGATTTCTGAGGAAGAGTAACTTTCTCTGTAACATATAGATTTCCTCAAGTTAAACTGTACAAAATGAATTGTTGGTATTAGGCATTGAAAGTAAGACTTTTAATGCCTAATTATTTTTTTGCCTGAGCCTCCAGCCCAAGACCATCTACAAAAGTTCTGTGTATTTGTGCATCTATTTTTTCTTTCTGCTTACCTATCACAACTGACAAATTTGATAATTTACATGCCAATATCCAGTTAATTTGCTCCTTTGGATGCCAAATGAACTTCTGAAATTCTGAAAAGTCATAATCATATGTTATGAACAGCAAACTTGTGTCTGTACCATTTCAGACAGAAGATCTGGCTGTCCTAGGGTCCTGTTCCAATGAAAGCAACAATAGATGATATCAAAAGGCAACCCTAAATATTTACTCTGTTACTGTCAGAAACTTGTCACCCATGGAATTACTCACACAGAGGCTTTATGTTATTTAGTCCTGAGCAGATATGTTTTTTCCATTTGTTTTTTTGAATGTCTGTGGATTTTTAGTATCCACAGCTGGACTCCTGGTTAAGCCACCCGTTAACCACAGCTGGTTATCTTAGTTATTATTCACAAGGAAGATACATTTCTCATCACCTACTTTGCCTTTTTTTCTGCATTTCACATTTCTGCTACATCTTTTTTTTGGCAGGTAAAAGCTTTCCAAAGAGTGACAGGGAAGTCATAGCAAAGTAGGAGGGGAAGCACACGTTGGGCTCAATGAACTTATCCCTTCAGCACTGCGAGTCTCCACACTATGTGTTGTGTGCACGCCTTTAATAATCCCAAAATCGACTGGGAACACCCATTCACATGGATTAGGTGCTTCCCATTTTTCACCTCTGAGATCAGTGTTGCTATTTTTCATTTTGCAGTTGGTGAGAGTGTAAGGGAGAGGGGAAGGGACCATTTAATTCATTTAATTTTAGTCCATTCA
The DNA here is from genome assembly GCA_036023395.1 of Myiotriccus ornatus. NCBI lineage: Eukaryota > Metazoa > Chordata > Aves > Passeriformes > Tyrannidae > Myiotriccus > Myiotriccus ornatus. The sequence goes on from JAYRBT010000093.1 coordinate 9,121,524, forward strand.
GGAAGTTCCAGGACAGCCAGATGCCTGTCCCGCCTGTTAGTTGCATCTGCAGAGCTGTCCTTGAGCCAGGGGATGGTGCCCATGGAGGGGCAGTTTTGTCCCGCTGGATACCCTCTCTCCTGTTTCTAATTGTGGGAAGTGCTTTCCTCACACCCTGCTTGTTGCTGTAATTACATCAACCTCTCAGACAGGGATATTAGGTGTTCAGAATGGATCCAACAGCATCACAGTGTTAAGAGGCCTCAGCTTCTTACAAGAAGAGAAATGCAGAATCACAGAACATTTTGAGTTGTAAGGGACCTGCTAGGATCATCAAAGTCCAATCCTGAGTATGCAGAACAAGTCATTTACACTCATTTTTTCTTCCATGTATTTTCTTCTCTGCCTTCTGTGCATGTCCCTCTGAAGTCTTCCCCTTGTCTCAGGAGTAAATCTTCCTTTGTCAGGTTTTGCAATTTCATCCCTCTACAGTGCTTTGAGATTTTCTTCCAGCCTTTCTTGATGTTATTAAACCCACAGATCAAATTGTCTCCCATTGGGAGTCCTTGGCTTCACAGTTTTTGAATGTTCTTGGGTGAGATGAGCCCTCTGCCATTCCATATCCCTGGTGATTGATTTGAGAGATTTACATGTGACGATTTTAGACTTGGCTTCTAGCCTTTAGCAAAGCTGGCTTTGGTGAGCTGAATCCCAGAAAGGATTCTGTAAAAAGTATTGCTGTACCTTTCTGTGTCCACATTATTCCTTCTGTCCAGTTATAATGAAGTCCACTTGTATAATATATTTTTGACCTACCTTGTAAAAAGCTGACCCAGAAGTGAAATGGGAGAGTACTCTTCGTTCTGGAACATAACTGAATATTTTATTAAATTCTTGTTTTGATATTGGACAATGATATTGGACAATAAAAAAATAACATGTATGATCCAATGTAATAAAAAAACCCCTAAATCTGAACCAACCACTCAATTGAGCTAATTTTTTGTTATCTTCCTTGGAGATAACTGGATTTAAAGGGGTCAAAGTAGCAAATGGGATCCTTCAAGTTTTGTCACTCTTTTGTCATAGCTTCTCAGTGAATGTTTTTTCCCAAAAGTGAGAGCACTTTATTCTTTTCTTACTGATATTTTGGGAGTCCACTGTTCTCATGGGCCTTTTGATGGTTTCTGTTTGATTCTGCTGCAAATCTGGAGGACTTTTTCCCATAATTTTTTTTTCTTTTTAATTGTTTTGTTTTTAAAGGCAGTAAAGAAAATCCTAGGCTTAAAATACTGATCTTATTAATGGAAAGAAGTAGCAATTAGGGAAGCAGGGTAGATGGCAATTCACATTTTCATGTTTATGCAAACTCATCTTTCTTACAAACATTATAATGTTAATAAATGAAAGTTGTTTCCATGTGGGACTGCTGTCACTCAAAAGTGCTGTTAGCCCTGAGAGATTATATGTTGACAACCTAATTGATCTATTCCTTCCACAAGAACTCCTCTGCTTTATCTCTTAAGTGTTTGAAGAGATGTTTTTATTTAATCTGTTAGGTTTACCCGTCTTGAAACCTCATCGCCTCTTGATGTTGAACTTCTGTGCTTCCTTTCTGACTAAATTATGGCGGGCTCCTGCATTTTTAAGATATAGTTGATCCCAAGGAATCTCCCTGGGAAGGGAAGAGTGCCACTGAAGGATGGGAGAGGGAAATTTATTTCTAGGTAATAAAGACACAGTTAGTGCCAGGAATCTCTGTTCTTACAGAGCAGGAGGTGCAGGGCAGAGGGCTTGGAAAGAACTTTCCTCACAGGGAGTTTCCCGAGGCTTTGGCAAGGCAGCTCCTGCTGATGCAGGGGAAGCCTGCCCTTCTCAGACTGCCAAAAATTAAGACAGGGGTCAGAAGATGGGTGGAAAACCTCAAATGAGGGACATACATGAATTAATCATGCAAGAAGCTGAAAACCCTGCCCAGTTCCTTCCTCTCATACATTGCTCAGTCCTGTAACCTCTATTTTGGGGTGCATTTGTGATGTAAGTTTTGTTCTGCATTAAAGGCAAGGAACGTCATCAAACTGTCTGGCAGTTTTGGCAGTGGGCTGGGGCTTATTTTGGGCATCTGCACCACAGTGCCCAACCCTTAAAGGCAAAAATTAACAGAATAACATCCACTGCCATCATAATCTTTTATCCTTTTCTCTCTTTGCTGTATGAGACAACTTCTGAAACTCTGGCTTTATGCGGCCACATCCAGCACTGCATGTCGCAGCAGCCTGAGCTCACTAGTGAGAGTGAACTGTAACTTATTAGCCATACCAGGACCTGATAAATAAACTTCCCCTGCAGTTCCACAAGGTTTTGGTGCACTATACCCTGGAAAGTAGCACAGGAAAGTTGCAACCCAGAGGTGTGGAAACACAAAACCAGGCTTTAACCCATGGAAACTGTGGTTTGTTAAAAGTTAAATACTTTTCATTTTCTGGTCTGAGACAAATGATTAAAAGCCATTCACTCTTGCTCTGACAGAAGTGAATTTTGGATGCTACAAATTACTTCCCTGTGAGTGCTCTTCCTTGCTGAGACTCTTTCCTGTAATTACACTGACTTTGTTTGCCAGATGTTCAGTGACAACATTATACTGCTCTAGTCTGTTTTCCAGTTGCTTTATTTGTTCCTAGGACAACTCCTTCCTTGCCTTTTTTTCTTTCAGGGAGGAAATAGACAAAGGGGGAATAAAAAAAAAAAACACCAACAAAAAACAAAAAACCACCCCCCCCAAAAAAAAACACAAAAAACCCCCTTTATAAATGTTTTAAAGTGCAAAGGCCTGGACAATGGGTTTTGCCCCTCTCTCTGTCTAACTGAAACAATGAAAGTCCTGTACTTTAATCTTCTTAGCCCCAGGGGGTCTTCTAATTATTGCAGCTGTTGCACAGGCTTATGCATAGTGACGTCCTCCTTCCCATTCATCTTGGAGGCTCTTTCATGTCCATCAGCTCCTCCTCAATGGAAATGGAAGATCTTCCAGCTCTTAAGAATAGGTGAAGTTTACCTTTAGGATCAGACTGAGGAGAACAAAGCATTCCCCGAGTTCCTTTCCAGAATTTACAATTGACCAAAGGCTCTTCTTTGCTCACTACAAAATCCACTTTAAATTGGTGAGGATATTAACTCTTTAGTCCTGATTTATTCAGGTGTCACAGGGATATCCCCAGCACATGCCAGCTAGGAAGGGCAGTAGTTACTTCCCATGTAGAAGAAATGAGAGGTGAGATGGCTGGTTGTGGAGAATGCACTCATATATTTAAGCAGCAGGAAGATTTTTTTTAAAAATGTAACTTCAGAGAACTGTTTCCATCCCCTGCTAAGGTAATGAAGCTTCTTGTGGCTGTACTGAGAAGCAGGGCTCTTGTGCTCAGTTGAGTCATGTAGTTAGTATCAGTTCAACAGTCTTGGGAAAAGAAAAAAAAAAGGAGGTAATTAATCTAAATTAATACAAAATATATTTTAAATAACATTAAAACCGTATTGAAAAATTGCTTCACATACTTGGATGTTTCTGGTTTGATGCTGAGTTACAGAGCCAGTACCAAACATTGTCTGTTACAGAAACACCAGTGTTTCCCAAAAAAAGGAAAGTTTTAAAAAGTTTGTTTATATTCAACAGTAATACGCGGTCAAGTCAGATGCTCAACTTGTGAATATTTTTACAGGTTGTAGTAGTGATTCAGGGTAAATGTTTTATCTGCTTCCATTGTGAGCCCTGCAATAGTTGCCCATTTTTTAATTTTAGACTCAGAACACCAAGCAGATCATATGAACTTTTTTTGTTATTTATTATTGTACTACTAATACAGCAATGCTCATTTACACCAGCAGGTATTTTCCTCAAAGTGTCAGCCCATGTTACTAAATTCTGAATATATTAAAATAAATATTTTAGTGCATCTTTTAGTATCTTCAAAAAAAATCCAAAAAAACCCTCCAAAGAATATTTTTTGTTATTTTAAGCTTTTAAATGCCAAATGTGATTATTTGGTCTTGCCTGACTCGTTATGCAACAAGGCTGTCTGGGGCAGTGTGGCCCCCATCCACACTGTCACGCTCCTTTGGCTCCCAGCAAGGGATGAAGATGCCCTTTGGAAGCTGTCCCTGTTCTCTGCTAGTCCCTGAAATTGGATGAGAAACTCCTTGGAACAGTGTCATGGGACCTGAGCCAAATAATGCAGCTAATTAATCTAGCAATTTAACACCCTTAAGGGCCAAATTTCAGGCACCTGGGATATTTAATTTAGTGACACAAACACAGCCATAACTTTTCAGGGTGTATTCTTCACTTGTCACTGCTGCCAAACAACACGTGGGTCCATTCGAAGGTGAAATTGCATCACTGTTTGGAAGAAGCTCTTTGTGATGGGGTTTGTCAGTAGCTCTGAAAAGACATTTTATAGGGATGCTCGTGGTCTGCAAATTTCCAGTTAGTGGCTGCAGTTGGTGTGTGACTCCACATTAAATGATGTAATACGGGGATTCCCACCATTTTCTCTTTCATTTCCTGTTTCTCTGCAAGTAGTTTTGATGAAATTTATGTCTGATGGCCGAGGTTTAAACTACCTGTGAGTAGTTCTCAGATAAAATTTTCTATTTTAATTTCTTATTCCATCACAACAAGAATAAAAGTATATATTTTCCATATATTGGCCATATGTAGACCTTTGATAAGTGGCAAAATTTTACTGAATTTGTCTGCAAGAGAAAAGTGTTTCTAAATATGTTGCAACCTCTTGCATTGTTTCACTAAGTGACCCGTATTTCTTTTTACTTATAAATTAGCAGACATTTTTCACCTTTCAACAGTGCTCTAATAACAAATACTTTAAAAATCATTATTGCTATAGTGTCAGCATTTTCCCAAACTGTATTACACTATGTTATTGCCTCATCTTGAAGTACTCCAGTGAAATCATCAGAGAAAAGGAACATTTTATGATTTAGACTTTTTTCTTTTTTCTTTGCTTGTTTTGTTGCTATTCTGTGGATGTTTTATGGTGTTGCAATGGTTTCTGAAGAATTTAGAGTGCAATAAGTGAGGTTGGATGTTATTTTTCAGAGACTATCAGGGGACACCCCTTTGATGGTAAACTGTAAAAGACAGTGGCAATAGGGGGAAGCGATTTTGCAAGGCGGAATTGCTGTTCCTGCCACTTCAGTGCCCTTTTTGGTTTGTTTCAGCTGTTGTCAAATTCAGTGGGAATTATTTGTATGTAGAAAGCAGAATGTGGCTTCTAGACAGATCCTGTCTTAACAAAAACCATCTTAAATCTAGGCCTCATCTCGAAATATCCAGCAACAGCTGAAGTTGTCAAGTCTCTTTCCAGAACTAGAAAGACCCCAAATAAAAGCAAAGTTTGTTTCGCCTGTATCATTCAGAGCGTGTGCAAGAAAACACGGCTATGAAAAATTGACTAAAAGCCATATATTTACAAATTTAGTATTCGTAGTAAGCTTTGATACATTAGGAACAGATTATAGAACTAGATCAGGGCTAACCAATGTGCTTCAAAAGCACATTTTTCGGGGGTATTTTATCATTACCTGGTATCAGCCACTAGAGGGGGAACATCATTTATATCAAATATGTCTTTCAACCTTTTACTATTTTTATTCAACTCATCTGTTTCAGCATTCTAACAACACCTAGGCAGAGTTGCAGCACAATGCTGGCTGCAGGAAGAACACAAAACGTTTCACTAACACAAAAAATTTTGATTTTTTTCAGGTGTTGTATTTCACTACCGTGCAGCGACCAGCAGGTACACCTTGAATTTCACACAGGCTCACCAGACCTGTCGGGACAACGGTGCTGTGATGGCAAGCCCAGAGCAACTGAAAGCTGCCTATGAGGATGGGTTTGAGCAGTGTGACGCTGGCTGGGTGTCTGACCAGACTGTGAGGTGATGCATTTAAATGTCCCCCTAACACACTTTCCCAAAATTTATATGCTTTGCCTGTGCAGGCTTAAACTGCTGACTTGCCCTAATAATAAATCTGACTGTGTTGCATTCCAGGTATCCAATTAGACATCCAAGAGTTGGCTGCTTTGGAGATAAGATGGGAAAGAAAGGAGTCAGAACATACGGGCGCCGCTTCCCCAACGAGACTTACGACGTGTATTGCTATGTGGAGCGCATGGAAGGTAGGATGGATCTGCAAAAGTCACAGGATCTGGGCTTCAGATCCTCATGTGAAAGGGCAAAGAAATAGGAAATCTCATTTAAAATAAGTTTTGGCTGCTTTAGGTCTGCAGGGAATGGCTGAATGGAGCGAACCTACAGTTTGTGGTCTGGTAGGTCTTAATTAAAGGCAAATGTGGAGTCTGCAAAGAAACAGTCAGGGTTAAAGCTGCTATAGTTAGTGCAGCAGATCTCACAAAAATTGTTGTTGAAGCTTCTTTTGTTTTTTTGAATGTTATAAAAGTATTTTCAAAGAAACACATTCAATGTTTGACAAACTATATGTAAATATGTATGTATATAAAAGTGGACATAGTACATGTGCTTACTGTGTTATAGTTCATAGAGTATGTAATTAAGTTTTTTATGTGTTTATGGCATAAAATTAGACAGGTATTGAATTGCCATCTAACTTTAATAATATTTTTTTTAAAGGGAGCATTTTAGCATCAAAAAGAAACAAGAAAAAAAACTTTCTAGTGAGGAATCTGGACCTTCTTTAGTAAAATTCGTTGGGACTTCACAGTACAACTATAGTCTTTGGAAAATCTACTATTTAAGGGGGTCTTGTGAGTGATCATGCCACATGGTGACTGTGAGCCATGGATCATATTGTGAATCCTGTGGTATCTTGTGATCCATTGTTGGGATCTATGATCAGTCCTTATTCAACAAAGAGTTTGATGGTAAAGAGAAAAATATGGTAAATTTTTCTGTGATAAGGCAATTTAGCCCATGTGCACAAATCTCCATACTTCAGGTGTGATGTTGTAATAATTTCTTATAATCTCCCTTGCGGAAGCAAATTTAACTACATCCTTTCAGTTGGCCCATAGATACACCCAAACATCAAATATCCTGTGTTTTTTTTGCTTTATCCTGGCTATACAGATGGAATCCCCATTCTGGAACAGAATTTCTTTGCAACCAGGACGAAAGTACATTTTCAAGTTATCACAATCGTCTGAGTGTGTCACACTGCTTCTGCCTTTACAAGTTTATATTCCATACCAGTTTCACTGTTCCTTTGTAAAGAAACACTGATAGTTCCTAATTAAATATCTTTTGGAAAGATCCTTAACAGTTATACATTTAATTTGGTGCTCTTGCAGTCAGCAGAACAACAAATCAGTCATGGCTTCTGTACATATATTTACAACAAGCAATTGAAAAATGAAGGTGCTCAGTGTTTGTAATCTGCCTTAGAGAAGGAACAGCTTAGATCGTGCAAAGTTTTCTCCTGCTGATTATTTATGGATGCTTTAGCTACTGAAATCAATAAATGTTTTACTTTCAGCAGCTGAAGATCTGGCCCAGGTTATGTTCAGCTTGGAGAGTTATAAAGTACAAGCAATACAAGCCTTGAAAAGCCTCAGAACACATTAGCTTGAGAAATCTGAAAATTGACAGAATTTTTTTAGTTCTCTTCATTGTCTTAATTTTAGTTATGTCCCATTTATATATGTTGGTGAGCAGCACTGCTGGACATCTACAGTTCATAACACTTGATCCTCCATCAGTCCTTGATGGGATTGAATTCTGAATCACCTCTGAATCAAGACTGTTAAATTCAGCTTGGGTCTTTCCTATTTTACAAAAAGAAGTTTTGACTAATCTGTTTCATTCCTGGATGAAGGGCAATTCGTTGTTCCTTTCCCTCTTTAAGAACAGAGGAATGTAACTTAATACAGAGAAGCCTATCCTGGATGATTGCGAGCCAGCAATCTCTCAGGGTCAAATATTCCCATTAAGCTTTCAAAAATAAAAATTAAAATAAGCCAAAACTGCGGCTTGTGGTCTCAGGCTCTTTTTCACTGAGGCTTATGATCTCTACTTGGAACAACTTGGAACCAGATTGTGAGGCTCAAAGGGATTGCAGCGACTGTGCAGTCCTTGTGGGCAAAGACGCATATGAATAGATTTTCAGTTTCTCATGGACATTAATTGGTTCTTCCTCGTTATAAAATTTCATTTACCAAGACTTCTGAGCTGGATTTCCTCTCTGGATACACTTAATTTTCTGTCCTATTGTTGTGGGTGATGGTGTGCTTAAGCATATGCTTGTTGTTGTGGCCTATCAAATGTACTATGATAATGTGATCTGCTTGATATGAAAGATTCAGAATTTAAGAAATATAATCTAGGACGGAATATTGGAAATATTTGGTCTATCAATCCAGGTAGCAATAAGGACATTAATTTATTGATCAATTTTAATGCTAGATTATTATGATATTTAGCTAAAAATACTCCCCCTTTTTTCTCCGCTGGTTTACTTGTTTGCCCTTTTTTGTGTGTGTGACTTTTTTTTTTTTTCCTATTTTCTCAGAATGTTTCAAGTGATCTGGAGTGTGGAAAGAACTTCTATGATTTCCAGAAGGAGTGGTAGTTTATGAATATAGGGTACAGGAACGATGTAGGCATGTTATGGTGACATGCAGAGAAGTTGAATTATTCTGTTTGGATGAAAAGAAACAGGTGCATATTAGGAAGACACATCATGAAATAGTGAAGGATAAATTATCCTCAGTTCCTTCACCGAAACCTGAGCCTCTGAGCCAGACTCGGTTTTTAAGTTGGGACTAAGGAGCCAGGGTGGCTTTTTCTGTACAACAGAAGCAGTTTCTGTGAGAACAAAAGTTAATTTTAAATTAAGAGCTTGTTAGAAGTCACTTAACATTAATGAGTTTATAATTCAGAGCCACTCATCCACAGAAGACAGACATTTAGACAAAATGTCAGTGAAGTTACTGCAAGGTGAAGGTTGCACTAAAATAGATTGCAGTGCTGGTGGAAAAATTGCAGTTCAAGATTTAAGCACATGCCAAATTCCTGGTTGCCCTGTCCATCAAAGGCTGATTCTGCAAGGTATGACCTTTCTTTTGTAATGAGCACTCCCAGCACTTAACTCATAACAAAGGACATCCATGGCACTGAGGATACTGTAGAACGAGGCTTAAACATGACTTTTTCCATGTGAATTTGAAAGCTTATATTTGCGTAGCCTGTTCTTGTTCAATGCCAAACCTATTAGACTTAGTTGCACTACATAGGTCCTTATTTGGAGAGTCTCTATCAGTGGAATGACTACTCATGGAATAAGATGGTGCTTGATTAATGACATCAAAAATCTGGGCCATAGCGAGGATGTCACCATGGAAGCCATTGGATGGTTATTGGTCTGTTGGCTGCTATTAGTGTGTTACCCAGAAGGCCATAAATGGTGGTAGGAATTCTTGCAATACATTTTGAAATAAATGTGCATTGAATTTGCAGTACTAATTTTGGTATTTGCGCTGAGGATTTGTAGGAGCAACTCCATTTCAGTTTTATTCCTTTCTGGCCATGTGAAATCATGAAGTTAGCCAGAGACACGGATTTCTTCTTGAAGCACAAATGATTAGCTTAAATTAAAACCAGTTATCTAGGCTAACTCTTTTACCATTTCCTTGTTCTGAGGAAAGCCAGAGAGATTAAAGGCTGCTAAGTTCTAATTTAAATATTGAGCTTTGCTAAAACTCTCAGAAGAATAATTATGGGAAAGATTTAAAATTTCTGTGCTCCTAGTGATAAAAATGGGAATCTGGAGTCAAAATATTAAAAGAGTTCTGGGCACGGTCTCTTATTGCAAACTGATCTGCATTCCTCATATTTTTATCACATATTTCAGTGTACCAAACATTAACAGAAATATTTAGGATACTTTTAACTGCAGGAGATGACTTGCTATTAAAGAGTTTAAACTAAAGTGATTGAGCTGCAGAGGTTTGGGTTTAACTCTTGAGGTTCTCTGAACACTTCCAGTTGAAGGAGTGTCAGCACCAATATCCATGGAATAATACCTTGGACAGAGGTGGGTGCTGGGGAAAGAAGGGTTTTTACCCTGCCCTCAAACAAAGGCTGTGTGTGGTTGATTTGACAGCACTGTGGTGTCAGGGACAGAGACAAAATGCCCAGTGAGGTCCTGTGGTGTGTGGTACTGAGCCAAGGCACAAACTACCCCATCAGGATTGTCTCCTGGCCAAAGCCACGAGAACCCATATCTGCCTAACAACCCTAATACGTATGCAGATGGGGACTCATGCTAAGAAAGCTATTTTGGGATGTCTGTGGGGAAGATGATATAGCTTCCCTTCCATTGCACCACTTCCCCCCTACAGTGAGAGCACGGAATAAAAGCAAGAAACAAAACCAGATGTCCTTTGAATACTTTCCACCTACTCTCATGTGGTTTTGCCACAGTCATGGAAATTTCTGTGGGACTGATAATAATAATTGAAGAAGTCATAGTCTAAAATATGGCTTCAGGTGAGAGGTTTCTTCTGCATTTTGGGCAGCTAAAGATCCTCTCTGGAATCCATTCTGATTCTGGAGAGGCAATTGGGTTAGGTTTTAAAAGTGGGACACAGAGAAAAGGACTTTTTTTTTTTCTTTCTAGTTCAGGGCCTGTGCACAGCCTTTGCACTGGCTTATCCAGGAGACTTATCCAGCCTAGGATTGTGTGACATCATGCAGAGTTCATGGATCCAAGAGTTCTCCAGAGGACTTCTGTTCAGCCTATAGGTTTGCACAGAATAGACTCAAGGCATTCAGCAGAGTTTAATTAAATCATCGCTGATGTGTATTAGAAGGAATCAACTCACTTGGAAAAAAAAAAAAAGGTTTCGTCATCTTGTCTAACCTTCTGCTTTAAGGTTGAACCAAACTACTTAGATGTTTTCCAGTCCTAGAAAGTGTTTCCTATTAATTAGTGACTTTTTTAGAACACCGCTTTATTACTCTGGTGTGTCAGAGAACACAGACAGCAGAGAAAGAGAGAAGGAGAAAATGGAATTTCTTGGGATAGTGGTCCTGAAGGTGCAAGGGTGAATGCTTTAATTCCCAAAGTGCCCATGGTATTCCTGCTTCCTTGCACACTTGATAATGTCCTAGCAATGAGGTTTTGAGCAGATTCCACGTTTCTGAGTAAAAGAAAGTCATGGTGGCAGTGCCTCATGACTGCTTGGGCTTTGATCTGCCAGCCATGTGACCAAACATTTATCAGGAGCAGAAGCAGCAGGTTACAGCTGCAGGTGGGAAAATATCCTTAGAATGCCCTGTATAACACCAGAAAAGATGATATCTTGTCACTTCGAGTCATGTTTCATAGCTGACCCAGAGCATCCTGATCTGCTACTGCAGTCACAGAAACCTGGAGCTCTAACACCCCCGAAAACGCATCTTTGCTTTATGAAATTTGGTCTGTTCCACCATCTCTCAGAAGCAGCTAATGAGCAAGTCTGGAGTTCAACACAGATACATTAAAAAAAATGAGAGCTGCCAAATTCTTAGTGGGAAGATAATGTTTCTTCTCAAACAAGAAGTCCACCATCGAGCTAAGATGAAAAGGCATTGAAACTTCGTTTGTATTGTTTTTATTTAAAAGTGTGAGAGTTAAGCATTTCCGTTTACAGGAATAATTAGGTTTTTGCGCATTTAATATCCCGCTGAATATTCTGATGTCTATCTTTAGTTGACACTGAAGGTAGTGGAGGTTGTGGAATCTGAGCACCCAAGCACAAGGTAAAGCTCATGAAAATCACATTCCAGATGTGACAGTAGTAATCACAGAATCGCTAAGGTTGGAAAAGACCTTTAAGATCATCAAGTCCAACCACCAACCCACTACCACCGCTACATTCACCATTAAACTGTGTCCTAATGAAGGCTCCTTAGAGAACAAAATGGGGAAAGAGAATAAAAATATTGCAAACCTTATGTGTTCATTCTCTCATGAGGAGTGAGTTACAGCAAGGACACTGAACAGGTGGTTGATCAGTCACCATCCACAGCAGTTGGTCAAAAGCAGAAGTCTTAAAAGCATCTGGCCAGAGATTCACAGGTTACCTCCTGAGCTTCTCTGCAGTTTTGGACTATCATTCATACGTCTGTAAAGCTTTTGTTGCAAACTTGCATGTAGTTTCTGCACTTCCCAGGCGCAAAGGACTAGCGGTTCATTTTTCTCTGCCTGGCACTGTGGTAAGTGAAGTTGTGGAGATGATGCTTTGCTCTGGGAGGAAAGTGTGTCACATAGTCAGGCTCAAAGGTGTCCTCTAGGAGGTAGCAGTCCACCAATTCCTTAATTTTGGCTTTATCTGTGGAAAAAATACATTACTGGCGAGTTCTGTGCTGAAGGGCTTATGTCCAGATTCATCATGTCTACTCCAGTCAGTACATGTTGTGTGTTGACCCTGGCCATGGTTTGAGCCTGCCCTTCTTCCCATCTTGCTTTTAAGATGTGTGATTCATGAAATTCCCATCTAAAAAATAAACCCAGCTCAGCGAGACAGCTCCTGATGGGAGAGAGTAAGTGAATGAAAGGGATGAAACTTGCTGTAAAACCGGCTGATAACTTTTTCCTTAGGGATTGTAATGAATCAGCTTCTGTCTTCCAAAGGAAAACCTGGCTTCTTCCTCCACCCTAATATATTGGAAAGAGATGGAAAAAGCATGACTTTCATCAGGTGTCTCTTTTAACCAAGGAAAACAAGCACATGTGACAGGAAAATCCTGAGGATTCTTCAAGTGCTGTGGTGACTGACGCTGGTCCATCAGCCTGGAGCTTGGTTTTAGATAGGAGCCAGCAAAAATACCCTGCGTTATTGTCTGCAGTCTAAACGTCGTCATGTTCTCCATCTCACCCCCTGGTACTGCAGGGCTGTTTTTTCCTCATCTGCTGGTCTAAGCCCTGGGGTTTGCCTGCCTAATGTTCAGTTATGCAGAGTGTACTCCAGCTATAAAAACATTGCCTTTAACAGGCACAGAACTGGATCTGCCCTGCTTGGTGCTGGTGGCTATGTCATTTGTTTATTGACCAGAAAAATTTTCTCTCTTAATTTCCTTGTTTTCAGTGTTTTGGCTGGGAAATTGAGGTGCTTTGGCTGGGAAATTGAGAGCGTGACAGGATCAGTTTCTCTGCTAAATGTGGAACCTGCTGTGCTTTCAAAAATAGGAGCAAATTTTAGAGATTTCGTGGATTGAATAAGTTTTATTAGCCTCAGCATTATTTTTATTGCTTTTTAGAAGTTTCTGTACAAGTGTCAAGTCTTTTTCTCTTTGGTACTTTGAAGGAGTCAGGATGTTTCAGTCATGTGCTGGAAGTGAATGCACTCAAGAAAAAAAAACAAAGACTTTTTTTTTATGGTAAGGTGGTTTTAGAAGATTCCAGGACCACTTCTAAGTGTTTCTGGATTTATAGAGCAAGCAAGGCCCTTATTAAACTCTTGCTTTGTTTTTCCCATCTCATTCCAACAATTATTATGCACATTAAGTGCACACTCAATCACACAGAACTTCAATTTATTTTCAGACTGGACAGACAAATCGTGGAGCCATATCTCCTAGAGTAAATGACTGCTGTTTGGAATCTGAGTTTTGCACTTTACTTGATTTATAAAAAAATAATAATTGTGGAAATCAACAAAAAATGCTCATTAACTAGAGCAATTGCAAGGTACCATGTTTAAACATCTTTTTGCTTCATCTTATATCTAGAATTTGTAAAATAAATGAGTATTTAATTGGTATATGATGGAATTTTACTGATTACTCTGCTGCCTTTTTGCCTTCTTTGTGAGTTTATTGGCACAAATTCTTTTATATACCAGTTAGGTGGTAAATACTTTGGATTTCACTTATTGGATTCTTCTGGTTAGGATGCATTTTACCTTAGACACATGGGGTTTTTATCATTTTGGTTGTTTGGTTTTTTTTTTTTTTTGGTAAAACAGACATTAATAAAGACAATATGTGGATGTCAGCTGCTGAGTTTTAAGAGAACAAAATAAATATGTCTGGGGTCAGTAGAACAGAGTCAATATAAAGAAAGATATGCCACCCATCTTTTAAATGTGCAGGATTATCAATACTACAGATACAGGCAAACCTCAAGGCAAGTTTGAGGCAGACTTCCCTATAGAAATGTTGTTGTGCAACTTGGATAAGTAATTCCTCTGCAGAGTGACCTCTCTTAAGAGAATCTTGCATTTCAAAATCTTACAGCAAGACGTGACCATTCCCTAAGTTTCTTTGCCTTAACTGAGTGCAGATGACACCTCAGAGGAATAAATAACACCAACATTAATGGTGTTATTCACAAGCTCCACTTGGAGCCAGTGATCCATATCAGCTGATGGAAAAATTGGTTTTCTAGTAATCTTTCATATTTACCCATTTTCCTGTCTATTCAGTGAGTTTCCTCTGGAAGGAATGTTGTGGGATTGTCTGACATTATTTAGGTTTTGATCCATTTTTTCATCTAGAAATCATGACAAGTCATTGTTCTCCTTTACTTGTCTCATTTTCTTATCTAATTGGACAGATAACTGCTGTATAATTGCAATTTAATTGCATTGTAACTGCTAATTTTCATACATGTCATAGCTGCTGTGAGAGAGGATCAGTGAATCATCCTCAGAGCAGAATGGGCATGCTCTGGAGAGGCCTTTCCTTGCCCTATTGTTCCACGATACTTGTGCTGGGACAGGATTGTGGGATGACTGCATCCATCATTCTGTGCAGGCCATGACACCCGAGATGGTATGCAGATGCAGAAAAAGCTGCCTTCTGCAAAAGGGTTTAATAAAAAGAAGAGCTCATTATCTGTGTGGTCTGAAGAGCTGAATGAAACATTCTGGTGCTTCTGAGGATGAATGGTTCTTTGCTTTCCTTATCTCTTCCTCTACCATAGATAACGCTCTGGCCCTTTACCTCTATTTTGGGAGCTCCACACAACATATATAAAGAAACTTACACTATGGAATTGGTATTACAGCTGTAATAACAAATCAAGAGTTTCTACCTGCGAGAAAAAAGAAAGTTGGCACTTTGCCTCCTTTCACACTTACATTCCTTTCAGTCCCCAAATAAGTGTAATATTAATGTGAATGGAACTGCTTGAGGTGATGTAGTTTCTGGGTTCCCTTTAGACTAGTGCAGGGCTAAGACAGATTGCATGACCAGTACGACAAAGCAGTGCTCTCCTGCAACACTGGCTGCTGTGTTCTGGCCTACCCCATCTGAGGAAGGGAATTGCTGTCTTGTAACAAATATTTTGAATTTTGCTTTGTTGATTTGAAAATACTGGTTTTAGGTCTCATCGATTCTGTCTGGTCTGAGTAAAAACTGGGAAAGAGTCAGTTTATGGCTTCACTCCTGGGACATGAACATTAGAGGCTTGATTTTTATTTTTTTTTTTAAAATAGTGTTTGGGTGAATGAGGTAACCTAGACAATTGTACAAGGGTGTTTTAGCTTGGAAGTAAAATATTACACACGTTATTTGCTTTGTTTCTGTTTCAAACTGAATGGCTATTATTCTCAAACTGTTAGTCCATGGAAGCTAAACAATACTAAAAACATTCTAGACTAATTCAGATTTTCTTCACACAAAATGGGCTTTGTGCATGCAACATATCTGTTGTATTTCCCCACCTGTGTTTACCTGTGGAGCAAGGTGAAGGCTGGCAGAAATCTGACCTTAGAAGCTGCTCTGGAACAGCAGAACATTTGCCTGTTTTTTTGGTGGGGAGGTGTCTCAAATGAGATTGTAGTGATGATTAAAAAGGTCAGGTAAGATGCTTGCAAATGTAAAAGATATGTTCTCCAGAGAAAGTAAATTGTGTTGAGCTGGGTTTAATTAGCTCAGCTGAGTTGCAAAGTCTACGGAGGAGTCTAACAAAGTCTAACAGGGGAGCTCAGGGACTGAGGGAGAGAATGTGTCCAACCACCATGCACTTCATGACATAAAGTTTGCTTACAAACGCTTGTGCTAGGTTAATTTTCATTTGGTTTCCAACCATCTGATTTTTTTTTTCAAGGAAAAAGATATTTGTGAAAAAAACTCAACCTTGCAGATACTGACTGAAAGAGGAGAACTAGGGTGAGTTGACAGTGCTCAGTGTTTGTTATCTCTCTTTTCTTTCCCCAGATGAAGTGGTTCATGTCTCAGCCCCCGAGAAGTTCACCTTCGAGGAAGCCAAGGAGCTTTGCAAGGAGAGAGGGGGTGTCCTGGCCTCTGTGGGGAATCTGTACGTGGCCTGGAGGAACGGCTTTGACCAGTGTGACTACGGGTGGCTGGCGGATGGCAGTGTGCGTTACCCAGCCTCCGTGGCGCGACCGCAGTGCGGAGGAGGGTTGCTTGGGGTGAGAACCCTGTACCGCTATGAGAACCAGACAGGCTTCCCTTACCCACATAGCAAGTTTGATGCCTACTGCTATGAACGTAAGCAGGTTTTTTTTCAGACATTATTTTTGTTATGCTTACCCAGTTTTCTTTAAATATTTGTTTTATTTCGGTTCTTGTGGCACACATGTATTTTTTAAAAAGAATTGGTTTTATCACTACGGCTTTGCCAAAAAGAGAAAAGTCAAACTAAAAGAAATGTCATAAAGTAACGTTGGGAGATGAAGACAGGCAAGGTTTCAAGGTAAGATTTCAGCTTGAGCAGTATTTTCACATGCCCATAGTCACCCTGAGCCTGCGTATGCTCCCTTTTTTGGTGCCTGTGTACAACCTGGTATCCTTGCGTCATGTCAATGGACACAAGACATATTAGACATTCAAAACCCCAGCTGGATGTGTTTCTGCATCACCTACTGCAGGTGACCCTGCCTTGGCAGGGAGGTTGGACTGGATGATCTCCAGAGGTCCCTTCCAACCCCAACTATTCTATGATTCTTGATAAGAACAGAAATGTCCTACTTGATCAGGTGAATGACTGTCTCCTAACTCGGTATTTTGCCTCCAGGGATGGCAGTAAGAGAGGCTGTTAACAGGCTGTGTACAAGCCTGGACACTTTCAGATCTCTGGGATGTCCCTAATTTGGGGGCTATTTCTGGATCCCAGGAACTTTCTCCTGTCATAATATTATTTCTCTTACTTGCTCAGTCCCACTGAATTGTCTAAATTGCCTTTCTTAGTGCTGCTTGTTTCCCTCCTGGAGGCACATCAAGCACTTGCCCCATTCACATGGTAGACTGCATCAATCTAAACCAGATGTTGTCCACACCTCTCAGCTTTAATTGGAATTCAATATTCCCCTGCAACCTCATCTATCTCCAGTGACCACTGCCTGGCTCTACTATTATGGTGCATCCTATCCCTGCACAGGCTTCTATTGTCCTATAAGGTTCACCAGCTGCCCAGCTGAATCTACTACTTCCCTCAGCAGCACAGGGGGGTTGGATGGCCCAGCAGTTTTCCTGCAGGCCTCTCTGCTCAAGGAAGTTCCTGTGGTTGCAAAGAGCACAACTGACATTAACACTGTGCTAAGTTAAAAGTGCAGAGCTTTGTTATAACTATGAATATCTAGGGTTTTTTGACTCAGTCCTGTGCCTCTAACTCAAAACTGCCTGAAATACGCAGTTTGTACTGTCCCCATATTTGTGGATGGTGAACCAACTGCAGCTGCTGATCTTTCCGGCTCAGGAACTGAAGACCTATTTATGAACAAATCTTACTGTTTTAGAACAAATCCCAGCATCTGTTGCAGTCTGGCTATTCTGACACTGTAATTTTGTTGTTTTTCCTTTATATTTTCCTTCATATTTTCTTTATATTTTTTCTCCTTTAATTTTCCTTTATAGTTTGTGGGTATGATGTTCTAAAACTTTGCATTTGGAAGTAGTACTAATGGACTTCAAGGGAACTGCCCACAAGAAACAAGACTTAGTTAAGTTCAGGTGTCTGTGGTCGATTCTGCAGGACAGAATTTTGTCATATCACTCCTCCTGTTCCTCCTCCAAACTGTTTATGGTCTGTTTAAAGCATTGTGGATAAAACAGTCTTTAACTGGAGTGAATTTCATCAGTCTCTCTAAAAGACTGGAGTAGGAACTGGACATTTTGCTTGTAACCTAGTCTTCAGTTAGGACAAATTCCAACTTGCTGTTTGATTTTGGGAATTTCACCCCTTTCAAGCAGCGTGTGCCTTTACAATGTTCTTCCTAGAAGTTTTAGTTAACAAATTTAGAGTGTTTGTTCTAAAAACAACCTTGATAAATATTGTATTGTTGCCTTTTCTGCAAACCCTTGCCCTTGATACATGAAGAATAAGTATTCCATCCCTTTGCAGCCCAGGAAGTAGACGGTGAAGGACTATCAACCCTTTTAT
The DNA here is from genome assembly GCA_036023395.1 of Myiotriccus ornatus. Classification (NCBI taxonomy): domain Eukaryota; kingdom Metazoa; phylum Chordata; class Aves; order Passeriformes; family Tyrannidae; genus Myiotriccus; species Myiotriccus ornatus. The sequence goes on from JAYRBT010000093.1 coordinate 9,139,890, forward strand.
GAGACACAATAAGACTAAGCAGGACCAATAGAATGTGGTAAAGAGTGAGCTGCTCTCTAGCAATTTTAATTACAAGCAACATTACATCAGAATTAATTAAACACTGCTAGCTACATGACTCAGGTTTTGCCATACATCTGGTTTTACATAGGGAAATTCAGGAGTGTAATGCTGTACTCTCCTTCAGGGAGTCTGTCTGCTGCATATTTCAGAAGTTATTGAAAGTTCTCTCCCCCTCTCAGAAGGTGCTTGGGATTCCATAGGAACAGCTGTGACTTCTCACTGCTTTTACTAAAAGATTTATGCATGTGGTGAGTAATGAGGTTCACTTCCAGGCATCTTGGTCTTCCACATCTCCACCAGCTGTCTGATGCAGTGGTTTTGGAGTGAGTCACTCTCTCTCACCGGAGCCTTGGAGTCAGTCCCTCTTTTGGGGCAGAAAAAGGCAGAGGGTGAAAAAATGGTCCTGTGTGAGAGCAGAAGGCTTGAATTTAAAGTCTTTATTTCAAACCATCTTTTGTCTGAAAGTGTCTTCCAAAACTTCCTGTTATCTCTGTTTTAAGGTTTCAGTGTGTTAGTCCATCGTGAAACCCACCATCCCCCAGCTCTGGCTGCTTTTAGGTCAATGTGAACCTTTTACAGAGAGATTCCCATAGTGCCTGACTACAAAACTGTGCTCCCAAGCCCTTGGCTCTCCCTGTAACCTCAATCCAGTGCTCACAGCCCTTAATTATGTGTCTCACATTACATTGCTGTTTCCCTCCTCACCTGAACGCTCAGTCACACCATAACAGATTTGTGGCAAACCAGGCACTTGTTTTAATCATCACAAAGACAAAACATTTATTTAAGAAGGGGAATATCTCCTCCTTCATCCTTGCTTAGACTCTTCACCCCTATTCTGTGATTGAAAGTCTCTGGTGGAAAAAATCTCAAAATATTAATTTTAATTTGTAGTTGAAAGAAACTTCAATCCATATTTTGAACATTTTGCTTACTTTTTATAGAGGAATCATATTTATTAAAATGCATGAAAGATCCAGGAAGCAAATTCAATTTAAAAATTATATGCATTAGCTTCAGTAAAGCAGCCAACCTGGACAACTTTTAACAGTACAGTTAAGTTCAGGATTTTAACTTCAGCAGTGTTTTGGTTACAAAATTACATTGTATGAAGTGTCTTGACTTTATGAAAATAAGAGTGGCCCAGACTAATAATACATGATTTAAAATCAAAAAGTCTTGTTAGAAAACCTGAAAACTTTTTCTCTTTGATCAAAATGCTTTTCACTCTGCAGAAACCACATGGCTCTGAGTTTCTGAAACATTATCTGTGTGTTTTATTTCATCCCTCCAAGGCTTTTGCCAGACGTTTTATTGCTTCTTTTTCTTTTGTTTTCTTTGAGTGATACCTAATCTTGTATCTGATGAGGCCTGAAAAAGGTTCAGGTTAGACATATGATTAAGTACTTGCAGCTCATTGGGAGGCATCATCAGAGAGGAGGTTTTTCAAGTGTTAACGTATAGGACATATATTAATGTGTTTAATTTTTTTTTTTTTTAAGAAAAAAGTAGAACAATTGTGCTGAGCACTTATGTTATTTTTTAATAAGTTAAAACATTTTATCATAAAAAATCCTCTTTAATAGGTACCTATTCAATACATCTTGCATAAAGCTAAAGGGTATTTATTTAATCCAATCCCTCAGCCTCCCAGTCTCTCCAGACCTAATTCACTGATCTGAGTAGAAATTAGACTTCAGCTGACTTTGGATGGGCCACTTTAGATGAACCACTTTATCTTGCAGCATCTGCAGGACAAATTGTGCTCCAGAAATGCACTAATCAAAATGTGTGCAAGGTTTTTTTTCCTTGCCTCCAACAAAACTGAATTTGGTGAGCTGTGTACACAGAAGTGGTTGAATTTTTGAAATGTAAATCCCCTTTTTGCTGAGAAATATTGATTTATGAACTCTTTCACAGACCTATATTGACCTTGGCAAACCTTTTGGCAAAATATTTTTTTACTTGACTCAAAGCATGCGTTGACTGTTTCGCTCTGGATTTGTCCCATTTTCCTCTCATACTTTGCTTTTTTGTTTTGACTTGGTTTCACGCACCTTTATTGTTTCTCTTTGATTACACCACTTTGGTTTGGCACTATGATTTAATTTTAGCTGGGGGTTGGGAAATTCCAGTTCTAGGATGGTGTTGCCATATGAATTCATTGGGAATGGAGTTCACATTGTTCTGATTGTTCCAACACAGTATCACCGAGGGTGTATCCGAGCTAAGAATTGTTTGGGACTGAGGGCCTCTGAATTTGATACTTCATTCACCTAAAGCTCAAAATTAGAGAATGATTTTATGGAAGAAACATAGGGAATGATGATCTCCATAGTATATAGCCCCTGTTTTGAGAGGTCCTACAGGCAGAGCCACCACGATTACAGGCAGAGCCTCAGGAAACATCCACAGTGCTCTGCTTGTCTGGCAGCAGGAAGGATAAGGCTCTTAGACACAGCTCAAAAGCTGGCAAAGGAAACCTAGTCTTCCCTCTTCCTGCATGTGACTTAGCCTGGAAAACTTTGAATAACTGGGCAGTCCTGTTCTTCTCCACAGCAACCGTCGGTAGCTGCGTGTCCCAGCTATTTCCTGGATGAGGGAATTATTTCCAGCCTGATGTCAGGGGTTGCATTACAGGAGATCTGTGGATTTTTGATCAGCTTGGAAATAACCACAAAACAGTGAAGACATAGGGTGTGGTGGTGATACCCAGGGAGCAAAGTTACTGACCTGAAGAGAGGAAGAAAAACAAAAAGAGAAGTTTTATCTTGTATGAAAGGCAGTGGAGTTATGAGCATAATAAAGCCAGTGTGCTCCACCGTTTCACAGCCCAGTATCAGAATGGGCAGATGCCTTTGAGCAGGCAAGCACCTCAAGGTCATGGGACTGACCGCAGCGTGTACAAGGCTGTTGGCTCGGCTCTGGCTGCCTTTCCCCTCTGTGAAGTTGAAGATACGTAAGAGGATTAAGCCACCTTACCAAGACAGTTACCTCCAGAACACAACTCTCCAGCCCTTTATTACTTTCCTAAGAAGGTAGATCTCTGTGCTTCTCTCAGATATGCAGTTATAGCTGCAGAGATCCCCAGTAATACCTTGAGGTAGGTGTGGGAGTGTCGTGGTTTTGCCCTGGGTCAATTTGCTTTCACACCCCCCACACAATTACTTTAAGTAGAGAGAAGGTTTATGC
>JAYRBT010000093.1:9143244-9154182 GCA_036023395.1 Myiotriccus ornatus
GTTTTGATTGGGTTTTGTCCGGAAATCTACTTGGACAAAACCATTCACAGCCCCAGGGACGAGCTGGTGGGCAAAACCACGACAGGGAGTAATAAGTCCCCGCAGGTCCCTGCTAGGATTATAGCAGCAGGCAAACACCGTAGAGGCTGCATACACTGATAGCTCACTGCGGGTTTCTCACCCCACTTTGTCTAGGGATTTTGAGAAGTCAGTCAAGCAATGCTGAAATAGGCAATAAAAATCTCCATCCACTTCAAACAACTGTGCTACACCTCCTCGCTAGTACCTCACCCTGAGAAGGACTTGATTGGGTACAGCTTGACCTTTTAAATGTAGGAACACAGAAAACCCAATTTATCAATCTAACTGACGTGTGTGGAGCAATTGCTGGGAGCCTCAGGAGGCGGAGCTTGAGGAGGAGATGCTGCTTCTGCCAGAGCAAGTGAACTTGCTTTTATCCGAGTGATTCAAAACTGGGTGGTTTAAGAGTAACCTCTAAGTGCAAATGTTGTGGCCAGAGGGAGAGAGGAAAGAGAAGAAGACGCAGTTGGAGGCATTTTCCTTTAATTCTCTCAGATCACTGAACGGGTCAGGTAACAAGGGCAGGATTAGGAGCAACAAAGTGAAGAAGCAAGAGATCCACCCCTTTAGGCGTTCATGGGCAGGAAAGATAAATTCGTTTATGCTCTTTGCTCACTGCTGGAGGGAGTGGGCATCACTAGGGGTGATTTTTGTCCTTTCACACCAGGTGGGGAGAGCAAAGCACCATGAATTTTGCTGTCACTTCTTGTCCAAGTGACAATCTTGGCCCTTTTTTCCTTCAATTGGTTTTTTGCAGTCCCAAAGCAAAGATTTTTGCTTTTATTTGGTGCTGGGATACAGATTTAATTAGGAAGAGCTGACTAAAGTAGCTTGCTGGTTTTTAGTTGTTTTTTTTTTTTTTTGTCTGTGTGTGTGTTTTTGTTTGTTTATTTGTTTGTAGGGGTTTTGTTTGTTTGTTTTGTTTTTGTGTGTGTTTTTTTTCCCCTCTTTGGCAGTGTTATTATAAATAAGGAGGAAAGAGAAATGGGGTCTTTTGGTATTGTTCCTTTGTCGGTAGTTTGGGAGGTTATAATTCTTTCAGAGGACTATACTTGCATGGAGAAACCAGGAGATAACATATCTTTTCCCCTTTAACCATCTGACTTCAGATGTTATGAAATAGCAAGTGGTTTTACTTAAGAGTGTTTGTGTTCATAGAGCTAAAAGAGCTTGCTGCCTCTGCTGTTTTGTTAGCTGTAAGAAAAGACCTTGGGCAATGGTGTGAAGACAATGCATGACTGTTCATTAAAAGTTTTTTTCTTACAGATAAGATAGACTGATAGTTTCCAAATTTGTGTTTTTATAAGAATCTTATTGGTTTTCTCTGATGTTGCACATATTTTGTAAGCAGGAATGGACACTACATTTAGATTTTCATATTTTTCTCATTACATATAGCTTTTGATTTTGACATCAAAAAAACATAGTGTAGGTAAGTGGGAGTATACACCTGGAGTTGGAGAAAAATTCTTACAGCTGCAGGGTCCGATTTTAGGTTCTCGTTATTCTACCAAAGGTCTCATTATTTATGAACAAAATTCCACATTCCTTGTGCACCAATCTGTTTCTGGAAAGGCATGAAGGAGTAGGTACTGAGTCAGTGTCATAAGAGGTTTCTTGCTCAGTCTGTAAGTCTGAGCACCATTTAATTTAATTTTATTTTATTTTATTTTATTTTATTTTAATGTTATTTTATTATTTTATTTTTATTTTTTAATCTGTTCTTAATCTTAGACTTGTCCAGTTTGGAAGGTTCTGCCAGTAGTTTACACTCCAGCTGGCAAAACTCTTGGAGTCAAGGGAACATTCAAGACTGTCCTCTCTGCCAGGGTCGGTAGCAGGGAAGGGAACACAGAACGAACTTAACAATTCAACACAAAAAAATACATAAAAACTAAGCAGAGCAGATTTCTGCATAGGCATCATGCTCAAACTGGGCTGGAAGATATGAAACCATTATTTTTGACTGATGTCTTCTAACTATTTTGTCTGTAATTCACAGGAAGAATTCAGTATTTTCATGTTTTGTTCCCACTTAAAGCAATTTTTTGTTGTTTTGGCTGTTGGCAATGACTCAGAGCAACCTTTGTCTACAGGGTCTATGTTATATTGCCAGGTTTTTGGGAACATACCTGAATGTAAACACACAAACAATATTTCTGAGTGCAGAAAAACTCTCAAGTGGTTCAAGTTAGGGACATGAGTAAAGATTTTTTTGAACTAGTAATGCTGAAAAAGCTTATATATAAATTATAATATGTGTATAATCTTAAAAATAAGCATTAGTCCTCCAGAAATACTGAAATCGTTATTAAACAGAACAGAACGTATCAACATCCTTATTTGGTAATTTCAAAAAAAACACTGTCTAAAGTTGTGCAGTTTGATTTCCTTGAAAAATATTAAATTTTAATATTGATTCATTATTTTGAATCCTTATTTAAATAATAGTGGGCAAAAACAGGAAGAAGATTCTATACAGTAAAAGCGCAAAATAAATAAATAAAGGGTAAAAAAATGAAGTAGCTCTGCAAAGTCACGTAGTCAGTCCTTCCAAAATCTACTTCATGCAGGTTGTTTGATATAAAAGGTATCGATTAAAAAAAGAAAAGAAAAAAAAAAGACAGTCCTTTGATATGAGCAGCTGTTGGTGAGATAATTTTCTTTCGTGCTGCTAATATGTTAATGAAATTTATTAGGAAAATCTGCCTCATGTCTTGAATCAGGAGGAGGACAAAGAAGATTGCACGCATGATGCAAAGAGTACAGTAATGCAAACCATCTGGGTGGAGCAGACAGCAGTTCAAACTCCTGTTGCCTATTAAAAAAGCAACCTCCTCTTTGTTTTGTTTTTATTTTCCCACAGAAAAAAAATATAACACTGACAGATTTCTTATTGAAACAGCACAATTTTTTTTGATCCCCTCAAATAAGTTTGCAAACCTGTGTGAAAAAAACTTACATATCATGTTTATGACAAAGTGATTTTAGAGGTCTTGTAGTTGATTTTAACCAGAGCTGAACTGCACACAGTTTCCATGGGAGAAAATTTGGCTGTTTATTGATAAACTCTGATAAAATGTGGGCTTGCCTCATACCACTATGCAAATTTATTTATTCATTTCTTAATATAAGCAAATCTAAAACACTCAGTGTTTTTTCAGGTTTGCATAATAAAATATATACCTACTTTGTCAAGTGGCAGAAAATGAGTCATGAAGAATAAATAACTGCATCTCAGGCATAAAATGTGAACTTTTGGGACTTCCAAGCATTTCTTGGAAATTTGGAAGCTACATAAGTGGCTGTGAGTAAGTGTACACGACTTCCCAGCAGTGATGAAATAAAGTTACCTTTTTTTTTTTCCACAGGTTTTAAAGTCTGTTCCCATGCCCTCATTTTCTAGCTCTGTGAGAGGGTATTACGTTTTCATATTCCTTCAAACAGTGAACTCGATAGTCACTTAAAGTATGGCAACTGGGGTCTGAATGAATGTTTGTGTTGGCTGCGAAACCAATTCCATCTGCATTAAGGAAACTGATCCCATGATTAGAAGGAGAGTTTGAGACTGGGCTATTTCCTTTCCATTTTGCTGTAAAAAAATAGCTGTTAAAGGGAAAAAAATTTGATGAATTCTTTGGTAGAAATTTTAACAGCTACAGTAGCACACAGCACTTGTGTGCTGCCTTTGCTCCCCAGTCCTGAAGTAAAACTTGTGTGGTTTAAACCAGCCTCATGCAAGCAGAGAGGGGGATGGAAATTGAAAGAATTTCTTGATTCTTGGGAGCACCATCTCATACTTGAATCACATCAGCACTGAAAACAATAAAGATCCACCTGAGACCCCCAAAACACAAAAATCTTGTGTTAAGGCTGTGCTTTTGCTTGGTGGGATTTCAACAACTTTATTCCTTTTCACTCAACTGAATGTTTTTATTTATTAGGGAAAAAAAAAAATCCCTCTATATAAGTAACTAAGTCTTCTCTGTAAAACCACAATAAGATTTAACATATAGTAGGGATAATAATCTATTCTCTTTTCTGCTGGCAAAGACCACCACCACTTCTAAACACAGCAATGTCACATTTTCCTACCCTCACAATTTCCTTTTCACTTTCACTTCTCATTCATGAAAGTTGAAATATCAACTCTTTCTTCCCTGTAAGCAGTCACTCTCTGGCAAGCCTTTCTACTCCAGGGTAAATCAAGCAGTTCTCTTGCAAATGTGACATTTTCAAAGCTTGGTGTGTGAAACTAAACAAATATTTGTGACTTTGACTTACATGTGTGGAATTCATATCTACAGCTACCTAATGAGTCACGGGTGTGTGTGCATACATACTGCTTATGCTTGAGTAAAAATCGTAAAACAGTGGAATTATTTTGATTTCTGCATGTGACTGGAATAGAGTTCTTTGCTCCCTTAGAAGCTGAGCAATATTTTGTTTTGCAAGAAGTTGTAAATGTAGTTGTGTTTGACTGGTAAGCAGTGTATTCTCATACACATGGCCTGTTTAGTGCATTCTTCATATTCTTAATGTGATTTAAAAGCTATATGTTGCTCTTTATTTGAATCCTTATAAGGCTTTTGGCTCTCAGTCACTTGGCAATTAACAGCTCTGATTTAAGACATTCACATCTTCCACCTGAATGCTCCTATTGCCTCTCTGAAGATTCCTGACCTGGAAGACTGACAGAAGGGAAGATGTTCCCACCCTGGGCTTATCCCAAGTAAAACCTGTTTTCCAAGCACAGACTCACCTTTTTCAGGAATTTAAAGTCTACTGACAAGCCTTGCAGTGCTGGCACACATTTCCTCCTCAGAGAATAATGCAAATCGGGGATAGAAGGAGTGGACAAGGAGTAAGGCAATAAGAGTCTTTAAAACATCTCAATTTGGTTCACTGAAGGACCTTCCTTTGTGTCTCCTGTGGGTCTAGGACAGCTACCCCTTTACTCTGCCCACCCTTCAGAGGGTTCAACACTCTGCCTTTTCATGTCCAGCACTCCCATAGAAGCATTTCTGTGTGTGGAGTAGTTTCAGAACACTTCAGATCTTTGAAGTATTTTCCAAAGATCAACATAATTATAGTATTAAGTCTATGATCTTGATGACTGGTTTACTGTTCTCACCTTTCCCCATAATAAATTTCTCTCAGCAAAATTTAAATGAAGTACTTTTTGATGGCATGCTTGATCCTGCAGATTAGCCATGCTCTCACTCCCATGAGGTTTCCTTTTTGCAATTTGTAATTATGTGCTGAAAATAAGCTAAAGCAGTGTTTCACTCACTTTATGCATTTGAGTTGGATGCTGCAGCAAACTTTGAAGAAAATCCACAGGTTTGCAGCTCTGCTCACTTGTGACATCATGAAATAAAGTTTTATATTCCCAGATCAGCACTGAGCTCTCTGATGGGTACTCAGGTAATACAAGGACTTCCAGGAGTAATTACATAAACAAAAAAATATGAAGAATACTGCTACTCTTCTCACTTCATCTAACTTAAAGTTAGATATTCTGCAGTTTAATATTGTGTTATTGTGTGTCATTCAAAGCTCTTAACAACCATCTAAAGCCTTTGACCTTTACACTTATTTCTCAATGTGGCATTTAGTTTTTGTTGAGAATGTTCAAACTGAATTAAAGTAACAGTCATTTGTGTTCTGACTGAATGAATCCTTACTGTTTTTTTCTTCCCTCCCCCCCCTTTCTTAAGGTAAAAAAGTCACAACACAGCCTACAACTTTTGAGCCTGTGACATCTCTGAAAACTGACAGTGTGAAATCGCCACCTGCTGAAATTACTCTTAAACCTCCTGTCTTTGAGACTCTGATTACTGAAGTGCCTGACACCCAAACAGAGGCCCCTTATTGGGAGGAAACAACCCCAGAGAGTGAGGAAGACACAGAAATGACTACTGAACTGGTTGAAGAAAAAAGGGAGAGGGAGGTGCTTATGGAGAACATTCAGTTAACCACCCTTCTACCTCAGACTGTCACAGATGGCGAAATAAGCACTTACTATACACTGGGAAGGACTGAATATGATGTTTCACCCAAGTTAACAGAGAGCACATCTGCAGCTTTGGAGCTGGACCACACTTACTCTGAAGCAGAACTGCCCGAGGAACAAGGTAGGTCTGAAAGCACTGAGGACGCTTTCTTGACCTCTATAATTTTTCAGGATAGCACAGCTGTAGATAAGAGTTCTACTGGTTTTTGGGAAGACACTGACACAGGAGATGCACAAAAACATGATGTTGATAATCAGACTGAGCAAATAGAAGTAGGCCCTGTGATGACAGCTACAGATAGCTTGTTACTGACTTCCCGGAGAGAGTCTCCCAGGACAGGGGCTTCACTTTCACTAATGAAAGAGAATGTTTATCATGGTGCCCACTCAAGCCAAGAACCCACCAAAAAATCAATGGAGGCAAAATCTGACAAGAAATTTACAACTGTTGTAATCCCTAAAGCTTTGCTCACTGATCAGTATGATCTTACTGCAGAGGGGGAGGGCAGTGAGAACACGTACACCATTGTGCCTGACAGAGTTTCTGGCACGGCTACGGGTAATGTACCAGAATCAGATGAGCCTGCTGCATCAGAGACACTCTTAGATGAGCATGCAGTAACCACTGGACAATTTTCTTCAGCAAGTGGGTCAACACCATTTGTTAAATTTAGTTCGGCAATGGCATTTGATAGTGAGGCATTGGCCCAAGGAAGCAGAGAGGACCTGACAGATGTGCAGCCTACCCTGTCACCTGGGACACCTGTATCCTTTTCTGTATCAACTGTTGGTCAAACAGAATCTGAGGCTGCCTCAGGAAGCACTCGTTCCCCACCAAGCTTTGGAAAAAGCACATTTGTTATCCCTTCATCTCAGCAGATGGAAGCATCAGTTTTTTCAGAGGAGCAGGAAAAAACAAAGGAGCCAGAAACGAGAACAATGGACGTTAAGACCCCTCTTACCACAACCATCATCTCTACCTGTGCTGCAACAGAGTCTGAGGGATGTTCTGCAAGGGAGAAGTTCACACAGGCTCCTCCAGCTCCTGAAATGTGGCTGCCAACAGATGAATATCAGGGGTACATAACAGAGGAGTCATCTCACACGGAGGGAATCCTTGAGTTAGGTACAGAGGAGGGTGTCTCTGGAATGGAGCCCACAGCATTTTCAGGGCAAACTGCAGAATATACAATGCACCCAGGAGCTCCAGTTTCAGCAATTACAGATGAAACTGAGACAAGCATGAAGCCAGGGGAGACCACAAGTGATGAAGAAGTGGTATCAATTGATTTTGGTCAGAGTAGACATACTACAGGTGTCTCCCACACAAGCAGCTCTTTGGATTTGGAAATTACCACAGTATCCAAAATACCAGTGGAAGAAAGTAGTGCAACAATAGGGTCCTTTAGCTCCTCAAGTGTTACTGTATGGCCAAGTGCTACTCCCACAGCTGTGGGGGTAACTGAGCATGAAGGAGATGAAACATCAGGGACAAAGGGAACTATTGTATTTACAGATGTAACAGAGGTAGATACTGCAATCCCACAGAAAGAACATGATGCTTTCCTAGTTCCAGTTACTGTAGAGAGTGAGGTCACTAGATATATGCCAGTTACTGATCAGACTCCTTTTGATGGTATCTTTCATACAGAAGCAACAGAAACAACTGCAAAACACAGGGAGGTGTTCCCAGAGGAACTCTCCACGAAAGATCAAGATGAGCCAGGAACTGCCACAGAGTCAGTCTTATCTGTGACACCTCTCCAACCACATGAACAAAGGACAACACCAGGATCTGAATCATCTCCAACACCTGTTCAGGAGAAGCAGGATGAGACAGGTTCAGCCTATCATGAGACATACCCAGCAAGAGAAGCACCAGTGCCTGCAGTGGAGTTCATAGACCATGGAGGAGTTCTGGGAACTGATGAAACCAGCACCAGGACCTTGCAGCTCACAGTGACTCCAAAAGCTGAAACTGCTGCTGATGAAGAGCAGAAGGTCACTGAGGTAATACCAATGACAGCTAGTACCCAGGAAAGCCAAGGAACCCCCAGCAGAGAAGAACACAGGGATGCAGTGAGCTGGGAACCCATGTTGCCCACCCATACAGTGCTGACTGGCCGTTCCACTGTGGAAAGCATCACTCATGCGACCTTGGAAGCTTCTCCAAGCCAAACCACAGAAGGTTCAGGAATGACTGAGGAACCTGAAGAAATCAAGCCAGTATTTGCAGCTACTGCACCAGATAAGGCTACAATCCTCACTGATGTAACACATTCCATTAGCGCTGTAGACAAAACTCAGCCCACATCAGCATTCAAACATTTAGTCACTCAAAAGTCCCCCCGTATCATCCCTGAGGAAGAAGAGGAGGTAACGAGCCATGACATCATCATCATTGATGAATCTGTTTCTCCCAGTAAAGCCACCGCTGATGAGGATCTGACAGGAAAGATGTCAGAGCCTGAGATCGACAAGGAGTATTTCACAGCATCCACAGCCACAGCAGTGGCACGGCCGACAGCACCACCCAGAGTGGAGGAGGCCACAGAGGCTTTGCAACATCAGGAGGTGTCTCCTTCCACTTCACACCCTGACAATGACATAAGAATGTATGTTATTCAAATCACAGGCAATGACACAGGTAAGATTTTGCCTTTTAGACCTGCGGTCCACCAGAATGGACAGTTTGTCATAACAAAGAGGTGCCCTTTAGGATATGTTGGAGATGTTGCTTGGATCACTGAAGGATGGAAAGTACCAGTTTTATCTAGACAGCAACTTACTGAATATTGGTAGGTCTATTTTCCTATCCAATAAAAACCCCTCAGAAATGTATGTTACATTTGCTTTGGGGTAAGAGTAATTTCTATGTAAGGATGAATATGAAACTGTTGTATTTTCTCTTAAAAGTCATGATGGCTACAGTCCAGTTTTCTTATTTAATGTTGTCAAGTCACTGATTTAACTTTAGTTATCTGTGAAACAAGCATTTTAATTTCACAGCTTCCATTCCATGCATTACTAGTCCTAAACAAAGCACTAGATTATTTTAACATTCCATTAGTCTGTAGCAATTAACAATGCCATGTACAGTGGAGTCAGCTAAAAAATGGTTAAAGCACTCTACTGTCTCCTGTGATTTGGGGGAAGGGTTTTTTTCCATGTTTTTGTATCACATCATAGTATTTTTAAAATTGGTTTTAGAGAATACGTGATGCAAATTGACGTAATTTTTAATTCTGCCACATTTTTTGGCTGATGGTTCTGTACATGTGTATGTAGCTTCAATTCCATGGGTATCCAGAACAGAAACTTCTAAAGTAGTAATGAACTGCTGGGTTTTATAGTGAATATGTCTCCATAATGCAATAGGTGAAGGCTATGCAATTTTATATTAAGGAAGCCTGTTAACTGACTATTATTTAAAGATGTCTTGGTAAAACCTTATTTTTAAAATGAAATGAAAAAGAACTGAGAAGCAGGACAAAGCACAGAATGTTGTTAGGTTCAATGTTTTATTCTGTTTAATTATTTTATAGCTGCATAATAATTTTTTTTTTTTTAAGTAAGACAGTAAAAATGGATCCTATGTCTTATATACCTTAACCACATGCACTGCTTTTGAATGGTTATGTAAGAAACTGTTTTCTCACTGGTTCTCTGAAGAACTCATCCAGCAGAATCCATAATTTATGGGACTCTTTTGGGTGGTTTTGTCAGGTTTGGGCTTCTGTTCAAAAATCAAAAGCCAGCAGTGGTTTCCTTAAGATGTGCCATATCCTGGCTGGACTTTTCATGCAGTGGTTTTGTATCTTTATTTCCTTTATGCTTTTTATCCGACTTTTTATTTACAAGCTGTAAGTCTGCACAAGTTATATCAACAGCCTTCTATTTCAGAAAATTATAGTTCTGTTGTCTTAACATTTAAATACTCCTTTTGTTTCTGTGGTATATTATCATTATTTTGTCTGAAGTGTTGTGTGTTATCAGTGTCTTGGGAGTCTCCGTTAAATGAAACAAGTCCTGTAGGTCAGAGCAGAAGGGGAACTTCTGAAGACTAGAGTTAAACCACCTGATAAATACTTTTGTACCCACAGAAATTTGATTAATTTGATTTAAAAATAAGTAGTTGCACTGTGTAGTGATAAACTAGTTTTTCCAGTTAGATTTTTGAGTTATACTACTGTTTATTGCAAAAGGGAGAGTGGGTTATGCTGGGCAGCTATATATTCCAAGGAGATGGAGAGAAGGAGGATGATTTGAAAGGGTGTGAATGTAGGATTTCTCTGCATATACTTCAAGAACAATCTTATTTTGTACTTCCCCCCCCCCCGAATAATATGTGTACTGTGATTCACTAAATCAGGATTTAGTTCAAATTGGATTATCTAAAGGAGAGTGGATCAATCCTTAAATCTTCTTCACAACTATCCTTGCTTTCCCTTGGGTGATCAGGTCTTTAGGCCAAACATTCTCCAGGAATTCCCTTCTTCATCTTCACAAACTTTAAAAGCTGTACATGCATTTCCCATCTACATATAGGCTTTAAGAATTATTTAGTCTATGAGCATAGAAACCCCCCCTTATTTTCTTGAAATATTATTAAATTCTCAATATGACACTATTTGTATTCTCTTTAAACATTGAGAGTTCCATCATGTGTCCTGTGCAAGGTTGTGACAGTTTGGACCTGGCTCCCTGCCAAATGTTCAAAGCACAGTATCAGCTCCCCTTCCCCCTCCCTTCTCTCTTTAGGGAAAAGGAAAAAAAACTATAAAAATTAAAGAACCCAAAGTCAAGCTACTTATATAAAAATATATGTATTTACGTATATT
>JAYRBT010000093.1:9185494-9205782 GCA_036023395.1 Myiotriccus ornatus
CTCTGCCAGGTGTAAAGTTCCGTCTTCAGTATCCTAGCTTACAGAGAGCCCAGGGCCAGCTGGGCTCCCCCACAGGTACCAAATTCCTAAGACAATGACTATTGTGTTACCAGTATCAAAGGAATTATAGTAAGCCTCTGATGTGACATGTTTGCACTTTTAAGTCCATTTATGTACATTTAAAGGGAAATTTAAAATTTTTTAATAAAAATAGACACTTTTCTGCTTGAGGATGTGAATGGCCTCTTCCTGCTATGAATTAAGAACCAGTCTTGGGCTGTGAAAAATTATTCTACAGTTGTAGTAGCAGCTCAAAGCTAAGTAATACCTTAGTTAAGGCATTTTCAGTCATCTGTCCTTGGCATATTCCACAATAATTGTTTCTGTACTAATTCAAAAATCGCCCTTTTGGCCAAGGCTTGTTATTGGCCATTGACTACATGGACTTACTGAAAATAAGAAATCCAGTTTCATACCCAGGACACCTCTCTACCTCCGGAAAGGCCAGAAAGTTGTTTTCAGACACAGTTTTGTTTGGGGATTGATAAAACTTGGTGGGAAGTGGCAAATTCCTGGTGCGTAAGTGGGGTATCAGGCTTTGTGTTTCTGTTCTTCAACATCCTTCCACTGAGGCCTCTCAGGGTAAGCTGTGCCTGGAACAGGCTGTAATCTTGTGCTGAAGTGTCCTTTATGATGCCGTTTCACCTGTCATAACTCAAAACTGTCTGTGTTTTCCCTGTTGTTTCTCCCAGTCCTCACTAAAACTGTCACTTATCTATGTCAAGTTGTTCTCATTCTCAAGCTCAGACACTTTCAGACATCACATTTGTTTTGTCCATCTTATTAATGCTAACTTTTTTTCTGTGATTCATTCAGCAAACTTGGAACCAAAACTGTGCAGTTTCTTGCCATGTACTCTGTTTACAGCTTCCTAAACTGAGAAAATAATTAACATCAAATCTGCAGGTTGTTCCTGTTCCAAGGTTCAAGTTTATTTCTCTTTAGATGGAAGAACATAGTGGCTGGTGTGAACTTCTGTCTGTGATTCTTATCAGCACCATGCCTCAGAGAAGCACAGACAATGCACAATTTCATTACTTTGAATTTCAGTTTTACAACCTTCCCAAGAAGCTGATGCCTAAAGCTTATAAAGTTAGACTTTGTCAAGGAAGATGGGTTTTGGGGGAGCATTTGGAGGTGTAAGTTCAGAAAGACAATAGTGCATCTTTGCTTCTGTGGGCTGAACAATTACAGTAAATTTCCTTCACATTATTTTCATTTATAATCTTCTTCCAAAGGTAATTCAGTACATTAACTCAAAGAACTGTTTGCTCTTGCAAGTAAAAATTCCCATCCACATAAACAGGGTCAGAAAACTCAGACAAGATGTAGAATGAGATGTAGATGCCGTCCAACATCTAGGCGTTTCATTCATCCAAAGTGATGGATGACATTCTCCTGAGATGGCTCAGACAGAGCCCAGTTCCATCAGTGGAAGATCACAAAGTTTGCAGTTGCAGTTATACCCCTTAGATATCTTTGCAGCTTTTACTGAAACTGGGTAAACAGAACCATCCACAAATGAGGTCTCATGGATGAATGTTCGCTATTGTACTACTTAAAAGGTGGTTTTTTTTCTCAGAGCTTTGCCTCACAGAAAATCCATCAGCTTGCAGAAAACTTCCCTGTTTCTTACCCACTGACAGAGAAGTGGTTTGTTTGTTTGCCACAGACACAGAGACCTGTGACTACGGCTGGCACAAGTTCCAGGGGCAGTGCTACAAGTACTTCGCGCACCGGCGCACATGGGATACGGCGGAACGGGAGTGTCGTCTCCAGGGGGCTCATCTGACCAGCATCCTGTCCCATGAGGAGCAGATCTTCGTCAATCGTATGTGTCCCGTCTGAGGGCTCCACTGCCTCCAGTTTTGAGGGGGGATAACAGTTTAAGAAGGATATAAAGACCTCATGGGAGTCTGCAGCTCCTCCAGAGGGGCAGCTCTCATCTCTGCTCTGTGTGAGCAGGGACAGGACCCCAGGGAATGCCTGAAGTTGTGTCAGTGCAGGCTTAGATTGCATGTCAGGAAAAGGTTCTTCCCCTAGAGGGTGGTTGGGCACCAGGGAAGTGGTCACAGCACCAAGGCTGGAAGAGCTCAAGGAGTGTTTGGATGACCCTCTCACGCACATAGTGTGACTCTTAAGGATGGTCCTGTGCAGGGCCAGGACTGGCTGATCCTTCTGGGTCCCTTCCCACTCAGGATATTCCATGACTGGTCACTGAGGGTTCAGAGCTGGTGACATACTCTCCTGACCACTTAGCTTTTACAACTCCATCTTAAAGCATACTTTTAGAATATATAAAAGGCACAATTTGTGTTCTTAGTGTTTACTTCTGCAGTCAAATATAAGTTCCCTGTCATTATTAAGTTATTATTTGTTACATAGAAAATACTTTTTGGGGGAGAAAAAGACACTTTTTGATGGGAGGAAGAAGACAGGGACTTCTGTGTTGGCACTGGAAATTCTTGAAACATTATTTTTCTGGAAGCTTAAGATTTTTTTGTGCACATGATATCAATGCCCACACCACCATATATTGTATTAGTTAGGCATATAGAAATAGTCCCTCTGTGTTGTGTTGCTCAATCTAGACAACACAGGTCACAGCCTCACCAAAACTTGAAAAATGTAGATTACAATACGTGATTTTATTATTTTAATATTTTATTTGCCTTCTATTCCCCCCCCCCCCCTCATATGTGCTCAGGTAGAAAACTAATTCTGTTTCCTTTGGTAGACACCATCAAAAATGAAGAGACAGGGTTATTTACGACTATTAGATGAGAATCTGCATTTTCATAGAAATCCCAAATTTAAACAAACAAACAAACAGAAACACCCAAACTGACAAAGGGCCTGTCAAACAGTTGTTTGCATAATGAGTAGACGAATCTTAAGGACAGGATGTCTAATTCATCCTATGTAAAATTATTTTCTTTGGTGAAATCTGTTCCATTTATGGAAAGATTAATGAAAATACCCTTCTGGTTCTTTAGGTATTGGGCATGACTACCAGTGGATTGGCCTCAATGACAAGATGTTTGAGCGTGATTTCCGCTGGACTGATGGTAGCCCACTGGTAAGATGCCTTTGAAATGAAATCACTCATCCATTTCTTTTTCTGGTTGCTTATCAAATTCCCACCAGCAATGAGAGAAGTTGTGTGCAGGGAAAAAAAAAAAAAGCTGACACCAAATATGGACCTGAGCAAACAGCCAGTGAAATGACTTTGGGATAACTAATATTTTGTGGTTAGTTCCAAAGTCTTGTTCTTACTTCCTATTTCTGTATGTGTGGAAAATCTCGAAGATTTCAAAGACTAGTAATTTAAGGGTCTCTAGTGGAGCTGTTTTGGGCTCTTCTTGTCTTGTACAAGGACACACATGGCAGTTTCTCAACCATCTGTATACGGAGCAGGATGCATTTTTTGGGTGAGGATCTGGCATTCAAGCTGTTGCATTTGCTGGGTCTGTGGAGTGCACAAAGGAGCCTCCCAGGTATTGCTGAATCTTGTTCTGTGTGGCAGCTCTACAGCTGGGATGGATAAATAGTCATTCTGAGGTGGTTCGGGGGGTCTGCAACCAATAATTCACCCATAAAATTTTAGGATGCTGTTGTTACCTCTTGCTACCTTAAAACAAGAAGGAAAATCAGCAGAAGGAGAATCAAAGAGTTGATGGATGCAGGATGCAGTTCTTTCAAACTCAAACCCATCTCTTTTGTAGAAGCGACAGGTGATGTATTGCTTTTTAGCAACCATTGAAGAACATTACATTAAGGAAAACACTCCAAACTAGTTATGCTTATTATTTTCTTTTCCAGTTGTGAATTTTGAAATCAGAAAGCATCTGGACACATGCATATGTTCCTGCAATTTATGTAGAAAGACACCTGGTGCAAAGCAGGCAAATTAAAATTAGAATTAGAACTGAGATCCTGCTTTTTAATTCAGGCTACTGATCAAATGTGGTGTTATATTTTTACTTTAATTTTCAATTTTAAGAAATTAAGATATTCTAGGAACAGAACAAGACCATCTGTCCAACAGATTTCTGTTTTGATTGATCTTTTTTTTTCTCACTTTCTTTTTCTTTCAATTTTAACAGCTTCCCTCTGTCTCTTCCTTCGGAAACAATTTAGTTGTCTCTTGAAATCATTTATGTTCACTGTTTCAATAGATTTCCCTCATAACTTATTCCATATGGTTTCTGGATCCTGTGCTGCTGAGCAGCTGCCTCATTTGTTCCTTTGCCCTGGCTTTTAACTAATTTCTCATACTTTCTAACCACAGTTCTGGTTACAGTGATTTATAACCTCTCTAGTGATTAATAGAAATAATAACCCAGTTAAATATATGCATCAAATATATTTCACTGATGATGTTCTAAAATTGCAATGAATTTGAATACTATGTAGGTAAAAAAATTGCCCCCTTTGTGTAGTTGCATGTGAGCAGTATTCATGATAGTGTTAAATGCATTAGTACAATTTGTGATCATAAGAGTCAGACTTATTACATCAACACTCTGGTTCTAACTTGAATTTCTGACTTTAGGGGTGGTTTTTCCCTATAGCCAAAGACTAAATAGCTGTCATGTGTCTTACATATCAGGGTGCATCTGTAATTCAACTGTTTCTAACTTTGTTTCTCAGCTCCTTGTGCTCTCCAAAATATTCTTCTCTATCTACAATTGTATTCAACACTTCTGGCACAGGGGAAAATTTGTCAATTCTGATGAGAGTCCCCATGATATGAGTTTTCTTGGAGATGCTATCAGAAAAGAGGTTGGGCATCTACAAATTCATGTAGTTTCATCCTTATCTTGATACTACTTTGAATTTTCTCCAGTAAGAGCTTGGTTTAATCTGCAAATCATGATTACATGATTTTATGAGGTTTTGGATTGAAAAAAAAAACCCACACTATTCTGATGCTTGGTAGATTTCAAAGAAAAAGCAAATTGACAACAACAACAACAACAGCAGCAGCGAGATATGTTGTGGATGGAATTGTTTGCCCAGTACTGTGATAAATTTTAGTGATTTCTCTTTCATATGAGTTCTCTTTCTAAAACAACAAAAAAAAGCTCCTGGAATTGTGAATCCTTGAACCACAGGTGCAATTACTGGCGTTTACAGGACAAGGTTTGCATCACTTATTTGCCACAAACATGAGAAAACCAACTGAGATATGCAGCACATAAGCAGGAACTCTTTTGCAAGGTGGCATACATTTATTTAGTAATTTCTGAAAAAAAGGATCAAATACTCAAATACCTTTCCTTTATTTTTTCTTTTAACTTTACCCCTAAAGGTAAATGAGTTCACAATGAGTTCAGTGGAGGAAAATTGGTCTTTTTTTGACATTTTCAGCTCATGCCTGTTTGTGGTTTTGTTTTTTTTTTTTTTTTAACTGAGGTCAAATGCCAGCTACCATTAAATATGATAGTTGGACAAAGCATGTACATGAGAATATAGAATTAAGGTTCTCATTGGGAAACCTACACTGCATGTAGAGTATCTTTGGCAGGCTCACAAATCTACTGAAAATTATTGTTTAGTTACATAGTAGTGAAGAAAAATAGTCAGACACCCCTGAATTTTGGAATTCCTTCTTTTTAACCCCTCTAGAAAATACTGGCTGTTAGCAATTCATCGAAACCAACAGCAGTCAAAAAAGCCTCTCTATTCGAGTGCATGCTTTTGTGCATCAATTGGAATTATGCTGAACAAAATTAATGACAGAAAACAAGTCTTGGAATAAACGAAGAGTAAATACATGCTCTGAATCTCAGAATTCCGCAAGGGAAATGTTGGTGTCTTGAATAACAAAGCAAGTACAATCAGATTCAATGAGAAAGCAAGAAACAGTATTTAAAACTCCTCAGCCCACATGACTTTTGTCCATATCTGCATTGAGTCTACCTCGTTTCCATTAAAAAAAAAAAGTTTTAAGACAAGAAAAATTATCCTAACAAAATAAAATGGATCAACTCCCAAATCACAGTATTGCAGCTCCGCTACTGCAGACAGAACTTGAAGAGTTTTTTTTTAATTTTATTTTTTATTTAAAACTGCTTAGCAGTTTCCTACCTTTCAGACAAAATAGCATAACCTTGTCCAAGGGGCTGAGTGGTGTAGATAAAGTCTCACCACATGCTGGTAAAACACACTTTTTCTATTCACTAAATCCCAAACACAGAATGGGATTAAGAAGTGAAAAATTACATGAATAATGTAGTTGTGTCATACCTCTCATGTCCTCAAGTTCAATTGTCACTCCAGGTGGTACTTTTGCATAAAGTTGCTTTCCAGTTAACTGATACATCATCATACTGGACTTTATTGGCCAGACCAATCTGTTTATATTTGTCTTTTTTGCAGATTCTTTAAAAAAAGAATTGAAATTGGGAACTTCTTGGTTAATGTCAGAGCATATCCTCAAAGAGCTTGGAGCTTAGCCAAGGTCTATAAGCAGAATAAAATAAGCTATAATTATACTAAGCTGTGGGATCCATTGGCCACTCCCATGTATCTGATTTGTTCAGATTTCCTGTACTGTATCCCCATGGTAGGAAGCAATTTTGTCCCAACATGTTCCTCTGCTCTTTTTTTTCTTTCCCCCCCCCCCCCTTTGGTGTGTGTTTTGTTTTGTTTGTTTGTTTGAGTTTTTGAGGTTTTGGTTTGGGTTTTTTGTTTGTTTTCTTCTTAGGAAATAAATAAGTTTTCAGTGTTTCTGATAGTTGGGAGAGGTGGATTCATGTTCTGGAGCTGATGAACCACTTTGGCAGCATAAATCATTCCCTTTTTGTATGAGGGGAAAGAAGATGATGGCAGCTGTGTTAGTACAACATTAAAAAGTGAGTGTTCTTCCAGGAAATCTCAGGGATCCT
The DNA here is from genome assembly GCA_036023395.1 of Myiotriccus ornatus. NCBI lineage: Eukaryota > Metazoa > Chordata > Aves > Passeriformes > Tyrannidae > Myiotriccus > Myiotriccus ornatus. The sequence goes on from JAYRBT010000093.1 coordinate 9,192,448, forward strand.
CATATATGCAGCAAGTTCAGTGAGAGCTGGAGATCAAGGGCCACTGCCACAGTCATGGGCTTGGACTGGTAGCTGCATCCAAGGTTGTGTGGAACGGGAGGAAAGGAATTTGTGAGCTGAAAACTTTGGCATATCTGACCAGCCGCTGAGTTCAGACAATTTGTCTCAGAGGTGAAGGCAGAGAGAGCAGGTACTAAAGTGTGTTCAGAGAACTCGCAGCATCCCAAAATTTTTAGAGCTTTGTTATTCACTACTTGCTGAAAATCAGGCCAATTTCTGCTCAAGGCATTTCAGGTACGACTACATTGATAGATTGAAGAGGCAGAGGGAATTATATAGTATTTTAAGAGCATGTTAGGGCTGTTCTGTTGGTGCTTCGTGTGGGAGAAGCGTTAGTTTTCCTCTGATTTATATTGTGCACTGGAGTGAAAATGGCTAAATATAGTCTTCATTTGCATTTAGAAAACTTCAGAATCAAAATTATTCTTGTACTTTCTTGTAGACTTTTCTCCCAGCATTTCTTGAATAGTGAACAACTCTTCAAGGATGTATCATGGGCAATCTTCATCCCACAATTATCATGGAAAGCACTAAGCAATAAAAACAAATTTGGGAAAAACACAGAGATGCAGGAGAAGAAATCAAAACCTTAACAGTCACACAACTATGTGAACAGAGGAATTTGTCCATGCTACTTGTATCTTTTTATACTTTAAATTGATGCAATACAAACTACAAAGCACCAAAACTTACATTATCAGTGGAGACATTTAATAATTGATCAAAGGGAGAGAGAACACAATGTGACACTTGAAAAGATCCATGAGCGAAACTGAATTTAAATAGTTCACTTAGCCCTGTGAATAGCAAGTTTTACAGCTGTAAAGCACACCCATCCAAACAGAGAAAAAAAAAAGAAAAAAAAAAAAGGAAAGAAAAATCTGGTGTTGCTTTTGGCAGCTTCCCCTTTATATTTAGATGGCTGAGTTTTCCCTGCTAAGGACCCTTGTGAGCAGGCACAGCAGAGAAGGAGTTATTCATGTTATGGATTAAGCACATACGGCTACTTGGGGTGGTGCCTCACAAGGAGGGTTATTCACATCCCCTGGAAAATGCTGCTGATAATTAGAGCTTTACAGGGTGGTGAGCTCACCCCCATTACATAAGATTAGTGCTGCAATAAGGAGCTGGCCAGTGTCTGTGGCCAGATTGTCTGTCACTGGAAGAGTGCTGCCAGCCAGGGAAGTAATGGGGCATATTGCCACTTTTAAAGCTGCCTAGAGGCCCTGAGCTGGTATTCCTTCTCTTTGTCACAGGAGCATTTATGCTTTGTGTTTGCAAAGCTGGTGCTCAGATTGTCAGTGTTAGGTAGCTATATTTAAAAAAAGAAAAAAAAAGAAAAAGAAAAAAATTTAGTTCTGGTGAAAACAAAACCCTCTCTTTTCCTTCCTTCGCTGGCTGGAGAATCAGAGGGCTGTAAGTTGAGAAAAAAAAAATCTGTAACTGCACCCCTCTCTCAGAAAGAGTTACTTCATTGAACACACGCACACACACACACGCACACACAAACCCCTTCAAAAAGTCACGGAGTATTGTAGGGAAGGAGCCTGCCTCTGAGGGTTAAATAAAGCAAACAAACTAAAAAAGTGCTGTAGTCAGCTGCAAACAAAAAGCTCATTGTGCCTGTATCCCACAGGGTCCTTGGAGAAGGAGATTTTAAACCTACCAAATGTTTTGGTTCTGTGCTGCAGTCAGTCATTATGGCCTCTTTTTAAGATGCTCATTTGACCTGTGCTCAAATGGAGGAGAACTATATAATGTTATTAATGACAAGTATATTTTGGGTCCAGGATGCCATGGGCAGTAAAGGAGGGCCTCTTGGACAAAGTGAGGTTTTGTCTTGTTTTTGCCAGGGGGGTCAGCAGTCACTTCAGAGCTTCGTTATTGTTGGCTCTGGGTTAAAAATCTTGAGCAGCTTCAAACTTGCAGTAATTGTTGACACAAATGACAAAGTGCAAGATTTTCCTTTTTTCTCCCCCCTCTCCACCCCCCCCCCCCCTCCCCGTGGCTCTCCTGGTAGCTGTGCACAAAAAGAATAAGTCACACCCCACACAATTTTAGAATGTATAATTATGCCAGTGTGACTCCCAAAGAACATTACACCAACGAGGACTTACCACTCTGCCATACCTTTTTCCACAGTAAAACACCTGCCCAGTAGCAAGAGAACTTCACCAGCACTTTGTCACTTATTTTTAAGGTCAATTCTCTTACAAAAGTGACTTCCGAAAGCCCAGCACACATAGCATACCCTCAAAATTGAACTGTACAGTGTGTGAACCATATTGAAAGTTATTACTCTAAAAAAACCCCAACAAAACCATGGTACAGAGCAGATAAAAGTCCATGGGTTCTCTTAGCTTTGAAAGAGTTAATTAAAGAGGTGTCTTTTCTGAATAATTATAATTTTGGAGTACTCCAGTGAGTACTCGGACTCAGCCGTGAGTAGACAGTGCCACCTAGTGGGGATTTATTGCCAAGCTCACTGTGTTCTGCTTTTCACGGAAAAAACTTCGTACTGTGATACAGTTTTAAAAGAAGTCAGCTGGTTATCTGCTCCACCTCACAATCAGCTCCTCTCAAAATGTAGGACTGACAGTGCTTTTGTATTTCAACTTCATTAGCTGGCCTTTTTTCACTCCTTTAATTACTATTAATTACATTTCTTTCCCAAATTATTTATTTTTGCTTAGATCTTCCTGTTTATTCGACCTGCAATCACTGCTTGTGGTTATCCATAGACACACACGAGTGTATGTTTTCCAGAGTCCCTTTTTTTTTTTTTTTTACAAGGTGCTGCATAGGACTCAGAGAGTTTTTCAGTACATCCCATCTCTCTGTTACCAAATAAACCCCAACGCTTTCAAGTGAAATCTCTTGCGAAAGGCCTTAGCGAAGCTCTTCTCAGGAGTTTGTCTTGCTCACAGTGTGACTCAGTCATGGCTAGTATTGGGTTCCTGCCTGGGCCAAGCCCTGCCCTTTTCCCAAATCCCATGCAAATAAAATTCAGATTAAGAGGTAGAGGGAAGCCATTCAACTGTGATTAAAAAAAAAACATGAGGATCATGACATGTAATTTTGGTGTGTACTTGTAGATAAGTTTAAATACAGCAGTTGTCTTCAGATTGATTTGAGTTACTCACAGCAAAGGTTTACATACATCCTTAACTTCGTCCCTCCCTCAGGCATCTGATCTTCCCTGCGGAGTTTGAGGCACCACCTATGCCTCTAAATCAAGGTATGTGCTTAAGCACTAACTGAACGGAGGTTTTAATCTCAAGAATTCTCCTGGAGAGTTCTGTCAGACTGCTCCCATTCATAAATTAAACAGAAAAATTCTTTGGAGGACTGGGGTGAACTTTAGCAGAACAGAGCCTACACTCTAAGGTAGTTTCCTGTCTTTCCCAATATATAAATGCATTTAAATACCAGGTGACATTAATGGAAGTATTTCAGACATTGCCAAATATTCACAGAAATATGTTTGATTTTTTTTTTTTTTAAGAGAAAACACAATCCTGTTCAAACTTTTCAAGTGTCTCATGTAACAGCAGCATGCTCTATGATAACATGAGCCAAAAATGAAGGGTCCACTTACTCGTTGTAACCTTGAGCTGATCGTGTCGAAGTTCAGTCACTGAGCAGTTGCCAAGACTTTCTGAAAGTGAGATGCAACTTTTAGTTGAGCTATTCAATTGTGGCAGTCCTACACAGTGAGGGTCTCGTTCAGGGGCTTTCCTGATAAAGATTTCTAAGACTTTGTCTGCCATTGCAGGGGGCAGGATGGGGGGGTGGGGTAGGAAGTGTGTTCCTGTTATAGCAAAAAGGATGATGGCCAATAAGGTTTGCAGTGGTGGTGTCAGCCTAGTCATAAATACCAGGCAGGAAATTTTGCTTCACTTTCAGATGAAATGGCACAGAAAGTACCCGGTCAACCAGTCCCTGCATCTCTCGCTGTTGCTTGTTATATTTTTAGTTTGACTCATTAGTCTTGCATTAAGAAGGAATAAGATAGGGAAGCAGCCAAAATGAAAGAAAATAAAAATCACAATGACAAATGTCAAAAAATGCCAAGACACTTTTATTTGTACTTTAAGCATATTTAAACATACTGAAGACAAGCTTCCTTTGCCCAGAAGGGCAAAGGCAAAAGCCTTAACTTGTAAATCTAAATAGGTGTATTTTGGGTAATTATTTCCTAATTTTAGTTGAGTATGGAAGATTACTGGTTTTTACACAATAGTGAGGTCAAGCAATAAAATTTTGTTTGTACCAGTAGTTTTTTTTATTGTCTTTTGTTAAATACAGAGCTTGTTAAATGTTTTGAAATGCAAAATCCAAGTGATTATCTCAGCTACTTTATGTGCCTTTTGGAGATAAAGGAATGGCTGAAATTTCCGAAGGAGTGTCACAACGCTGAGCTTCTGCTTACTCCCAGATCCACATTGGCAGTGCAAACACCTGACAGAACTGAGTAGATTATCCATTAATAAGGAAATGAGTCCATCAAGGAAGGTTTCTTATCTGAGAATTTAAATAACAAATTTCCCTCAAGGTGGGATCTTGTTCACGATGGGAAGATTATGCTCCTTCTGTTTAATTAGCAGCCACCCGAATGAGTTTAAGTAGTGACTAACTAATAAGTTTTCTACTTTACAGCTCTTGCTGTAATCCTGACTTCTTTAGATCGATTTGTGTGACGAGCCAGCCTGTCACACCACATGGCTGTAAGTTAGTATCATGCCATATAAGGAAATTCTTCCAAAAAATGTGGAACTTAAAAAAATGCCCTCATGGGCTTTTATAACCATCCTATCCAAACGCCTCCTGTGAGGAAAGAGCATACATTGCCCCTGTTTTATGGACTGGGAATGGCCAACCAAGTGCATTGTCTAATGCAATGTCAGAAGTCTGAAGAGCTGAATTCCAGCTCAGTTCCATCTCTAAGTCATAAACCATCCACTCTCTGCAGGAAAATTTTCAGGGCCCTTTAGCAGAGAAAGCTGGAACAAGTGAATCCAATTTGACAGTGCAGGCTTTGATTTCAATAACAACAAGAAAAATCTACAAGGAAGATTAATTATTACAGTATAATTCAAGACATAAGGAGCATAACAAGGGCTCCAGTTTTCAACCTGAAATGATGGCAAGACAGACTAGTCATTCCCCAAGGATCAAAATCCTGTCCCCAGGGCTAGGTCCTGCAGTTACCTGATTACACAGAAACATCAGGATTTTAAGATAAAGCTCCAATTTTCCTGCCACTGTGGGTGTTGAGAGCTTTGCTGAGTGGCTGGTACAGTAGTGTCTGTCTGGGCCTGAGGCTTAATCCAGGATGGGTTGGATGGGGCTTGGAGCAACCTGGAGTAGCGGAAGGTGTCCCTGCCCAGTGCAGGGGGTGAAATAAGATGAGCTTTGGGGTCTTTCCCCACCCAAACCTTATTGCTTTGCCTCTCCACAGCCTGCAGAGGAAAAATGTCTTGAGTCAAATCTCCTCTGATTTTGAGTCATGTACATAATTAAGATTATATGTCCAAAAATGTAAGATCAGGGAGTGATTTGTATTGTAATCCAGAGAAAAAAATTGACATATGTTGTAGTAAAGCTGCTTAAAATCCAGGATAGTGATAGCTTTTAGGTCACTGTGCAATCACCTGGTGTAAGTATTTCTGGTGAGGACTAAAAGGGTGGTATCAGCTTTTCTTCAGCTTATTAACTTAGTTTTGGGGTCTATTTAGTTTCGTCTTGTGAACGATACAACTAAGAGTGTTGCCAAGGGTTCCTTCCCTTTAATTCTTTTGCTGATATATATTTACTGGAGATGGTGCAGTAACCCCTGAGTTACACTAGTGTAAGTGAAAATCAGGACCATGCTTATGATCATGTAAAGACCTAATCCATAAGAGGAAAGAAAAACATCTGTCTAGCAGTTTATTCCACTCAAATGGTGAGAATCTCTTTGTATCATTGTCCCATTATCAGTGGCTAAATAAGGAATTGAAAAACTACAGAAGAGCTGGGTGGAGACCTAAGAAAGCAATTCAGAAGTCTGGAACTTCCTCTGCTAAGCAATTCTGGCAGTAAACCCAGGCAAAAGTCAGAGCTTCTCAGCCAAAATAAATCAGTGCAATGACGATATCAGATGTGAGGTAACAGCAAGTTATGCTGGAGGGTATTAGACATTCTTGAACAAGCCACAGGGCCCAGATATAAACCTTTGCCTTTACACTGCAGCCCTGCCAGCAAAGCAAATGCATTTTTTAGAGTCCTTTTGGCGAGGAAAGAAAGAGCACATGCAGTCTGTGTGCTGAGGGTGGAAGCACCTCTAGCTCACAGGCCCCCAGCAGCCATTAAATATCCTCCATTCCCACACTCTGACTCCTATGGAAGCAAACAACTCTCTGGTGTCATTTCCACAAGAAGCAGCTGGAAGGCTTGTTGCAAACTTTCCTTTGCTCTCAATTATTAACCAGATTTTCTATCATTAGCCTTACTTCTTTCCTGAATTTTTGTGTGTCAGTTCTTGAAAGCAAATGGATTAATGACCTGGCTAAATGAGTGAGTGTGCGTTGTAGTTTAGAACTGTTTAACACTACAAAGTTGAGATGGAATTAAGTTAGTTCCACATAAAAAAAGGGAAAGTTTTATTAGAGGTAATAAACTCAGTGCAGAACAAATTTATTTAGACTGTGATGATTAAACTGCCTGTATAATTAAAACCTGTGATGGGTAAGATGACATGTGGCAGGAAAAGGTCAAGTAGTTAACTAATATATTTTTTTGTAGTTTGATTCATTGGAAGCTAAATACTACTCTTGTGGGGCATGTTAACTTTAATTCTAAAATGTGTTCATCCAGGCAGTGAATGGGGGTTATTTAATAAAGTTAAAAAATTAGAAAGCTAAACTTTTATGGCATTTACATAGACCAGCTCTAGACAGAAAGATGTAAGCACTGAGAAAATATAAGCACTGTAGAAACTATGTAATTTTGACCATACAAGGGGCTAGCTGCCTGGTAATGTCTGGCATTTATGTGAATTCCAGCTCTTACAGATATCTATTTTTATCCTTCATTAAATTCCTCTCAGAGTGAGACAACAGAAATCCCAATGAAAATCTCTAGGAATGATTTCCAAATCTTCTCTCACTTTCCTCTGTGCAAATCTTGAATTACTGTGCTTTGTTTGGGAACAAGGTGAGAGAAAAAATGGAATAAGGATTATCCCACCTCTGCTGACTGCTAGGAGAGGAAACTATGTCCCCGACAAGGACTGATGCACAGGTTTCAACTGATGTGACACTCCCTATGTTGCTATTTTTCCTCCTGATTGATTGAAAAAACAGACTGAATCCTCCCAAGCTTTCATGCAAAAAGAGGCATTGTGCAGATATTATACAGCCATTTGAAGGTTCTGTGGGATTTTTTTGTTAGTTTGTTTTGCACATACCAACAATCAGATTTCTACTTCTAAAACCAGTCTGCCACTTTCTGCTTTTATTTGTATACGTGCTCATAGATGCCTAAAGTCAGTTTTTCTACAGAGGGCAGTATTTGAATCCCCATTTCTAAGGCTGAAAGGCTGCTGTCTGTGCTCAGTCTGCCACCTAGCATTTTTAATGGAAACACCAGTCTGGGATGGTCTGGCGAAACGTTCACTTACGTTACACCTGATTCTGCACGTCATCTCACGGAGTGACTGCATTAAATGAGGTCAGAGAAAAAATAATCTGAGTCTAAAAAGCCAGTCTGTGATTTACCACTCTGTAGATGTGGCCTAATGAGGGTTATGGGTTATTTACTGTATTTCCTAGCATTATACTTCATGTCTGTCTGTGTAGGAAAGAGTGGTTTTGACATATTTAGGATCTGGTTTTGCTTGTACTGAATCATGTTTCTTTGTTTTGTTCACCTGATATCAGTTTACAGTAAATGAGGTGTTAGACCAGAATATTTTTGTCCCATTTGGAAAACCTGTAAATAGAGGGGGAGTATTTTATGAATCTAGCTTTGTTTAGTCCATGCTTAACAGCATGAATCAAATAATTGAGATTGCTCTTCACCAAACGTGCACTTCTGTTAAATGGAATGTAAATGTTCTCCAGCACTGGGGATAATGATTTTGCTTCACCTCTTTGCAGCAATATGAGAACTGGAGACCAAATCAGCCAGACAGCTTCTTTTCTGCTGGAGAAGACTGTGTTGTTATAATCTGGCATGAGAATGGGCAGTGGAATGATGTACCATGCAATTATCACCTGACCTACACCTGCAAGAAAGGAACAGGTACAAACTTTCCAGTTAAACAAAGCGTAATTTTCTAAACTGACATTTAAAACTCTGTGTTAATGTGTTCTCTGGGCTTTGGTGGATTCAGTTTTAAGTCTTTTTAAACAGTGTCATTGAGGAAAACATGAGAAATATTGAAAATGAGACTTTTTTTCTTAAATACCTGTAGTAACTTCACTGGTTTTCAAGTTTTTGAAAAATCCCTTCTTTGTGTGAGTGTGCCAACCATTTTGGCTCCAATTTATGTCAGAATTTAAACCAAAAAGGGGATACTAATCACAATATCTGCCATTTTCCAATCTCCATCACTATTGCATTTGGTTTACAAGACTGGAGAAATACAGGAAAAAATGATCCCCCTGTCCTTGTCTGGATGTGCCTCTTAGGGGTCTGCCTGAGGTCCCTTGACCCCTTGGGCAGGGCTCAGAGGGCAGTCCCAGCTCAAAGTGTATTTGCAGGCTGACATTTTAAGTGATGTTCTCTCTTCCTTCCAGTGGCTTGTGGTCAACCTCCTGTCGTGGAAAATGCCAAGACCTTTGGGAAGATGAAGCCTCGCTATGAGATCAACTCCCTCATCAGATACCACTGCAAAGATGGTTTTATCCAGCGCCATATCCCAACCATCCGGTGCCAAGGGAATGGAAGATGGGACATGCCCAAAATTACTTGCATGAATCGTGAGTTCTTTGAAAGCAAAAGGGTGCCAGACCAGAAATAGTAGGATAATTTAAGATCAATAAGTAATGAGTAATTAATAAGTAATTAATAAGAGAAGAGCAAATATGGTATGAAAGGTTACGATAGCAGCACTGCTCACTCTGTCCATAGGAAGGAACGCCAACCCTCCAAAACTACTGACAATATTAATGAAAATGCTCCCTTTCCGGCTTTACAGAAGGCACTGAGATTCTTTAAAAATAAACAATAACACTGTTATAAAGTCCTGGAATCAACAGGTTCCTAATATTACTAATGATTTTTTTTGCCACTGTGTTTAAGAGATGCTTCTCCTCCCTGTAACACAGTCATAGTACCAATTAATCATTGGTTAACCCTCTAATTAACCAAGAATTAACAAAGCTGTGTTATGAAGTGTAGCAAATTAAATAACTTTAAATTAATTTCCCCTTTTTTTTAATTATTTTTTTTTAATTTTCTCCTTCTCGTTGCAGCATCCACATACCAAAGGACTTACTCTAAGAAATACTACTACAAACACTCCTCGTCCGGGAAGGGAACATCACTAAACTCGTCGAAGCACTACCACCGCTGGATCAGGACGTGGCAGGACTCGAGGCGCTGAGAGCTAAATGGTGAACGGGGAATCTCCACCATTTCAGCCAAAGTCATAACTTCCTGTGCCTTTTCTATCACTTATAGGAGTATTATCAAATTGTTTTGAAAACTACGGACTGCAGTATTCACAATGCGTTTTTGCAAAAAATAGAAAAAGATATGGTGTTTATCAGAAAATTTAAGAAAGAAATAAATAATAAAAAAAAAGAGAAGTGCTTATGGGGATAAAAGGAAACCATTTCCAGCCTGTAAAAATTATTAATTTTTTATATGCCATCGGTGTGGACCATTTTAATGATATGTACCAGCCTTCTGCAATATTTAAACAGCTCAATTTCAGCACCAATGAAAATGTAAATAAGATGATTTTAATGTTGTTTGTGTGTTGTTTTTAAAATCCTGTATATAAAATGAAAAGTCACACTAATTTCAGGCATATTTATGGTTAGAACGGCCTCAGAGGTCTTCAGTCATTTATGACGTTGTTTTTATATTGTTTACCTAGGCTGGAAATGGTTGAAATAATGACTTCACTGACTGAAATTTGCTGTTATCAGGTGAAGATAAACACACAAGTTACATGATTTTTTTTTTTAATTTTTTTTTTTAATGGGAACTGTGCCAATTCCCATCCAAGGTACAGTTTGTGCCCATGAGATGCAAAGTTTAGATAGAGCACATAAAAGTGACATGAGGCATGAACTAGGGACTGCAATATGGAACAATTCTTTCTGCTCTCCATTCCAGCTTCACCACTCATGAGAAAGGACTGCGTGGAGGAGTTTTGTATGACAGGGAGAGCCTGTAAAATTCCAAGTGCTAATACATTAACTTTATCAGCCAGGGCTACTTTTTTGTTTGTTTGTTTCTGAGAAGAAAAGAAAAAAACTATGAAAAAAAGAAAGGAAAAAAATTACTTTCACAACATTAACCACAAGGTCTATATTACAGGTCTCTGCATTCCAAAAATGGAGGTAGACCTGGCATTTGGGGGATTTTTTTTTTTTGTAAAAAACAAGCAAAAATCAAAAAAGTAAATAATTTTGTATATATAACCATTTTTTAATCTTTTTATAAAGTAATGAATGTTTGTGTATGAATGCTGCAGCTGTGAAGCGTACATAAATAAATGAAGTAAGCCATACTGATTTAATTTATTGGATGTTATTTTACCCAAGCAAAGAAGATTGAAAGAGCTCGCCAGTGCAGTATTAGCCCCTGAGCTCCACTTTTAGAACCATCTTTCAGTTCAACTTGCTATTTTCCCCAGAGAACAAAATTCCTGCTCAACAGGATCATTTGTTTTATGGTTTAAAAGAGTGAGAACTGTGTGACTTACAGAAGAATCAGGATCTTGGCTTTCTAGAGAGAAGTGTGTGCACAGAGAGATGATTAGGTTGTAGTTGGTGCAGTGTGTATGTAGGAGTTTTCTGTTATGGTTTCTTACCCTGGTTAGTGTGACAACTGGCCTTGATGTGTACAGTGAAGTAGAAGTTAACATTTGGAATGATCTCTCCACAGAAAGGACTGTTATTCCTGTCAAGTGCCTTGCACACCTTTGGGCACAGGATTTAAAAAAAAGAAAAAAAGAAAAAAAGGGCAAAAAAGGGGAAAAAAAGAAAATAAAGAGCAGTAAGTTCCTTAAGATGTACCTTTTAAAGCAACATGACAAATATACACAGATGTGAGGTTGACACCTTTGGATTTGTGTGGGGTTGTAATGGAAAGGGTTGGAAGGGAAACGATAAGAGTCAAAAGCCGGCTAACGTGGGAGAGCTGCCCATGGAGTGACCAGGCCATAGGCTGGGAACTGAGATCACAGTTCAGACAGCATCCCTTAGGAAAAGGCAGTGGCTGCTCAATCCTCATGTGTCCAACACAGCTGGCCGGTTCATTGCCCAACCCTCGCCCCCAAACAATGCACATAATACTTTTTTCTATTTATATTATTATCTTGTATAGTGTATAATGTGAATGTCTGGGGTTTTTTTTGTGAATGAAAGTCTAAAATCTTTGTAACTTTTATATCTGCTTCTGTTTCACCAAAGAAACAAGGTTTTTTGCTATACTGTGACTTGTCTTGTTATTGCATGTCTTCCTGTTTAAATCTATGCAATGTGATTTTTTTCATATGAATACAATTAGACTGTCAGGTACTTCACAATTACCATGGGCCTGGTCAAGTGCCCAGTCAAAGAGTCAGCTGGCTGAACTTTAGTAGGTGCTGGATTTGACTTTATATGAGCAGCTTTAGGGGATATTTTAAGATATACATTGTATGTTTTGAAGTTGATTGTTGCTTGTAAAAGTCAAGGCTCTGTTCATAAATATACAGTAATCCACACATCACTTCCTTGTACCAGAAACATACAGAACAAAATATATTTTAACACTTTGCAAATTTTCTTCACCATATGTATAAAAACCCCTGCATAGATTTGTTGTTTTCTTGTCTACTTGTTGGATTTAAACAATGTTGTAAGACGTTCAAATAACATTGTGTTTGTAGCTTTAATTAGGTTAGATGCAGTGCTTATATTGATTTTTTTCACCTCTTTCTATTATGCATAATAAAATAGGTCTGACAACATTCCTTATTAAAAAAAAAAAAAAAAGACAACCAAAAAAACCTAAAAAACCCTGTCACCCATGCTTGTTTATTTAGACAGAGAATGATAATTTATTCAGCTCTGGATACTTTTTCTAATAGTGGTGTAAATCCCAAAGTGTTCCAGTGCCAACTCCCTACAAAAAGCACACCCTCATGTCACAGAGTTGGCTCTGCTGTGAATCCCAGGCGTTACCACCAGGAGGGTCATGATTCCTTTACGTGGAGCATCTCTGAACTCCAGTCTCTGGAATTGTGTTGGGATTGGAGTAGAGAGAAGAGAAAACTAGAGATTTCACAAGGGCCTGGAGTGACAGGACAAGGGGAGTGGCTTCTCACTGCCAGAGGGCAGGGTTTGATGGAATATTGAGGAGAACATTCCCTGTGAGGGTGGTGAGGCCCCAGCACAGGTTGCCCAGAGAAGCTGTGGCTGTCCCATTCCTAGACTTGACCAAGACCAGGCTGGATGGGGCTTGGAGCAACTTGGGATAGTGGAAGGTGTCCCTGCCAATGGCAGGGGGTGGGACTGGACGATCTCTAAGGTCTCTTCCAACCTGAACCATTCAATGAATCCACAATTCCATGACTTGAACAGTGATTTTGCATTTTGTGAGCCTATGAAAATCCTTGAGAGTAACAGTTTCTGCTCTGAACGTGTCCCTGTCCCTGCAGATATTATCAGTATATGTCTCCTGGTGTGCATCCCAGGGAAAGTGGTTCAAATCCTACACAGGTTCACACCACACCTAGAAGGAGTAAGTCAGGCCTACTCTTTTGGGAGAGCTTCTCAAATCACAAGAGGAGGTGCTGGTCAGTGGAAACATCCCTGAATTTCAGCTATACCCAAAAAGATGCCCAAACTCTTTGAAACTAGAGAGAAAAAGATAGCTCCCTGATGACAGAACTCATGGATATACTTTGATTTCTGTGGGACCTCTTGCCTGAGACATCACAACTTGTCAGAGACTGGGGATGAAGGAACAATAATATGAGAAGACACAAGTCCCAGGAACTGCAGCAGCTGGGCCAGCAAGGTGCAGGTGAGTTGGCAAGAAGCTGCCAGTGGAAAGGATGTGCTGCCA
>JAYRBT010000093.1:9211020-9233191 GCA_036023395.1 Myiotriccus ornatus
CCCTCTGCCAGGTGTAAAGTTCCATCTTCAATATTCCAGCTTACAGAGAGCCCAGAGCCAGCTGGGCTCCCCCACACTAAATTATCTATTCTATGGAGTTATAGAATGCAAGTACAAGGAGGTGTTTTATTCAGCCCCTCCTTAACAATGTGGAAAAGCATCAATTTGAGCACAAACATTACCAATATATACGTATCCGTTGCATGAGTGGGTAAGGAGGGAGAGCAAGAGAGTAGAGAAATATTATGAATAAAATCATTGTCTGGGATTAAGTTTTAGTGGATATTAGTAAGTCTCCTTCCAAGGTCAGCCTCTCCACACTCAAGAATGGGATAAACTCCAGGGAGGATTGGACTAAATGGATTTTATTAACGATTATGGACTTCTTCAACTTCACACATGCCAAAAAATTAAATCCATATAGTTATGGCCCAGGGCAAAACAGCTCTGGATGAAACAGTCAGCTAAGGGTGACACTAGCAAAATGGAAATTTTTGCATTTTAAGGGGCTGTATCTCTCTGTTTTGTACCTGTCCTGCAGCTGCCTAACATCTGAGATACTCTCACTCAGGGAGCTGGAGGTGAAAAAGCTTTATTTGCTTCCCTGCATTATTTATTTTAAAGTGCAATTGCTTTCTGAAAGTTCAAAAGTGGGAGGAAAAAAGCCTTGAAAAGGGATGAAAAAAGCCTTGAAAAGGGATGAAAAAAGGGAAAACTAATGAGGATCATTTTTTCCCCCAAAATCTCGGAAGGAGAAAAATTACCTGAACAGAGAAAATATTTTATACCATTAGGGAGAATTCATCACCTCAAAAATTGTTATTGTTAATGATGGATTCCTCAAAGGCTCAGAGACTTTTAGTTGCTGGGGGCTAATCAGGGAGGGGACAAATTTTAAACTGCATTGCAAATTTACAACACTTATTTTTGGTCTGTAATAATTTTTATTGATGTTCAGCTATTGAAAGGATTGCTTTGGGTGGCTACAATGTCAGTTTTGTATCATTGCTAATTTTATATAATCTGATCTGACATGGATAAGAATCAGGAAGAAAAAAATATAATCAATTACAAAATAAGTGTATTAATTGCTTATTATATAATAAACAAGTATAAAATAAGTAATTAACTATATTCATTGCTTATCAAGCAATGCCAATAAGACATATTTTTATAGCATCATCCTGCATGGAAATAACCTGCATGCGAGGATCATAAGGAAATACATGAACATCAAGAACTTGGTCTTACAAGAATTTAAGCCTCCACACACACGGTCTTCACTTAGATTTGGGCTTGTGCAAACTAATTTCCAATGGAAAATGGTTCAGTACACTTGGGATTTGAGGCTTTGCGCCAACATTTATTATTGTCACACAGTATCTGATTTTGCAGTATGATTAGCATTAGGCCCAGGGGCAATGTTTGCCAATACAAAGCCAAAGACAACTTAAAAAAACCCCTGTGAAATGTCCATGATTTCCTTCTTTGTGTCTTAGGAGCATCTTCAGAATGGCAGCGTTGAAGCTGCAAAACATGACTATCTGTAAGACCAGATTTTCAGGCAGAAAGTGTATGGTGAGAAGACTCTGTTTGCCACAAGCAGAGGCTAATTTTTAGTTTCTAAGGCTTACTTACAAGTAACACAAGAAACATCTCTAGCTGCTGGAACCCCACCTTAGAAAGGACTTTGGTAAAGGAGGAGAGATCCTGCATTACCTGCATGTCTGCAAATCCTTCATGAATCTCCAGCTCTTGGGTTTTCCAAATACCCTCAGAGCCAAATTTTCTACCCATTATTTTCTAATTTTCTATCATTCTCCCAGGCCTCAGCATTGCATCATAAATGGCTCAGAGGACACTGGTGTGATGATGATTGTCTCAACCTTGTGCTTTAAACTTGTCATATTTTAAAAATTCATTTTGAACTTTGGAAATGCTGGAATGCTAGTAATTCTTTTTTTTATTTCTTTTGTTTTATTTGTGTGGGTTTTTTTGTTTTTTTTTTGGTTGGTTGGTTGTTTTTTGGTGTTTCGTTTTTGTTTGTTTTTGTTTGCTTTGTTTTTTCTTGGTTGCTTTTGTTGTGTCTCTGGTTTTGTTTTAGGTTTTGTTTGGAAACTACTAGCCTGAACATTTTTGCATTTTGATGGATTCTGCATAGTTGAATGTTTGGAGAATTCAATAAAACCTCCAAATATTACAGGGTCCGTGGTGTAAGAGTAGAGTTTGATGCCTCCATGGGACACTGAAAAAAAAGAGCTTCTCAAGTGATAGGCACAGACATATTCAAAAGTCAATGTTAGACATAACGTGGTTGTTCTGTGTGTTTTCACTAGTAATCTCATGGTGAACTGACTTTGGAAAATCCAGTGCTCTTTATTATATTTTTCATTGTGACTCCTGTTAAAATTTCTTGAACTGAAAGAAAAAAAAATATTTTTTGCCAGGACCATTTGAGTCTTCATGGTTGCAATGTGTGTCCTTTATAAAAGAATAAAACACTAATGGGAGTGTTAAAATGTGTGTTTTTAGTGAAAATACTGGTTTTAAACCCCCCCCCCCATGTTGGTTACTTCAAGAGAAACCTGGCATTTCTGACCGTATTCGACCAGTTTTAGAATTTAACTTTGAAGCTGGAGGGTGCAATGTTTACCTCCTTTTCAGCAACAAACACTGTGTAGCATATAAAGCTCTCAGCTATTAGCCTGTACTCATACAATACTCCTGAAATATCAGGTTTTATTTCCTTCTTCCCTATGTATTTTACTGAAGAAGGACAAAATCCATTTAAGGGCTGTTTTGTCAAACTTAAAGAGCTTTACAGAAAGCACACACAAAGCCTTTCCCCTTCAGGCATAAAAAGGCAGGTGTGGTTAAGGATTTCAGTTGGTGATTTAAGAGAAAAGGAGGAGAAATGAGTTTCTGTTATATGTCAACAGAGAGAGATTTATAGGGATTTGTAATTTAACAGATCCTACCTAAGGATTAGTGTCCACTGATGTTGGGGTTGTTATGTTATCTTTTTTAAATCATACAGACTGTGGTGACTGGTTTTGAATTAAAATAAGCCAAGATTTTCTAAATCAGCTTCCCAGTCATCTGATTCCCTGCTCGCCCTCTGGAGTTTTATTCCCTGTGAGTAGCTGAGTATGGGCAGAGTTATTTTTATGAGCTTTGTGATTAGTTACAGTCCTCTGCAATTCCAGGTGTCTCTCTGATAACCTGATTTGGTTTCTGGCAGCTCCAGGCCAAACCCATCTCTAATACTCCGTCTGTTGTTTCCAGTTCATGAGAATAAGTGACCTCATGTGGCCTGTGAATTAATGGTTTTTTTCTGTTTTTTCACAGAGAAAATGTGCAGTGTGTTTTCTCCTTCATGGAGTAGTAATATCCTTGGATTTTATGACAGCTTTCTTCAGGGATATATAACCATGGTGGAGTGCAAGTTACTTTTCGCGTATGGATGGACTGCAAAAATTTGGTGATATGCAGATTCAAGACCTCTGCAGTTTGCAGATTAAAAAGAAAGCACTGTATTCCCAGAAGCTCTTTCTCAGTTTCCCTCTTGTAATAGAGGACTTAAAGTTTTCCATTTTCCCCTTCCCTGTAAAAATGTCATTTGCTCAACTAGATCAGTTAAAGGAATGAAAAATCCTCTACCTTCCTATAACCTTTGCCTTTTGTTACATCCCCTGACATCCTTGCGAAAATGGCAAATTTAGTCTTAAGCCAGAAATACTGTTTCTAATGGAAACCACAAACCATATGTTTAAAAGCATATTTCTTTTTCCTATCACTCAGTCAACAAGAAAGGCTCCTGAGGATTTTGTATTTTCCCTGATAAAGCTGGGATTTCAAAGAAGTTGCAAAGCTGAGGGTGGGTTTACAATATTATCAAGAGGATTGAGGGAGGCATATACTGTCCAGCTTTTTTCCTTATAATGCTTTTAGGACCCTCTGAAAAGCCTTTCCTCTGTGACTTATTTATTTGACCTTACTGACAAGGACTGAGATTACAAGTGTCAGTAATTCTGTAGAGCACTAAACCCCACTCAGTGAAGTTTATTTCCATAACTGATTTCTGGTTGAACCCACCTCATGCACTACCCAGAGAACACCTGAGAAACATTGTTTTATTCACCCTTTAAATGAAATAAACTCAGTTAATCAGTTTCAGGTCCATTACTCTTAATGATCTTGCTAGAACGGGCAAAGCAATGTCCTACCTGTTATCAAATAATTGTATCATAATGATGCACCTTCCTCCACCCCCTCGGTGGGACGGTTGGGATGACTTGGGTGACTCGGATGAGTCCAGGCTGTTTCCCTTTCTTTCCTTTACGGCACACAGGCTTGTCCTTTGAGCAAGCCAACGCTAGATGTCACACGGAGGAGGGTTATTGCAAGGGGAAAGAGAGTCCAAGAAGAGGTTCTTTTTTTTCCTGTTTTACTTTATTTTCACTTCTTTCAGCAGCTGCTACGGATTAACTCTTAATAGACCAGCAGCACTACGAACATCAGCTACTACAGAAAATAAAACCAATGCATTTCATAAGTTATCCAAAAGAGAATATAATCTTATATTCCTGTCACAGAACCATCAGCTGAGGTTTGAACTCTTTCTTTCCAGACCACTAGACTTCAAAGTGACTCTCTTTTAATTTAGTCATGCTTACTGTCCTGTGAAGAGGCTAGACTGCCATTTGCAGGTGAATATTACTTAAAATTGTATTTTCAGGCAACGGGGATTGTTGTTATTTATTGTTGAAATTCAAATTAACCTAAATCTGCACTAGTTCCTTCAGATAAATCAGATACCTTCTGTGTACACAGACAGCTGCCTGACTTATTTTTGAGTGTTCATCTTCTCTTTTCATTAATATTTTCAGTTCTCATGCCACATTACGTAATGACGAGAACAGCAAAATTTTGGGTTTGTACATCATTTGTGATAAGTTTTATTTTTTCCTAGATGTAAAATTCAGTGGTTTTTTAGTTAAAGTTTGAGCTTTAAAGTATGAGCCTTAAACTTTCCCCAAATTATGCAGAATTCTACAGATCATATTTACAATCCTTTTATTATTTAATCTTTGGAGACTTTTTGGGGTAGGGGGACAACTGTGTCTTGTTACATCTATCAGCCGTGTCTCTTATTTATATAAAAATCACTACAGTTGCACAGTGCCCACTATGGTTTCATCTGCAGTCGGGCTGCTTTTATTACTGAGTAATGATTTTAAATTATTAATTTATGCCTGGAACACAGAACCCTTAACTTTAAATTCATATACTTTGTTACTCAAATCATCAGCACAGAGATATATACCATATGGTCATGAATTATGTAGCAAATGGTGACTGGAATAGTTAAAGCCTTAAACTATCACGATTTCTTGCAGTTAGCTGGTTTCTGGGGGAAGAAGGAGGTGTTGCCTTGTAGATGGTGTGGTTTAATTACTTAAAGAGGAATATGCAATGGAAGAAAAAAGCAGAGGAATTTGTATTTATGTGATGTCTTGTTGGAAGCATGGCACTGTTACACTTTCATTTTATTGGAATCACAGAACAGCTGAGGATGGAAGGCACCTCTAGAGATCACCCAGTGCAAACCTCCCAGCTCAAAGGCAGAGTAAGCTGACCCGGGGTTTTGGGTACGTCCATGTGTGCAGACTTTATAGGCTCTCTAGACACCTGGTATTTGACCACTCTCACAACAAAATAGTGCTTTCTTGTGCTCGGGTAAGTTTCTGCCAGTTGCTTCCTGTCCTGTTACTGGGCATCATTGAGAGGAGCTACAGGACTCTGTGCCCATGCATTACAAAGTTTATTCCTCAGTTATGATGTCACATGAAAGGTCCAGGCAGTAACGTCTTTTGCCTCAGTACCCTGCAGAAGTCTTTGTCTGCCAAGTAATGTTAGCCTTTTAACCAAATAAATAATTCATGGCCAGTGTGTGATGATATGAGTGCCTGGGAATTGTGCACTGTGTGGAGTGGAATAAAGCTGTCAGTGTGAAAGGGCAGTGGTAGAGTCCAGGATGGATCAATGGAAGCAGAAGGACATTTCTATTTGGTTTATAACTAAGTGATCTTTTTTGAAAGGTCTAAATTTGTAGACCTATACTCTCTCAATTGCCTTCTTCTATGATCACCCAAGATTTTGGGGTGTTTGAGTAACATGGAAATTATCTTTTTAATTTTTAGCTAATTCAGTAATTCACTAATTTTACTTAATTCAGTGACATCTTAAATGGAGCTGAGTCAAGTAGTCATAAAGCAATGAAACAACCCATACACAACCAGTGCTCAAAGGTTGTTCCAATGTCACCTCAGAGTTAACACTCCATCTAACTTGCTCATGGCATTCTGCAGGATTTACCACTTATTCCTCAATCAAATACTGGTTATTGTCCTTGTCCTGGAAAAGCTGGTCTCCTGAGTCCCAGTGGTGCTGCTTCTGAGAGAGCTGGGGATGAGCTTCTTCCATCATGAAATGAAATTTTCCACAGAGCCATTGGCAGCGGAACGGGGAAACGGCGGCCACGGGCTCAGGTACCGACAGCAAAGCCAACCAGGGTAGGGCTGTTTTCTCCTGTGGTCCCAACCAGAATCCAGCCTCAGAATGAGCACAGCCACAGAGTGACAGACCATTGCTGGGTTAGGAGAGAAATAGCCTTTTCATAAGTTGTTGAGACCTGGCCAGTGCTCTGACTTCTTCGGTGTGTTTGTGTTTGTGCCCAGGTGGGACGGGATCAGCTTGAGGATCAACTTGGAACTCTATCACTCAGCAAATCTGACTCTCAGTCTGAATAACGGCTTGGTTGTGCTTTGTTTTTTTCCATCTCATGCTGAATAAATTAAAGGATTCTGCTTATTTATTTAGTCATGTGAAAAAAAGTTTTTCTTATATCTAGAATTTAAAAACAAAACAAAACAAAACTAAAATCACATACTGATTTGGTGAGCTGTCTGGTCACATTATTGAAACCCCACTTGGGCTTGGAAACCCCTTGACTGAAACCCCACTGGATGCAATCCACTATTAATCAGTACCAAATAATTGTCCAATATTAGAAAAAAAGCAATTGCTTTCTCCTTCTTCCTATTCTCCAAAGTTATGCTTCCATTATTTTTCTTGACTTTAAGTTATTCATATATCTACTATATCCTTTTCTTTGGAGGACACATTTTTGCTTTGCTGTTCTCTTCATGTCTTCTTTTTAGCATACGTACACCCCAGCCTTGCCCCAGAATTTGTTTAAACCTCGATATTGACTTTTTCATTAGTATGGCAGCAAACTGGACAAGCGAGAAACAAACCCTAATTTAGAAATAGTGCAATATTTTATCCAAATAAAGTGGCACGAAGGTAGCTTAGAACAAAAATTGTCAACAATGGCATCTGTATGGTTTCTTCTGTCAGTGATACAGACCTCTGCAACTTTCACATGAGTTCTTATTTATTCTAAAAACATGTCTCCAAAAAAATATCAAAAGCAGTGCTTGTGTAGAACAAAGCATTTCTGTGGAAGCTGAATCAGGATACTTCACTTAACAGTGGGTTTGCTGTTAGAAGTGACTTTTTTTGAGATTTAGCAATAGCAATAAAATCATGAGTCATTTCAACAATCCTCATAATCTGCACTCAAAAGTGCTCAAACAAACAGAGAGTGGGAAATGTGTAGTTACTTGCACACCTTCTGAAAGAGGAATGTCTTTAATGCAATCCAAGTCAGCTTTCCACCTACTTTTCATTGACTGAAGGTTTGGAGTAGTGCTAAGGGTCAAACCCAAATTCTGTGTATGCCAAATGCACCAGTGTCCTCGAGACAACGCTTACTTTTGCTCGATGAAATCTCTTCCAGAGTGAAATTTATTTATCTAAACCTTCTTTACTGTGAAATGGCTGGAAGCTATTTTCATTAGATTCCTTTTGTCTGTGTTGCTTGGTTTTGCATTTTTTGTTGTTGTTTTGTTTGTTTGTTTGTGGGGTGGGTGGTTTTGTTTTTGTTTGTGTTTTTTTGTTTGGTTGGTTTTTGTTGGTTTTTTTTTTTTATTTGATTAATACAAGCTCAAGTTCTTTTCCAGTCATGGAGATGGTGGGTCAAACAGGCAAAATTCGGTTCAAACAGTAAAGAAGTGCATTTATAAGTGTTCAAAACTGGACATCGTTATACGAGTGCATATAAAAGGAAACCCGAGTAATGAGGAGCATTGGCTGTTTCTCATGAAAAAGTGGGGGCAAGAGGTGGTGGTGGGGAAGATGTGGCTGTTCTCCTGTGGGCTTCTCTCCCTGACCAGAGTCGTGAGCCTCACACACCAGACTTTGCTCTCTGTTGGAAACAGCAGCTTTCACCACCAATTAGCAGATATCTGCACAGATCTCTTAGGGTTCACCCTGGAAAAACCCAGATGCCCTGGGAGGTCAGTAGTGTTTCCCCAGACCCCGATGAGCAGATCTCAGCATTGTGCTGTGACCACAGCAGAGGTGCTGTGGGCTACTGCTGTTTACCAGTCCCATCCAGCAGTAAAGAAAAAACAATTTGAAACGCACTGGTGGGTCAGAGGATTGAATAAGCAGAGAATTCAATGGAAGATACTCCTGATTACTGCCTGGCAATACTGTGTGGCAGTGGAGCTGGGAGCTCAGCAGCAAATGGTACCCTCAGACGCTGTAAAAAGTGCTAAACTACCAGACAAGAATTTGGATAAGACTCTTCCATGACTCGTGTGACCACAGCTGTGAACTCCAGCTGAGATGAAGACAAAACTTGCTGATTTCTTGGCAAGAAACAGTTAGCAGCAGGACCGTCTCTTCAAAAGATGCCAGGCAGTTTATCTTGAAGTGTCCAGTCAATGAGGCTAAGTCAACACTTAAGATGAAGGGTTTAGTGATCTCTTTTCTCCCCTCTGTGGGCCCAAAGTCCTCTTCTGCCTGATTTATGAGTTTCTTCTGGTTTCTGAATGGCCCTTGATCTCCCTTCTGAAATCTGAGATCCAAAGGGCCCTTCTGAGACTTCTCTTTCACACTCAAGTGTAAAAAATCAGTTTCCAAGTTTCCTAGTGGATAATTGTGCCTACCACCTTTCCTTCCTGTCCCCATATATGTTAGCAGAGGATGGTGGCTATAGATTATTACACATCTGATTACAAGCCAGAAGAAGCAGGGCAAAATTACACGCATTTCACGTGTGACACACACATAAGGTACAGAAATAAGGTGTGTAAGATGACACAGCATTTTGTGCTGAATAAACTCTTTGAATGTAGAAAAAAATATCCAAACTGCCTGCACTAACCACTCTTCTGCAACCCAGGAGGCACCTCATGGAAAAAGGGAAGATTTGTTGATAGAGTGGCAGGCAGTCACCAAAAAAAAAATCAATCTGAAGTGAAGTGCTCATTGGGTAGCTCCCAATGAAATTTATTTCTTGTCATTTCCCTGACAGCTTTCTTCAGACCATTCAAAACTCGAGTGAAATTGACAGTGTTTGAAATTTCACAGCAGGAAGTATTAATTTTGTGTAATGTGTTTTGGGGGTGTATGCTCCGTATTTTTTGTAGATTGGCCCTTGTTATTTTTTCCATTATGTTTGTGCAGATTGAAGCACGACACTGTGACCTAACCTGGAAATATGTGGCATCTGAGCAATGGAGCCTGATATTTTTGGCAGGGGAGGAAATGGTTGCTGTGGGAGTACTGCAGTGTGTGCTGTGTTGCAGACATCTCTCAACTTCCTAAAGAGATCTTTTTGCTGAGTTTTGAATGCAGTATTTCAGATCAGGACAGGGGAAATACCCTTTCAGTAAAATCTATGTGATGCTGGGGGACTTAACGAAGAGTCTTTCTGCATCCCTGTGTCTTCCTCAGGGCCGAGGTGACGAGATGACTAGGACAGGACCTGGAGTCCTTCCAAATTCGTGGCCATAAAATACCAAAGAAACCTGGGACTGTGTGGCTTTCAGAAAGTCCTAGGCCACACACCATTAAACCTTGAGGATATTTGTAATTAAAGCAGCAACCTTGACTCTGAGTTGTGACTTCTAAAGAATTTAAAGGACTTAAAGGACTTAGACAATAAACCATCTTGTTTTACATCATCAAGGCAAACTTAGGAGATGTGGCAGGAACTTGACAGCTGATGTCCCTTGTTCTCTGTGCTGCATGTCAGTTCACTGACTGGACCAGCCAGACACTTTCATTTTGGGGCTGTGAGTATGAAAAAAGAGCAGGTGAAACCTGGAAATGTGACCGACATGAGATTTGCTCAAAACAAATACCACTTCTGCTTCAAAGATCTTGAATTTTGTTTTCTTGAGTAAATTTATTACAATGTCTTTGCAGGCCCAGTCAGCAGTGCTGTAAACAGAGCACAAAGCATTCAAACATTTAAAAAGAGATTCCACCCTTCCCAGGACAGTGGTTCGGCTCTATCTCCCAAACTTTTGATGCTGTGCTGATCAGAAGGAGAACATCTATGTCTTTACCTTATTTCGTTCTTCAGTCACCTGATACAAGATAAGACACCTGAAGGCACTTGATTTGATGGTGTGACAAATAGGAATCTGCTGAATTTCCAAGGCTTCAAGTTTTCTTTTACAAATGGGTGGTCTTTGCTGCTTTCCTTGGACAGATGCCTGATTCCTAAATGCTGCTGCATTTTTTGCAGTGACATTGCAGCAACTGTTACTTCAGAATCAAGAACTCAGTAGTTTTTAACCTGAAGATGCAAAAAGTAAAAGATTCCTTGGATTTCCCTCTCATTCTCTTTGTTACAATCCCTGAGATGACTTGCACTGCCCTATTTTCATCAAATGATCTACTGAGCTGAAACATTATTCAGCCAAATGCAGGTGCCAACAAAAACTGAGTCACACACTCAGTGCAGTGAATCATTTGGGGTTCAGCTGAGACCTTGGTACATATGTGGCTGTCCCACACAATGACATGCTTTGCTGTCGTTTGTGCTCAAGGCTCCTCACACTCCATGTCAGACATCTGACAGTGATGTGTGTCACACCCTATGTCTAAATAAAAATATTTAGAGGTCACAGTGCTCTGTGTAAGCTAAATCCAAACCAACCAGACACCAGGAAACACCCCTGTTCATTCACAAAGGAACCAAAGCTTGTGGACCAGGAAACTCTGCTTTATCGAGTTGAATTTACCTTTAGGGATGTTGATGTAAAAACTGCTGACAAATACCCTGGGTTGTTTAGGTTTTGTGTTTATTTCACTGAAAAAAAGGAGAGTCCAGCCAGGCAATTGCAAGTCAACAGTGATACCAAAGCCTGTCTGTACTGCACAACACTAGGCTGTGCAAGATCTCTGAGTGACTGTGGAGTGGTGGGCCCTCAGAGACAAAGACACAGCACTTTGTGGAGACTCAGCTCATTTGGGATTTACTTCATTAGCAGGATGTTCCACCACAGCCTATGAGCCCTGTCTCTCTTCAGGACCAGCCCTCCTAGCATGAGGCTGTGCTGCTCCACAAGGTTATTTCTGCACATAATTATGCCCATTGTGAAGGAAAAATATGCCCTTGAATAACCACATGGATATATTGGCTGTGTTTGTTTCTAATTCGAGGTAAAATGATTAAATCAGACATAAGAACAAGTCCGTGAAAAATGGCCATTGTAAAATTAGGTGTGAGAGTGCCTCAGCTGTGCTCCCCATGCTGTGAAATGGACCCTTTTGTTGTCCCTTTCTTCTTGCTTCTTTTACTTGGAAAAGACCTGGGGATCGCTCAATCCCCCTGTGAAGGCTGGAGCACAAACCTGTGCACGAGCGTGCTCCAGCAGGGAAATGAGGAACATCTTCTGCATCCAGGGGAGATAAAAATGTGTACACTCACTTCCCAGTCCTTCCAAGGCCATTCAAGAATCACCATAACATATCTGGATATGCCATCAAACAGATGAGTTTGTAGTAAAGATGTACTTCTTAAGGGACTGGAGAAATTACAGGAATCCCTTCTCCCCCTTATGACAAATTCCCAAAATGGGAAGGAGGGGAGTGAGAAATTTGGAGTTTGAAAAGTTTAATTGTTCCTGGAAACAGGGATAGCTTTTTTATTTCTAGTGGGGGGGTGTGTTTTTTTGTCGTTTTTTGTTTTGATTGGTATGAGTGTTTTTGTTTTGTTTTATTTTGTTTTGTTTTTAGTGAAACAAGTTGACCTTCATCCTAACCTGGCCTCTTCTTTTTTTTTGTCTTTTCTGACTGTACCAGCTCACATTTTCTCTGTACAGAAGGACACCTGAGGCAGGTAGAAAAAGAAATGTCATTACAAAGAAACACCTATTCCCAAACTGCCCATACTAGGAATGACAACATGGATCCAGCTTGGGTAAATTAGGCTTTTATTTTGGAACTTTTAGGACAGTAATGAAGTTACACTGTCTGTTCTAATGAGGTCAATTCATCCTGCAGACCTTACTTGTCATTGAGGCCCTTTCTTCTTGACGAATCCTGACAGATTTCCACTGTATTCTTCCCTTGGTCCTTGTGAACACCTGACAGGGCTGGAAAGCCCCAGGGCTGGTCAGAAAAATGTCAGCTGAGAAATGCCTAATTCCTTCTCGAAGGACATTAAAGCCAGGGGGGTCTCTTCCATCCAGAATGGACAGTTTCGATTATAATCCTTGTAGAATTGCGACTTCACAAAACTGTAAATCTCACCGAGAGACTTCCAGTTCTATCCCAATTATTTGTGAAGTGCTGTTTGTGAGGAAGTCATCTGGTCTTGATTTAAAGGCTAGGAAATAAATTCAAACTGATGGAGAACTTCCACAAATGACAAATTACATCAAACTGATGGGTCTCAACCTCATTGAAACAATATTAGAATTTTTTTTTACATAATGTTTGTTTTTATGGATGATTTAGGGAAGAATGAGTGGCCTCTTTTGTGAAATTTTGCTTTGAAACTGTGGTCTCATACTGCCAAGTTTTCATTA
Source organism: Myiotriccus ornatus (assembly GCA_036023395.1). NCBI lineage: Eukaryota > Metazoa > Chordata > Aves > Passeriformes > Tyrannidae > Myiotriccus > Myiotriccus ornatus. Next base: position 9,223,980 of record JAYRBT010000093.1, read on the forward strand.
TAATTACTTTCTACACTGGAAGTCAGTCACTAATTCAATATAAACTTAACATAACAGAAGTTTCAAATATGTCCAAAATTACTTCTTAAATACTGATCTAAACTCATTATGAGTATGAACTGGCATCTAGTTTTAGCTGTGTGAGTTCAAAAGGAAATTAAGCCAACAAATGAAGTGTGGGAATTAAATGGCACATCCTAACTTAGTTTTCATTCATTCTTCTGCTCATTAGCTTCAATACATGTGTCTCTCCCTCTCCTTGTGGGTGATAAATGTTGGACAGGTCTGGTAGGAGAGACCGGAGCAGCTACTGGGACTCTGCTGCTCCTCTGGTTGGATGTCAGGATAAGTGCTAGATGAAATCAACCCAATGTGATGTTTTAAAATTAAAGAAAGTAAAGGGTAAAACAGGTTTAAGAGTTAAGCATGGAGACAGAAATGTCAGGATCCTGAACTCCCCAGACCTCAAGTGAAAAAATGTGCAAAACTGGCCTCTGGTTTCTCCTCCCCTGCTAGAAAAGATACTTAGCCCAGTGGCTGCTAATGATGAGTTCTCATTCCCTGTGTTCTTCCGAGAAATAAGCAAGAAACAGGCAAAAGGGAATCCCTGTAGCATGTTGTTGAATCAGACTATTTTATTTTTCCAGTGTGGAAACATTATGAAAGGGCTTTTCGCTTTTGATTGATTGGGCTAGTGTTTTCCTCATGTCTAGATCTGACTTCCTGAGCAGAAGACATACTTTTACAGAGAGCTGTACATTAAACCTTATGTGGAAAAAATAAAAATTAAAGGATCACAGAAAATGTTTTCTCCCTTCGCTTCTAAAAGTTATAATATTTTCTGTATTTTTTGATTTTGGCAAAGACTGCAGTGGATGCCAGCCAGAAAGTAAGTAAAATACAGTCAAAGACTGCCCTTGTCCACATGTTTGAAATGGACTACGAAAAATGCATCATTTTTTCCACCATTTTTGTTGGGTGGAGTGCGGAAAGTGATTCCCCCTTCACACCCTTACATAAATATTTGTACAGAACAGCTTTAGCTTAACCTGAAGGAAAAATTCTGAGAGTGCTTCAGAAAGCCTGTGGCAGGAAAGAAAAACTTGAAACAATTTCCATTAAACTGTTGGCTCTAAGCACGATGTCATGGGCTTGGCATACACGGTGGGTTTTGAGTCAAACAAACGGCCCTACAGAAAACCCTGAAGTTTTTTGACTACATCTTCACAAACTGTCTCTGTTACTCACCAGCCACTGGAAAAGGAGAGGAGGAAATGCTTTACTGCCTCGGGAGAGCACATTAAATAAGCCTGCTGTCCTTTTCTACCTCCTCACTGAAAAGCAGAATAGTGAAAGGACACCCTATCTGAGGGGGGAAAAAGTGCATAGCATCACAGACACAAAGGGGATGTATAAGGGATCATAGGACAAGGCACTTGTTTTAAAAATAAAGAGGTCTTTTTTAAGAGGATTAAAGGTTTGGTCTTGCTGCAGATGGACCTGCTCTTGGCAGTGCTGTCCCCTCCTGAGCCAGCAAAGGGAAAAGCCAGGAATAGGTCTAAATTGGGTACTTGGGTAATGGTGCTGAGCTGAGCACTGAATTTAGACCTGTACCTGGTTTCCCCCATTCTGGTTTAGGTTAAAACTTGTAATTATCCTGTGACCCATCCCCAAGCACCTTAATTAGAGAATTCAATGCTTTGTGAAAACAGAGCTGAGGTTGGCAAACACTCTCTGCTGTCCTCCCTGCCCTGGATTTACCCTACTTAAACTCCACACTGGTGGACCAGCATTGGTATTATTTCCTCTCTTTGGGTCAGGTACCTGCCCAGCGTCACAGGCCCAGCATTACTTGCCCTCCTGCTGCAAGTAACCCTTGAGACTCCAGTTCATTCTCCTTTCCTAGTGCCTCACTCTGTCACAAACAGAGAAAGTCAAGAAAAGACTGATTTTTGCAAAAAAATGGAGGTGTCCTATAGGACCTTTCCAGTTTCATTTATAAATAATGGCAGCTGATTGCATAGCTAACTACTTAAAATGATTTTCTCCCAACTTGAAAGTGAGAACACAAAGCCAATGCATTTTAACCTGAAAGTGAGCAGAGGCATCCTTTAAAACCAGTAAACTTTGTTGTGCAAGGAAACTTGCATTTCACTGTATTACCATGAGTGTGATGTCCTCACAGTCACTTACCAGTGGGCCTCCTGAGAAGTAAAGGAATTACTAAGGAGTAAAGCAATAAAGGCATCTCTTCTCACCCTGTCATCATCATTACAACTGAGGTCACTATTTTGATGGTGATTCTATAAGATAGACAGATCACTGAAGAGTTTGGCCAAAAACTTTGTAAGTGCAGGCCAGAGGTAAATTGGATTTAAAATATTATTTTATATATTTAATACATACCAAGAATTTTAGTGCTTTATACAATTAAAGAAGAACTGTACAAAAAGGTCTAACAAAGGCCACAGCTTTATGAGATGAGAGGTGTTGATTTCCAGCAGTCTGAGACATTTCTCCCAGTTCTCCTTCTCTGCTCAGTTGGTTTTGGATGACTGGGGAGGATTGGGCAACACAAGCCTCTCTCCAAATTCCCTGCTCCTCCTAATCTGTAGGAAAGTACCACTTCGCAGTTATCTTGTTTGCTCTCGCTACTAGGGAACTGCAGTTCAGCGTATCTGCCACCAGTCAGCCCCTAATTGCTCTATGTAATAAGCCAATTAGCGGCTGTCAGCGAGCTCTAAAGCATCTTTCCCTATCTGTGCTCTCCGTGAGCTCCAACAGCACTGGGATGTTCGTAATGTTATCCCGAAAAGAGGCAGCATCTTTTGTTTTGTTTGAAGGTCTCCGTTCAGCTTCTCTGTGCAGACTGAGGCTACAGTGCCAGGAAACAACGCATGAAACAACATCCCTAACCGTGGCTCCTGGAAACAGACTGAAATGCAGTGCCAGCCTGGAAGAGCTGGGGTTTCTTTATTTAGTTCATTAAAATTATTTTTTGAGGACTTAATACCTTGGATACTTCCTTTTCTGGTTAAAAAAATTCAGTAATCTGACCAGGACCCAAAGGAGCCTCTGATAGTGACTGGAGAGAAAAGTGTGACTCTGGGGCTATTGCTGAACAATTGGGCAGTGAAATGTGACCCTCACAATGTCTCTTAGGTTCATCTGCTGAATTTCTCCAACCTGGGTGGCCGCTTCTTGATCTCATTAATGTTTAAAAGTGTGAGTAATTTTTGCAGGAATACAGTTTGGTGGGGCAGAGATACCTGAGTCCTAGCCCTTGAGTTTCTTTTGTTTCCCTCAGTAAGTTAGGTCAGCTTCAGAGAAAGAGACAATTAAATATACATACTGCTTTGTATTTTTAATGCTTATAAATAGGCATTTACCAAATGGACAGGGAAAATCTTTAAATACCAGATCAAAAGTTACAACTTTAAGACAAATCATTGTGGCAAGTTTTTACTAAAGACTTCCCATTAATAAACCATTAGTTTCCATTTGGGAGATGTGGAGGATTTATTAATGTGGACTTTTGGTCCCTACCATGATGGAAATATTATGCAGTGCTGCTCAGATTCTTGATCTCAGAGTTCTCGTTCATAAATCTAAGTCACATTTCCTGGAAATAATTTTTAGTCTGCTAAATATTATTTAGGCAAAGACTTTTATGAAAGTACTTATGTTTTAGGATGTGGCTTAGATGGACTTCTGTGTCAAAGTTGGGCTGAAATGACTGCCTAATTTGTGATGGAAATGAAGTTTAAAAAGCTATGTGAGAGTAGATATGAATTACTGATTGGCCATGGCCTTCTCCTCCCACTGGAATATGTTCCCTTGGAAATGTTTTAGAAGACCTTTTGTCTGAGTACAACGGTTAAGCAGAGATCCCCAACACTAGCAGTATGTGCATGCATGAATGTGCCCATCCATCTCTACCCTTGTCCTCACGGTGCAGAGTGACTGTGCCTCTGACTCTTCGCTCCCTTTTTCCTGGCAGAGTATTTTTAGGAAAAAAAAAATACAGAAAAATTAAGTTACCTCTTAGCACCAAATCAGGTGATGAAGTTTTGGCTGAGCTTAATGGCTTGTTGTCTCTCTCTCAGACAAGGTTTTTTAAAATTTATTCTCCTATGGCCATGAGGTTTTGAAACAAATTAGGATGAGGAATTACTTCATCCTCACTGCTTGTTGCAACTACGTTTGCTTTGGTTGTATTTTAAGTAAATCCATCATTTATCTGTGCTCAAACCTAACACATAGGTTTACGTTGGATATTTTAGCTAATTTTTTTGTTAGTGAATCTAAGAGCTTTTCTCTTCAGCATTTGATAATTGTTTCTTGCTCTACCATATGTATAATAATAAATCCAAATAAAATAAAATATATTTTTTTACATCTACTGTTTTGTAAGAAATAAAAATTTCCCCCCTAACAGCCCGACTGAAGCCTTTTTAAAGACTTTGTCATAGGCTTGGCTCAAAATGATCAAAATGATCCTGAAAATATTTTCGGGATCAGTGCAGAAACTTTAGTCTTGTAAAATGCATTGGGAGGATGACAACCTCTGTAAGTAATGTTAATTGAGATTAAGAATTATTGTAAAGAAGTTCTATGAGTGTTCTTTTTTTTGCAGAGCTTTTTTTTTTGTTTGTTTAGGATTTAAATACAAATCATTTTCCTTTTTCAAGAGAAGACAGAGAGTTATGCTATTTTTGAAATTTGTGAATGTAGATACCAATTTTTATGGAAGTATTCAGCCTTGAAGGTCATGTTTTAAAACAATGGGAAAGACAGTTTATCCTGGTGCAATCCTTGATGCACTCCTTTTATGATAACTGTCCTTGAGAAAATTTGATGTTTGGAGAAGCTGTGGGAATTGAAAGCCTTTTTCATAGCTCTGTGTTTTTTTCAGGATATTTTTGCACATTAGGATGTCACCTCTTGGTGTAATAAAGTTGAAGATATTACTATAAAATGTAGATGCAGAGAAATGAGAGGAAGGGTTAAAAATACCTGAGATGTTAGTTTTGTGCTGAGTACTGTATTTTTCCAGAACTAAATATCCCAAAAAACCTCCCCTGAGGCAAGATGATGCAGTACAGCTCAGCTATACCTGATTGCAGCCAGTGACAGCAAAAAAATACTATTTTAAGTGGCTTTGCCCAAAAGCAGTGCTTGGTGCATGCTGATAAAGTTGTGCTGCATTGATCACCAAACAAAGAAATGTATTGTTGGCTTCCTGTAATAGATGAACAGAAAACAGATCACCTGGATCTTTTGGAGCTGATTAGTATGTAATAATGACTTGATGAAAACAGTGTGATTGCAGTTTGGTGTTGCAGTTTGGGTTGGGACTCTCTGAGGAGTCTAAAGCCACTCTCAGTCCTGTTATAGGACTTTTTTTCATCACGTTGGATCTTAGTTTGGACTCCGAAACATAAATCCACACTATAGATGCAGTTCAAAAGTGTCTGAAGGCTTTAGCAGTAGTTCAGACCCCTATATTCTCCTCCTGGATGGGATGCATTTGATTTCCACCTCACCCTTAACTTCAAGTTTATTTTCCTCGAAAGGGAACCCAAATCACACCCTCCAAAATTACCAAATAAAACAAGCCAGAAGGCAAGAAGTGGAGTTGATCAGAAGATACACTTCATAACCTTCAATTAGTAGTGTTTTTCTTAATTTACATATGTAGCTGGCCTTAGCCTATGTGCACAGCATTTAAACTGTCATCTAAATAAAGAAATCACTCTTCTTTTTGTAATATTTACAAATTTTAAAACACTTGACTAGCAGATGTTTAAGTTCAAGGAAGAGCTAAGCAGGGTCAAATGATCAGTTTAAGTGTTTTTTCCACTAGAGACCATAAATAACATATAAACATAAAATGAAAGTCAACATGACAGAAGAGTTGTTGGGTTCTTCCTGTCATCTTTTCCTTCTGCTTTTTGTGTGGTATGTTTTTCTGAGGTCTGGTTTACTTGTTTCTGGTGAAAATAAACACTAGCAAAGAAGTAAAACATAAAAAAAATCCTTGAAATTCAGGAAACGGAATAGTCACTTATGGGTCATGTTTAGTAATGCAGAATATAAATTTATGCTGAGATTTTCTTGTTAATTAATGGTAAAAGGTAGATACGGTAGATACAAAAGGCAGTTCTGCTGATAGAAGACTTCTCAATTTGTCTATCTTGTGTTTTTGCTGGAAGTAAAAGTTTTTAAATCTGATATTTTCCCTACATAAAAGAAAACAAGAAACTTGATTGTCTTCTATCTGTTAAAGAAATCAGGATGAAATTAAGCAGAAAGCCAACAGCATCATGCATGTAAGCACAATGAGCACCAGTGTAGGAAGGAAGGAGCTGAAATGCCTTACAATGCATCTTTTAAGTAAAGGATAATACGTAGATTGTTCTTATTCAAACTGTATCAAGATGTGCCATTTTGGGTTTGTTTGCTGTCATTTAAAAAATAACAAAATTGAATCCATTAAATGCCCACTGGACACACTGGAAAATATGCCAGTGCATAATGCATTAGCTGAGGCCCCTGTTAAGGCTGTTATTATTAGAAAAAACAATTGCTTGCCTCTGCCACAATATTGAAGGAATAGATCAGTTTTATCCTGTTGTGGCTTTATGGATTGAGAAATTGAGACATTCTCAGCTTTAAAAAAAAAAAAAAGGGAAAAAGACTCAAAAGACTTTTAACAAGAATTTGCAATTCTAGATTGAGGCTTAGAAAAGAAGAAGCAGCAATCCCTTACAAACCCTTGCTTTATTATAAATGTGCCGTGTTTTTTTTTTTTTAATTATACATTTAGACCTGTGGCTTGGTGATTATTAGGCAAAATATAACAAACCCTGAAAGATCAGGAGTTGATGTATTGCCTTTTCTTGTTCTTCTTAAAGAACTTTCCAGGACGTCCCTGTTTTAAAGAGACCACCCCTATTCCTGGCATGGGAAAAGTATTAATTATTTGTCAGTAGTTTTTATTAATTTTCAGCAGTGATTACTTTTCATTAGTTCACCTTGACTTTCTCTTAAAACTAATAGTGTCTGTGCGTGTGTGTGGGGGGTGTTGGTTTGGTTTTGAGGTGGTTTTTGTGTTTTGGGGGGGGTGTTATCATTTTTAGTTTGAAACCAAGGGAAATCTTGTCTTTTTTATGTAGCAAATCACGTGGAATTGGAATTTTACTGCTCCATAGCATATTTGTTCATCTTTTATAATTGAAAAAGGGAGAAAATGGCTAGAAAATGTATAAGAATCACCTTAAAACCCACAAGAAGAACAACTTTTTTTTTTTTAACAGAAAGCTGCTGGTATCATTCTTGATTAAATGAGTGAATGGTTAAAGAAGATGGCAGATACTATTTAATTTGCTATGTATTTAGGTGAAAATCTACACATTTCTGGCTTTGAGGTAGTTACATCAAGTTGTAAATCCAGCCACTTCTAGGCATGACAACAGTCACTCTGTTTTGAATAGTGAGATGTCATTGAATGGAAGCTGATACTATTAATTAAAATTGTAATGATTGAGTGACTGTTTTTACCAGAGGCAGTTTTAGTAATGTTGTGAATTGAAAATTGTAATAGTTTTGAGAATTGTTTTAACTAAAATTCTAGAAAATAAAGATTGCTCTTCTCAGCCATGTATTAATGATAACACAGATTTCCCTTATTCTGAGTGACAAATTTTCCAAAGCTTTTTCCCCTGTTTTTAAGCATGGCCAATACATGGAAGCCTTCTGGAATATTAGTATTTCCCAGCTAAGTGGTGCAGTGCAGATAACTTTCCAGGTTAACTTTCTGGCACAGATCAATAAAAAAAATGCAGAAATAGTGTGATTACAGAAGCCCAAAAGTTGGCCCAGTGCTTTCAATAATTAGTTCCTTGCTTGACGCTGGAAATCTTTCTTGCTTCACACTACAAAGAGTGATTTTTTGTTGGGTTTCAATTTCCAAGTCTGGAAGGTTATAAAATAATTTAATAAATCTTATCATACATGAAACACTGTTCTACATCCAATTTCTAGTGAGGCATATGCAGTGTAACATTAGCCATAACAACAAATATAATAATGAAAAAAATTCCCTCCTTACTTTTGCTTTATTTTATTTTAAAAGGTGGCAGAGAACACGAAGAAATTGGTACTTGCATTTGTACTTTAAAAATGCTTCAAAGAAGCATAAAACAAAGGATTTGGAATACATATCTCTTTATTTTCTTTGTAAATCATATTCACAGAGTAGTCTTTCCCCCCATCCCCCTAAGTCTTGTAATCATGTTGTTTACTATGGCAAGGTAAGTATTTTCATACTTTGATCTATTCCTATCCTTTTTGTATGTTCTGGGACAGAAGTAGAACAGTCAGTCAATAAGGAGAAATCATCACACTGAAAAGAACAACATGGTTTAATTGTTGTTAATTCATGGACATTAAAATTCTGATACACTGAGAAACAGAAGATAACGACAGAGAACGTGATACTAACGATATTCTCTCATTAACATAAAATAGCACAGACTTTTATCCAGTTCTTAAGCTGCTTTTTGAGGTTTTTATTCAAGCACCTAGCTAGCTTAGTCCAAAAGAAGAAAAAAATCCTGACATTTGACATTACAAAAGGAAATGGAGTCAGTAGCTGTAAAATATAAATATAATTCGTGTCTTTTTTTGTCTATGTGTGCCCACTTCTCAGGTAATCATACACATTTTTATTGTTTTTATACCTGTTTACATTACTAATTATTTTTTCAAGCTTATATTTTTCTTTATACAAACATATTTTCATCAAATTACCCAGTTATCTGTATGTGTTGTAGCAATATGTAATGCTGTATACCAACACACAGACCTAAACCTAGCCTGGTCTGGTCCCAGATTAGAACTACTGAGCTCCTCCTAAGCAACAGGATGTGAGTTCACAAGCTGTGACTCCCTACACAGACATGTGATTCCTACAAGCAACATCTTCAGACGCGAACTTTACAGGCATCAAATGAAATAAAACTGGCTGTTTCTGTGACCACGCACACACCAGCTCAGCGCCTCTCTGCAGACCGAAACCCTTGTGCTGCCAAGCTGGGGACGGATCACTTGGGTGGTGCAGAGCCTGCTCAGCCACCGGCCTGGGTTTTCTTTGGGGGGTGCACAAAGCAAAGGTAAGTTTTGAGGGGGATGCTACACACGGGGCTGTC
>JAYRBT010000093.1:9236128-9270821 GCA_036023395.1 Myiotriccus ornatus
TCTATGGAATTATATTTTTACAAAAACGCTAAAATTAAAAAAAAAAAAACAAAACCAAAAAACCAAACAAACCAAAAAACCAAACAGATTAATAGGTTGGGTTTATGAAAACAACTCTTTACAATAAGTAAAAGAGGTTTATCACAGTTTTGGCAAACTTGCATGAGTTCATACCAAAAAAAAAAAAAAAAAATCTTTCAAACACGTTCCTGATGACTTTTTTTAAGACTTTTCCATGCTTTAGGGGTTTTTATATCTTTCAGTTGTAGGCCCTGAAGCAGTAGACCCCGTACAGCTTGTGCTTCTTGTCGGGGAAGCCAACGAAGCGGACGGCGGCCTCGCTGGGGCTGCAGCGCTTGCGGGGCCGGGAGATGGGGTAGCGCACGCTGCCATCTGCCAGCCATCCTGCGTCGCACCGGTCATACCCCAGCAGCTTCCAGGCGGCAAAGATCTGCCCCACCTTGGCGATCTGGGCCCCGTCCTTCAGGCACGCCTGCACCGCCTCGTCGTACGTCAGCTTGATCGGGTGGATCAGGTAGTAAAAACGGCCTGTCAGGGGGAAAGAAGGGAAAGAGGTGATGCCACGATACAGCGTAGAGCTCCTACAATTTTATAGCACTAATCAATTATCATCTCTAATGGATACATCCACCCTGAGAATTGTCTGCCCCCAGAACCTCCCTCAGATCTGTCCCTCCCCAGAATTAAGACAGAGGTCTCAAGACCCCTTCCTTCTTCACCATCATCATGTTCAGCCTTCTTTGGATCTTCTCCAAGCGTTCCAGACCTTCTAGGTTGCTTTAACTACAACAATATCTTATTATGTGTTTCTAGGTACGTGTCTGTCCCAGACAAGATGTACTCATTAAAATCTTTTTCCTTGAAAAGAATGTTAAACAAAAACTTGAACACTTTCAAGAATTTGGCACAAAGCTTGAGAAGAGGGTTTTAGTAGCTGTTAACTGCTATTTTAAAGTGTTAGAAACTATAATACAGCTATATTAAAAAGCTACATGCTACAAATCTTAAGATTCTTAAGGCATTATCAGAGCTGTTGGCGGTGTGAAGGTTGGGCTTGGTGATCTCAGTGAGTCTTAATGAGTCAACGAGGCAATGATATCTGGGTTTAAAGATGTAACAAGAACTAATGTTGTTTGCAAAAGAATGTACTATGTACTATGGAAAATTATGCATTTAAAGAAACCAGCCAAGCAAAGTAAAGAAACAATGAAGAAGGGAATCAAGGCAACCAAGCAACAGCAACGGCCACCAGAGACCCTTGATGAAGCCCCTCAGAGACCCAACAAGTGTATATATGTTAATAAGTGTTGGGGAATGTCATGAACATGTAACAGAAATGCAGGGAGCAAAAATGAATTATTGTGTAATGCTGTCATGTCAACTGTAGCAGAGATATATGAATTTGTCAAAATGATTGTCAGTGCACCCAGTGTGCTGAAGTAAAGAATGCCTGATTTCTAAAACTCACAATCTGAGTCTTAGAGGTCTCTTTAAGAGCTGATTTTAGGCAACAGTTCTATGAGTACAGTGATGTTGATAATGCTACAGTGACTTTTGAGAAGAAGTGGAGATGTTCCACTGAAGAATCATGCCAAACAGTCCTTGATTTTGGACTGTGCTGTTGGATGCTGCACTGTTAAAAATGTTGTGATTTTTTTATGATGAGTTGATAAATATCAGGAGTAAAAAAAGGAAAAAGCAAAAAAACCAACCTAGGTACAGAAAACAGACTATCTGAATGAAAAAAAAAAGCAGGTTATGTTTATTTCTGCTGGTATCAAAGTATGGCATCCCCATACCGTATGGCATCCCCCATACTGATGGGATCCTGCATCTGTACTTATGCCCAGTGGTAACTGAACTGTTTATCCCTGGAAGTGTTCAAGGCTGCGTTAGATGGGACTCTGAGCAAGCTGGTCTAGTAGGAATTGGCCCTGCCAATGGTGAGGAATTTGGAACCAGGTGAGCTTTAAGGTCCCTTCTGACCCAAACCATTCTCTGATTTTCACCCTCAGAGGTATAAAAACAGAAAGAAAAATATCAGGGAAGAAGGATGGTGAGATTTGGCCAAGGGACCCTGCTCTGCATTTAACTTTATGGTGCCGGCTGCATTTACCAACATGATGACAATGACAGAGCAGTGAAGCATCTGAGGAACCTTGTAGCTTTCAGGCAGAGCAGATCTCCTACTGCTGTATTTTACTGTCAGAGAGGGAAATCAGAAATACCCAAAGCAGTCTATGTTATGATCTCAGTATTAGCTTAAAATAGCAAAAAAACTTGTTGAGTTTTCCTCTTGGCAGCAAGATCCAGCCTTTGATAGCATTGGAGGGTAGGTGGCTGAAGGCAACACATGTAGTTTGCTCTCTAACAAGGTGGTGACCTTGTTTCTGATTAAAAACAATCACAATTTATTTTATTTTTTCTTGGTGTTTTTTTGTGTTTTTGTTTGTTTGTTTGTTTTTTGTTGTTGTTGTTTCTGTTGTTTTTGTTTGGTTGGTTGGTTTTGGTTTTTTGGGTTTTTTTGTAAAATGGCTGAGGTATTGAACAGCTTCTCAGGAGGAGAATTTGAGCCTGTGCTAGAGCAAAATCATGCCTGTCGAAAGACTTCATCAGCAGTTCAGCAGCTCTGTTTCTCTTTAGGCACCAAAGGGTACGTGCTCACTGTAACACAACACTGAACTGATAGGGCTGCTAAGAAAAATGTGCCTCTCTCTCGAGGTAATGAAAATATATGCCAGCAAATAAAGCTCAAAAAGTCTACCCTGCTAATCCATAAGCAGCAATAATATTGATTTCATTTATCAAGGCAATAAACATTCATTGTAAACATTTAATTCATTGTACCTGGAGTTATTTATCATCACTGAACGCAAAGTGGATTGCAGAGGAATAGTGAGTTTTTTTGAAGGCATAATAATTTTCACATAAATTCCCCACTTTTCACTCTGTTCCTGAAGAGGCAAGTTAGATGAAAAAAAGGACTTTATTCATGTGGGGATCTTCTAATTCCAGAGCACACTCTTTACTTCTTAATTAAGAATGTACTCCAGAACAATATCCTTTTTCTGCCTCTTAAAAAACAGGCAAATGCACAAAACTCTGCTGAGTTTGAGATCACTCTCTTAGTGACAAAAAAGTGGTGAGCAAGCTAAGAGTCGTGTAAGAGTCAGATTCCTGTAAAAAACAGGCAAGTTTTTTTGTTTTTTCTAAGTACAGAAAAGTCAGGTCAGATGACAATACAAAGACAATTGAATTAGCTTTTTCTAAAGGTTGGAAATTGTATACAAGACAAGAGCAATTTAACAAAAGGTATTTATATTGCAGCAGTGGTGGAGGAGAAACTTTTAGAAAATTTCGTTGCTGTCAGAGACAGCAACATTTCTGTATTTCTACAGAAAACTATTGAGAACAGATAATCTATCCCTTTGTAAAACACTTTCCCAACTCCATCACAGCAAGTTGAGAGCATTTATGAGGTAAAGAGAATATTAAGTGGAAAACTGTTATTGATATGCTATCAAGAGGTTTCCGCAAAGCAAACAGGATTTCAGGCTTAGGGGAACAGGGATCTGGACTTCACCTAGCTTATTAGCTCCTCTTCAAGCCATATGTCCATGGAATGTAATTTCCTAGGGATTTGCAGTGAGGTCAGGCTTTTGACATATGACATCAATAATAAAAACTCTAATACTCTGCCCCTTTGTTAAATAAGAGAAATTTAATAGCAAACCCTACAGGGGTAAAATGTGTATCCAGATTACATAAAACTCCTTTAATAAACTCCATACAGATTTGCAGTTTCCCCCTGACAGTGGGTGAGAAGGACTCCTAGCTGTTCAGTCTTAGTATTTATTAATTGATGTGGAAAGAGAGGGAGGAATTAACTGTCTCTCTCTCATTAATACCTGGCATTTGGGTCACTCCGACAGAGGATGGCATTGCTTGTTTTTTTCTTCTCACAACCAAATCATGGGGCAGAGGGTTTATGCAAACCTAATCAAACCCCCTAGAATAGCTATTTTAAGCTTTTTGCATGTAGCAAAACAGCTTAAACTGGAAAACTCCAGCAACCTAAATACCCCACACCCTTTTGACTGGGAGTTTGAGGGATGATCCATCCTTGGAGATTTCTCCAAGCTCAGCTCTAAATTAAGAAATTTTTCAGTCAGGTTTTTTTATGAAAAAAAGAAACAGGGTTAAGACCTGATAAGTATTTTGATATTCAGTGTTCATCTCAGACAGCTGGTTTTGAATTAAATGTGTAGGAATATTTTTTTTTTTAATGCTCCAGTATCAACTTAGAAGCATCCACTTCTAATAAAGGACATGTAATTTTATTTTGGGTTTGTGTTTCTTTTTTTAAACAGAGGCTACATGTTCCCAGCAATAAAATACTCTGCAGTGGTCAAATGAGCATTATCCAGGTAGGACTTCCCACACTTTTCTCCCATTTAAATGGCAGAGGAATTTAGCATGCATTACTGTAAAAAACAGGTGCTTTTAATATGATCCCTGAATTCTTTGTATTCTTTGTCAACATGAGATTTTTACTTGGTTCTCCTAGAGCTGATGGAAGATCAATTATGCACCATGGTTCTGTGTGCAAAGTATGTAACAAAATTGATATTAATGAGCAGAAAGTGTGATGCAAGCTCTACTTCTACCTTATGGGTTTTTTTCTTTGAAAGTGCTTAATTAGAGAAGAGCTGATAAATATGTTTTCATTTAGCTCATTTAGCACTTTTCAGAGCAAAATATTCACATGGCTTTTGCTTCAAAAAAGCCAGATGTTCTCCTTCAGAAGCCCTTTGAAATTAAACAAAGAATAACCACTCAGCTCTGCCATTATATATTACTTTTCCTATGTTTTTTTAGGCTCTGTGGAGAAGACTGTAACAAAAGGATTCATCTGCGTTTATTTCCCCAAACTGTATGGAAGGGGAGCATACCCATTTCTTGGGATAAGGTAGGAAAATAAATTATGATTGTCTCATGATTGCAGTCCTGGCAAAACTTTGGACTATGGCAGGTTGTCAGGAACCTTCAGCTTTCCTAAGGACAACATGGACTTAAGTGGCTCCTACAGTGAAGGACGAGAGAAGGAGAAATTAGCTGTGAGGGAGCAGAGCTGAGTCCTCAGGCACTAGGAAATTCCAACTTGGAATTTTAGAATTCCAATTTTGGAATTTTCACAGTTAAGTTAGATACTTCCCACTTGTGTATATTCATTTTCAATAGCCTTTATCAACACAAGGCATGTAAAAACAGATGAAGAAATGTTGCCATCCCGTGCAGGCAGAAAAAAATCATGTTATTTCACAATATTTTGATGGATTTCATAGATAACATTAGGCTAAATGTTATTCTTTTCATTGTTTGGTGAAACACATCTCTTTATATTCTTATAAACTGGTAAATTGCTGGTACTACTAGATTTAAAGGGCATGAAACATTTTCCTTATTTTGGGCAAAGGACATGAACAAATCTTCTATGAAACAACAGAAAGACCTGAGTATAAATCAGTTATACAGGCAGAACAAAATGCACAAGTATTGCACTTGCCTTAGTCTAAGCAAAGACACTGTAGAGGGTAATTTCATAAAATAACAAGATTATTTTATATTGCATTGTAAACATGTTTTGCTCAAACAAATTCCCTGTGCAGGTAGCAGAAACGCAACTAGAATTTTTCATTAATGGTGAAACTTTTTAACCAGTATGTTTTTGTGCCTCCAGCTCCAGAGTGAAAACGCTGAGCTTGGATTTGAATTCACTGCATTGATGATTACATTTTCATTTTTTTACCTTAATGGTTAAATATAGGTTTTCCATTTTACATTTCTTTTTCAGGTAAAAAACAAGTTTGCATGTATTTCAGACAAAGATTTTTTTTGTTTGACTGCTGAATTATTTAGAATGGAAACTTTTTTTTTTTACGATCCCTGAGATCGTAATGTTTTTGGGGAATTTCTTTCCCTAAAAGAACCCAGTTAACAGAAATCTAAACCTCACTCGACCACTTTTTTTTTATAGAAGCTCCTACAACTGACACTTTTTTCGATCTCACCTTACACTGCCCTGATCCTGGGGCCCTTGGGATTTTCCTAGCTCCCTTACATAAAGCTGAAAGCTCCTCTGTTTCATACAATCAGGAGACTTCAGCAGTCACTGCTACTGCTGGGAATGCAGGGTCTCCTGACTACTTCTCATTTTCCTTGGCTGTTCCTGAGCTGTGAGAATCAACACTGGCTATTGCAGAAGTAGGTTTTTTTGCCTGTAGCCATTATTTTTGGAAACTGGCAATTCCAGCCTCGTGGTAAAATGGGTTATTATAAAGCTTTTCCCTTTACACTGAGAAAGCCAACATATGCCATTAAACATATGTTTAAGCTATTCAAAGTGCTGAGCTGAAAATAGGGAGCTGGCATTTTTGGGAGAGGGGCTGGGTTAATTTTAGGTACTGAGGTGAGCTTGGGACATGAATAGTGGCGAGCACAGCAGGGATGTGTGAGGACAGTGTGATCTGGTGAGTTAAGGAAATGGATACTGAGAGAAGCAGAAGTCCAGATTTTCTGCTGATTTCTTGAGAGACTAACATGGCGCTGAGTTGTGGGGAACATACACAGACACACATACACACACATATATATGTATATATATGTATATATACATAAAGAGAGAGAGGGAGAGAAAGAGTAAGAGACAGGGAGAGAGCTATTTCAGCCTGTTGCTGTGTAATGTTCTGTCTTGCACATCAGTCTAACAAACTTATCAAGGCTGAAATTCATTTCAGTATCTTATCTTTGATTCTCCTCCTTCCTGTATACCTTATCCTCACCTTGTTCCTCTTTCTCTCTCCTTGCTGTGGCACTGCACAGACAATATTTATGTCAGTACTTCTTTTTCTTCTTTTCCCCCCCAGAAACTATATTTCTCTTTTCTTAAGAGACACTGTCCATCTTCTAGTGTGTAAAAGAGTGGTGACTAGTGAGCAGTAGTCACAAACATTATAAATAGTGCAGCCAGCATATTTTAATTATTTTTCCATGATTATTTTATTCCTTAATGCTATTTCTATAGTACAGGATTAAATCTGCATATAGGAGATGACTTGCTTTAGGATTTCACCTTGGATAAATGAAGAAAAAATTGAGCCAGTATCTCATGAAATGATGTAGCATGATAAAAATCAGCTAAACTTTTGTTTCACATCACTTTCAGACTAGTTTAATATTGTTGGCTTAAAGAGTGGAGCACACTTAGCACTAGAGCATATCTTCTGAAAGCAAGGTTTATATTTATTTTTTGCTGTGCTGTAGAACAAAACTGCTTCACTGTGAATAAGCAGTCTGTGTATAAACAAAAAAAAAGGGCATATCCCATGATCTGGGTGGGCTGCAAGCCAAACATGTGCAAAGTTGTGTAGGAAT
The DNA here is from genome assembly GCA_036023395.1 of Myiotriccus ornatus. NCBI lineage: Eukaryota > Metazoa > Chordata > Aves > Passeriformes > Tyrannidae > Myiotriccus > Myiotriccus ornatus. The sequence goes on from JAYRBT010000093.1 coordinate 9,243,584, forward strand.
TATCCACAAGCAGGATGCTGTAGAGGATTGTAGACTCCTTGTGCACATGCGCGCTTGCAGCCTTGCTCTCATTCACAGCAACGTTAAGTCCTTTACAGCCACTAGATAAAACCTGAAATGATAGCAAGCTGAGAGCAAGCCATTTAATTTCATTTCGTACATAAAGTAACAACTACTAACAAAAAAAAAAGCTTGCAGTTGTTAAAATAAGTTTTACTGCAGTACAACCTCAGAGCAACAGTGAATGGGGTTTTGGCAGCATGCTAAGATTACAAATCTAAATTATTAAAGAATAAAGCTAGAAATAGATTTTCTGATAATTAAGTATTAGTCATATTAGACCTGGTACACAAGCAGGAGCTGCCTGACACTGCAGTACAGATGAAGTGATGATTATAATTTTGTTTTGGGGATATATTTGAGTAATATTAGTTGAAGTGTAATTGAACTCAACAGGAAAACTAAGTTAATTAACTGCAGGTTTCTTCATAACTTTAACTGAATTAAACTGGACACATATTAACATTGAAAGGGTACATATAAATTTTAATGGGGTGAAAGTGGAAATATTAGGCACTCCTGCCAATACAAGTCTTGAGTTGTAAAAACGACCTATGTGAGCACGGGGCAAAGACAACATTACTCTGCACATGTGTCCCCGTAAATTCAACAGCAACAGCTTCCAAGCCCAACATAAGCTCTGACAAATCAAATACTACTCTCTGCCAGCAGAGTTTCTTGCCTAAGCACAGAAAGAGTCATTTGTGAGGTGGGGGTGAAGAAAGCTCTTACCGTTGAAGTTGGAAGTGAAGCAGAAAACGTCATATCTGCTTTTTTCCTTGTCCCAGAAACCGTAATTCCTGACCCCGGGGACTGTGTTCTTCCCTCCACAGGGCTCCCGAGGCTTGGTGATAGGGTACTGCACAGATCCATCACTGAGCCAGCCAGCATTGCACCAGTCCAGCCCCGACCTCCAGGCGTCATAGAGCTGGTCGAAGGAGGCGATGACAGAGTCCTGCTCCATGCACGCCCGCTGAGCCTCATGGTAGTTCAGGTTGTACCGCCCCAGCCGTGGGGAGTAAGGGAACACCACACCTGTAGCGGGGGGAAGGAGGGAGTATCATTAGGCACCTAAAGAGGAAACTGGTTCTACAGCCACCAGGAAGAGAAACAAAGGTTAAACTCCATGATGCGTGTCAGGACTGTAGTGCTATTGCTAGGGGAAAATGCTTCGTCAGCAGCACATCAGAGCTGGGTTTGGGAAGGGAATAGGGATGCTGCCTTACCTAGCTAGCTCATCTCCCCACAGCCCCATCCCTTTCCCAATGGGAACCATGCCAGCTGTGGACATTGCTCCCATCCCCCCAGCTTTGCTGTTATACAGTAATCTCACCCTTGTGTACACACAGTGCTCAAAGAGGAGAAGAGCAGGATAGAATTTTGCAACTACATTTCTTTTTTTTTTTTTTTGTCAGAAAATTGCAGTTTATGCCTTGCAGGACAAAATTCTCATTTTAAAAAAAATCAATTAAACCCTAGCCTCATTCTATTTTTTTATTATTATTATTTTTATTTGAATTTATCTTTTTTTAATGGGATTGGGGATTTCCTAGCAGTCATTTAAAATAATAAAAAAGAAACTGTTGAACTATTTCTATGAATTATTTCTTTTTACTCATAGACATTAAAATAAAATGTTTTGATTAACATAAAAGAGAACTCTGTTCTGTTCTTTGCATGTCCCCTTGTGAATACTTTCTGAGAATTTCAAGACAGTTGCCTTTTGTTTGCTTGTGGACCTGCCAAATGCTTCCTTCCACCCTGGAGGACCAGCCACAGGCCATCCCAGAGCCCTTTCTCATGCTCATTGGTGCTGAGCCATTTCAGACAGGTACAGCAGAGAGATCTTCTCACAATAGAGGACATCCAAGAGAACATGGGAAATGATTCAAAATTGCTTCAGAAGCAACACCTAATTGCAGACACTGCTCTTATCTGACAGATTTTTCTACAGTATATTTTCTAATTGTTTTATAAAAAAGATCTGAAGTTAAACATTACTTCTTGGAAAGATGTTTCAGGAAACACTGAGGAACCACCTCCCCAAGCAGCTTTGATAAAAAAGAAGACAGAGACTTGAAACAAAGGTTTGGATCAGACCACCCTAATCCTTGGCAGGGTTTAGAAGCTTAACCAGATCTAAATTTTACAGTTGGCTTTAGCCCAGTCTTGTAATACACTGAAATAAAATGGTGTCAGAGAAGACCCAGCTCAGAATTGCTTATCTTCAAACCTCTATGTGGAACTGAGTGTTGTAGGATGCAAAGGGACTGAAGACAAGGTAACACATGAGCCAAAAACTTTGCACTGGTAAAAACATCCATCTTTATTTTTATTTTCTCCCTGCTGATGAATCCTCCTACCTATGACAATTTCCTTGTCCTTGGGGCAGTGAGAACTAGAACAGAGAAACTGCACAGTGGTCATGCAGGGCTGTCACCATGGGATGAAATCACTCTTCAAACACTGAAACACATTTCTGTGTCTATTCCACCCGTATCTTAAAGTCCTCTTTCTTTCCCTCACCCCTCTATCATCCAAGAAGTGTTATTTTTGATAAAAATCTTTGTTATTACTAAACCTCAGGGACTTGGTCCAAGAAAATAAAACATGCAAATGTAAACTTGGCAGGGTAATAATAAACAATATTTTGCTCCCCTTCAGCAATTAGCTAGAGAGTCTGCTTCAGCTCCTTCCTTTTGTAAATCCTTTGTTAAAGGGTGTTTCAGTTATGGGCTGTTCTGAGCCATAAAACATGAATGTAATGTAACACAGCATGTGTGTCAACTGTAGCTTCATAAACAAGAAGCTGAAGATGTTTCATATTTTTCTGGATCTCTGTTTTTCCTTCATCTCTATAAAAAAATTTATTCACTCTTCCTCAGTGCTAGTGGATATAAATATCACTGGCTATAATAAAAATTTAGCAAATGTCATAGGAGTCAAAGCTTTATTACTTTATTAGAATTCCAATACTTATTGTTTTTCCAGAACTACATTTCCCCAGACAACCAATTCCTTGTACAGTACATATGTCTGATTTGCATCTACATGTAAAAAAACCACCCTAAAATAAGCAGAGGTGGGTAATTTTTAATCAAGATATAAGCTTGCATATTTCTAAAAACTGAGCAAGAATTAATTTAAAACTATTTAAACAGATTTGATTCCATAAGGTTTCCCAAACCACTTTTTAAAAGGGGTTAAGTATGTATGTAAATGTGTTACAAATCTGGTTTTGACAGTTTGGGACATGATGTTTTCATAACTTAAATATGCACTAAACTGTAATATTAGCTTTGGGTTATATTTGAGTAGACTGCATAGAAACCCATTTTTTGTTCGAGTTCATCTGCAGTACAAGCCTGCAACTGATTAGCATTAATTTCACCCTGCAGCTTGGGGTGGCCATGGGCTATTCTGCAGAGGAAGATTAACTGTGTGTGTGTTTTGTGCAGCTTTGCATGATCTTGCCTTTTTGTTAATTTTTTTCCCCTTCATTCCCCTATCAAACCTAGCTGAAATTCATCGTTGAATCTTACTGTTCATCTTTCCTTCTTTACACTTTATCAGTGCTGAACTTTAGTTAACTACAGAGAGCCTTGTTCAGTCTCAGATCTTGCAAACCTGTCAAGGGATAATCCATCCCACCTGTTACTGAATGGACAAAAGCTGTTCCACGGCTTATTACTGTTGCCAAAAGTACAGACTGAATCTAAACTCCTGACTCCAGCCCTGTGTTCTGCCACTAGACAAAACACCCGTGTCCAAATGCTAACAAACTCGGTTTAAAAAATGGAGGAAGATAAAAATTCCAGCCCCAGAAGGTTAAAATCTGGTTAGTTCGTGGGAAGAGGGAGCTGAGGAGCCTTAACCTGACCTTTGTGATTCCTCTCCCTGCCCTGAGGAATCATCTGAGAGACATGTGGAGCCTGAGTGGGAATGCTAATCTACAACATAGGCTTCTCTCCCAAACTCCTGGTGCTCTGGAATGGATCCTACCTCTAGGGAAAGACCCCTTTGACTCTAAAAAGAGAGAGGAAGAACTTGAGACACATCAACTCAAAGGAGAATAAATCTGTTAGTGAAAGAGGAGGGGTGGGTGAGGCTTGCTGGAGGCACCTGTGACAAAGCAACTGTAGTTCAGAAATGAATATTGTAGTGGAAATTAGGATTTCAACAAAATCAGAACATAAGAACTGGATGTATAGCTTATCCTCCCCATAGAAATGCCTGTATTTCCATGAATGCCTTACATTCAAGTGCACAAACCCACAACTTTGCTCTAGTTACCGTGGTTTTTGAGCAATATGTTTGCATGTCCTCTGTAAGTCAAAGTCTTGAATGCAGGTAACACCTAAAAATTGGTTCAATTACTCAGTTGCTTCAGACACATTGTCAGTGCAAGGAGCTATAACATTTACCCAAGACAGCAAGGTGAGGAAATAACCTTAGAAAGTTCGACTACTGTAACAATTTATAGGTGCCTATTAAGCCAGCACCACACACAATTGGCAGTTTTGAGAGTACTGACATGCAGAACAAAATAACACAAATTTCTGTTGACCTGTATGGGGTTGGGGGGAAAAGTTTTTTCCCCAGCCAGGGTAAAGAAATGGGTTTCCTTGGGTTCTAGCCTGAACAGAAAAGTAAGTTTTCCTGTAGCCAGTGTAAACAAGGGGTAACAGTAGGGTTTGCTATATACTATACTGTAGGGTACAGTTTTATGCTGGCAGGATCATGCATTCGATGGCAAAATGTTTCCATGCTGGATTTCTAAAATTCTGTAAAAACTGTTAAGTCTCTCACAGAGACTCTGCCTCCGTTTTCTTGCCTGTCAGGACTGTCAGATGTCTGATTACTCAGATACAGGGTGGGCTGCCAGCTGTCAGCAGGTATCAATCCTCCCTAAAAATGAAACTGAAGGTTGAAATAGTGTCCTTGCAGCCCGCAGCATCCTATAACCATACTGTCAGTGGGCTTGCTTATTTCTGACATATAAAAGCATAAAAACTCTCATCTGGCCTAAGGTGTATTATTCACTTATGTTTCTACAGCTTTTATCAAAATTTGAAGACTATTTTCTTCCCTTGCTCTTCTTGGGCTAATATTAGCCCTATTTTTTTCAGCATTTTCCCTTTGGGTCATCATTTCCTGATAATTTTTTTAAATTTTATTTCACCTACATCTTTCAAGGACCGTTTCCCACAGCATGAGCAAACACAGATGTGTCTGCAAGGACTTGTTACCCTGTCATGGAAGGAATTACTTTGGTCTGTCATGACTTACTCTTGACAACCCCTGCTGGCTTTTACAAGACTTTTTGCTTTGTTCTAGGAGTCAACAAAGTGTGTCCCATAAAATCAGTTTTTCAACAGAGTAGAACAGATTATCCCAGAGAGGATGTTTTTTGTGTATGAATGTAACAGCAATACACAGAAGAAACAAATATGACATACAGCATCAGGCTAAATCTGATTTTACCTGCTCTTGAGAGCATGGAGTTGGTTTCATATTGGTTTCAGCTTTGAATTCCCCTTTGCTTATAGCCAGTTGAAGACCAGAGGTTTTTAATGACTTTAGCTAGATCTTCGTATTTCTGTTAGTGTTGGATGTTAAAAGTAATTATTTTACAGCCTATATTGCAAAGTTAGTGTGTTCAGTCATCACTTCTCTCTGAAGACAGAAACTATTAAAAAACTTCTAATAGAATAAAAATTTGCCTTTGGCAGTTTAGTATTGTACCACTTTCTTTGTCACCTCTCCCACGGATCTCATGAAGGAATAATACACTCAACTCGTGCCTGAGTAATACACCTGAGGGCCAGTGTTGAAGCCTTCATGTGCCTGGGAAGCCAAATATACCACTCTGATGTAGTGAGATTCATTACAGTGCCAAGCGTTAACAAGAAAATAAACTACTAAAGCATTAACACAAAGAAAATTTAGTGTAGAACAGTAAAACATCACCATAAAGGAAATTTAATGTAAGCTGAGAATTCTTTTTTTGCTTATGACTCTTGACAGGATTATCTGCCTCTCCATGGAGACCTTTTAATTTGTGAAGTTTTTGACTTTCAGAATATTTAACAGAGAGTGTAAAACTCATGATACATTTTTTTTATGTGCAGGAGAAGAATAAGACCACTTCAGAGAGAAAATGGCTTTGGTGAGGAGGTCAATACAGAAAATGTTCTGCTTTCTGTAGTACCTGACACTTGCAGCTCTTGGGCCCAGCCCAACACTCCTGCACTTAGATCAGTCCTTGTACTTCAGGTTACAAACAAGATGATAATCCTGACCTGACTGAATTGTTCTTAAAGCTGGTAGTGAATTCTAGTTCTGAGCTTTTGCTGGTAAGCAGCACTGCCTCACTAGTGTGCATTAAATTCTGCATTAAATAACAGTGAAGAAAACATACCACAAAAATGTAACAAACACAGACTCAATCTAATTCCAGCATGTTTTCAAAGCTAAATGTATCTAGTTATTATGAACAGTTAATTTCATGACAATCCCAGAAGGTCTTCCAGTCTAGTAAGAATAAAGCACTACCACAGCGGGAGAAGAAAAAATATCTATTGATTTAGAGGTCAGCAATCTCCATATTGATACATGACCATGCTTCCACCAAGCAAAAGCAGTGCTGCTTCTATAGGGACCTCACATGGGAGCCGTCAGCTGCTCTGCACTGTTAGTGGGCATTCCTGTATGTAAATGGCTTTGTCTTGCTGTCAATTGACATCCTGAAGGCCATTATCTCAGGACATCAGGCTAATGATGCAAATCCTTCCCACTGTGAGATTAACCTGCTTATTTACAGCAGACGCATAGAATGTTGGAATGGGCTGATATATATTTTAATTTTTGTTCAAATATTGATTCCCCCTCCCCCCCCAATCTGCTCTGCTTTGCTCAAATACATTAAATTAATGTATTTGATGCCATCACTATGTAAAGGTCCAGATCAGCTAAAAAAATAAACACAGTGCCTTGCAAACAGAGGGATATATTCCTTTAGCTATATATATCTCCATTGTAATATTAGTACATTTTATTAGGAAACTGAAGAGTATCATAGATCCAGAATCACTGGATTTAGTTGACATAAGCAGGACTGACACTCTCCCTGCTCTTATCTCACTTGAAAGGTTAAGTTTTACCATGAGGTTTTGCAAAGGAGATGTTCCTGCCAGTTTATGAAACATCATTCCATAATGTCAGAAAGGAAAGTCTCACATCTTTCCCACGTCTGACAAAAATCTTTTAAATCTTATGTTAGCCAGACACTAGTTAAAATACATAAATTTTCCTTTGAACACAGATTGGGACATACTTGGCTAAAGAAACACGATTCCTCCTATCCTTATGAATTTCATATTTTGGAGAAGGGACCCTGACCTTGTATCCAATGGGCTGGTGCTGTATTACAGAACAGCAACAGTAAAAAGGGTAGAAAATCTCTCTCTTTTTTTCCAGTGGCCTTACTCTATGCAGTAAAGAAAAGATTCCTCATTGCTTGCTTACTCTAGAATCAATCAAATATTGCCTTTCAGATACAGATTTCTTGTGTGTGCACTCGCATCTGTACAAGCTTTCCTTTCCTTTTGTATAAGGATCCCTCTGGCACACACTTGCTGCTAAGTGTAAGTAGTGTTCATGAAACTTTTAGTTTACTCCTGTGTTCAGTGCAGTGCTTTGGGGGAAAAAAAGGCCAAACACTCATTGACATACATTGAAACTCATAAAATTTATCTGAATTTCACAAGAAGGAAGGCAAGCTGAATTTTTGGTCCTCTTTGAACCTAGTTCTCGAATTTTTCAAATGCTTTGTGCTCTACTGTTTTCAAGAATATTGCTGAGGGAAATAAGTAGAGACTACATGTAGGAATCATCTTGACAGAAAATACAGATCTATTTTACAGCATTATAAGGATGGAGAAACCCAAAAACATTGTCTCTGGGTAACTACTTTTTCATCTTTGCGAGAAAGATTTGTATTTGCTTCATAATCTAAAATGTCCTGAAGTTTTGTAAAATTACCATTAGGGGGAAATTTAATGTAATTTTGCCTAGGTAAAAACACCCAGTTACTTCTACAAAATGAGAGAAGCAAATTAAAAACACGTGAAGTTCTTCACACTGTGTTTGCTCATTCTTTTTTGGCTACTCTTACACCAGGTCTCACTGGTAGCTGAATATGCTGTAGGCTTGCATAAGTTACAGCAAGCCTAATGTTCTTCAAATTTATGATTGTTGTCATGGGCTGTCAGTCCAAGATTCCCCAGAGCACAATGAATTCTGCTTCTCAGCTTGTTGTTATCACTGATAATACAATATTAGCAATACAAGGAGAAAAAATAATAAATAAATCAGGTATTTAACACTGCCTAAATCTGACTTAGAGCATAACTCAGGTGGTACCTACCTTCCAAGTTCAGAGTCACCACTGCGGTGTCATCCTCCAGTCCCTCAATCACCTCACACTTGTACCTCCCGTAGTCCTCCAGCATTATGTTTGTGATTACAAGGGAGGCATCATTCTCGCTGCTCTCCCTCAGGAACACCCTCCCGTGGTAACTCCCGTAGCTCTTCCTGTGGTGCCCCATGGCCACGAAAACATCCAGTTCCTTGAGGTAATCGTAGGTGAGTTTGGTCCACTTGACCCGGATTTTGTGGGTTCCTGAGCCAGCTGTTGATGTGTGTTCATGGTAGAATTTACATGGCAGTGTGATATTACCACCTCGGTGAGAGAAGATTTTGGCTTGTTCTGCTACGACAAGTAGACGGGGTCCATTTTCTGCTGGGATTCAAGGAGAAGAACAAAGGAAAACACACAACCCAGGTATTAGTTTTCCTTTTACAAAATGGCTGTAATCAATGCCATAACAACCATCAGCTACTTTATACATTAGGTCTGCAGTGTCATCAGGTCTGCAGTCATTTTCAGCCTATGCAGTAGGAGGGTGGGTAAACCAGTTATAAATAATTACTTACTTAGCTGCAGGTATGTCTGTGCCCACCCCATACCAGCAGAGGCTGTATGTATATATATATATATATACATATGTGTATATACAGAGAGGGTGTATATATATATATGTCTCTCCTACATACCCCACAGTCATGAAGATGGAGTTGTGTAAATATATTTACAGAATTGTATAGCTGATGGATGAATGTCGTCATCCATAAAAGGCTCCACACAAACATTCCGTGTTTTCCTGTGAGTTGTTCAAGAGCTGTGTCTCAATGCTGTATTTTATTTTTCATTATTTAATTTTTCTCCATGGACTCAGCTTACTCAGGCAACAGCATACAAAGCTCCTCACAGTCTGGGGTGCAGTGAATCACACTCACAAATCAGAAAAACCGTTACAGTACCAAATAACACTATTTATAGGGACATGAAATGTGTCAGCATAATTCTAAAATAGATATTTTAGACATTTTCTATTTGTATTTTATTCTAACTTTTGAGTATGAGTTCCTCTTCTGACCAGAGTGGAAGTCCAGTGTATCTTCAGATGTAAGATCTGATCCCCTCCTGCCCATTTTCTTCATCATCTCAACGTGATTTTTCCTCATCTGTTTTTTCTGATCTCCTTCATACTTGTCACTATTTAATCTCTGATATTCACCCCAGACTTCCTGCTTTCCTTCTCCCTACTAAGTCACTACAGCAGATGTTGCTCTGTGAAATTATTAAAGTTATGACAGTCAGCTGGAGCAGGTGCTCGCTCCCAACTCTGAGTCTCTGTGGTTTTTACAGGGAAAACTCTGGGAAATGCACATTGCATGTGGCAGTCAGTAGATGTGTCCAAAGTGGGAATACTCCCTTCTTTTGGTACCTCTTGCCTCTCAGCTCATGCAAAGTTTGCAAAACTGATTCAGTAAGCTCAGTGGTTCTGTTGGTGCAGCTGTCCTTGGCCACTCAAGACACTGACTGAAACCAGCAATGAACCACCAGCTCACTGGGGAAACATCAGTCTGCGTAACAGGTTGCGAAGAAAGACTTTGTAAGTCCCCATGTGCATTCAGCAAGTCACTGTAACTGCTTAGAAATGTGATTCCAGGCTCTGAGGTTCAGTCCAGCTCTCTCTAAATTCAGCAAAAACCATTTGGGATAAGCTCCCAAAAGCAGAGGCCGCTGAGAGGATGATACTCTGAAAGCCAGCAGCAATTTTCTGCTGGCATCCCTGGTGATGAATATGGATTGGCCAGACAAAATCACAGAAACGCATGGAAAAATATCATCATCCAGGGAGATGTGGATGACTGAAGGAGGGGAGGACTGTGATGGAGATGGACGTACAGACAAGGTTTAGGTGATGAGGTTTAGGTGATGATGCCTGTCCAAGCACTGCAGGAGTCTGTGGTGTGTTCACAGCTGCATGGAGTGAAGGGAGATTTTCAGATCTGTAGCTCATAAGTATCTCCAGACAGTACCAGGCTTCTGAGCCTTGTTGACAGGTCTGCAGCTGAATGATATATTTGCCTAAACTGCAGCCTCAGCTGGATTTCACTCCCTGTCCACACTAACTGTACCAAGTAGCAGAAGACACCCGAGGGTAATGCAGCTTTTTGTAGTTATGCAAACACATTCAGGAGTGATAACTGCAAAGACAATCTTTCTATGTCCAAACCTGCTTAAGAAAAAGCAGGTATCCCAAAGGTGTAGCTCTTTATCAAGCGGTGCTGTGTCAGGAGCATTGCTATTGCCTGCATAGGACAAGGCCTCAGCTTCCTCAAGAATGAACAAGCTGGAGCACTGAAAAGCGTTTTATCAGGATGAGTGGCCTTCCTGCCTAGAAAAAATCATTGCTGCAGAGCAGATGCCCTGCAGCCACATATAAATGGTGTTCTTTCCCACTACCCTTCTTCCCAGAGGCTTAGGACTGCTCCAGTAACCCATCTTCCCCCCTTCAGAGGAAAGCATCCAAGGAGAGAGGTGATGTGAGGCAAGGCACCATAGAAAGTGTTACCAACAGTTTCCATAGGAGGAGGAGAAGCAGGAAAATGAATACAGCCAGCACAGTTTGTCTGCAAATTTTTCTATTTCCTTTGGGGACAAAGATGTTCCACAGACTCCTGTACAACTTGGGAGGAGAAATGTTATGTTTTGGGGTGGTTATTACCGAGAAATCTGGATAAGAGCTCAACTATGTTGAGACTTTCATACTGGAATAGTCAAGTTATTTTAGGAGAGTCTGACTCAGGCTGCTAATGTTCTGTCTTTCTAACAACAGCTCTCCTGTGCCAGCAAAGCCTGGAGACTTGCCCAGAGCACTGTCACCTCTGACTCCAGTGTCAGCATCATAATGGGGTGGTGTTCCTTCCTCCTGGCTGCTTCCCAGCTCTTCTGACCTTTTGCAGCAGCCATTACCTGATGGCAACCTAGGAAAGAGAGGAAAACCTGGCTTTTCTCATCCCAGATCATCTCCCAAGTCCCCGGAGACTCCAAGGGAGATGCAATGCTTGAAATATGTCCATGCCCTCGAGTGTTCTAAAAGCCAGTTCCTTTTTACAGAAAATAAGATGATGTGCCTTTCTGGCAGAAAATTATATCACTGCTGCTCCCAGATCTAGGGGGGGAGGAACAATCTCTGGCTTTTGAGGAAAAGAAGATATCAGACTGGGGAATGATGCATAGTTTTTGTTTGGGCTAGAGAATACACAGGCAGCAGGGATTCAGGATTAAAAATGAGATGACTGGGGTTTGGCAAGAGGCCAAGAGGTCTTTATTGTCCAGTAGCCAGTCAGAAGCAGGGCCAAATTCACCTAACTGCACATTTTTGGAAGTGAGGCAAAATGAATGGTCTCAGTCTTCCTGGAGCTGATGAATTAAAAAAAAAAAAAAACAAAACACCAAATCACAACAAACCAAAGACAAAGGAAACTGGAATCTCTTAATTTACAATATGTTTAGCACTCTGTATACAGCTCTCTGGCTTACTGCTGTGAAAGTCAGCTCAAATGAGTAATGACTCCTGCTTCCTGGGATCCTTAATACAATGAGAACTGATCTATTGTGATCTGGTCATGGAAGATAGAGTTAACAATCTTCTGAAGGGTTGTCAGAGTAGCTCCCTGGCTGATTTCCTCATGGTGTTTCTGAGAAGTCTCCCCCTCATGAACAAAATTATCTTTGTCTCTAAACGGCAGGAATATCTAAACAATGACAGCAAGAAGGAAAAGCATGGGACACGTGAATGTTGTCCAGCAAGTCACTTGAGGAAGATAACAATTCTTTTTCCCCAGAAGTAGCATCAGATAACTTACAAGATGAATGGCCAAACAACTGTAAGCTCTGAAAACCCCAAATTAAAGAGGTTTTAACCATCTTTAAGGAGCTATCTGCAACAGGATGGCTTGGATTCTTGCTGGAGACAAGGCAGATCACTGGCATGGCCACTCCAGAGCCTCAGAGGGTGGACAAACGGTCTCGAGCAACTTCCAGCTGCTCCTTCTCTTGGGAATAGAGATGGCAACAGCCTAGTGATTGGCTCTGGTCTCGACTCCAAGGGCAGAAGCAGGATGAGAAAGGTTTCCCAGGTGGGGCTTTCAGCCTTGCTGGTGTATTTTGCATTGCAAGACAGGCAACAACTAAGATATTAGCACAGAACTATGCACCACTGGTGACTAATTTGCAGTATTTTTTCCACTCCTGCTTCCCCACTATGGATTCTAACGGGCTGTGTGCAATTAGATGGATGACAAAGGCAGAATAATGCAGATACAGCCAAGCCAGCTGAAACAAAGCCTGTACAAGCCGTAGAAGATGTCCAGCTGTGAGGGATAACACACAGCTCTGAGAGCTGCTTTCCCAGGGAAAGACTGTGTGCCACAGATGAAAACTTACTTGAAAACTTGTTTTGTTGTATCTCAGTGGTGCCAAATCAAGCAGGTATATACTGCAGGTAAAAGGGTATCTTGCAGCCTTAAGTAATAAGGCAATGCCACAGCAAATTGTCCACCTGTTCTATTTTCCCCCTCTCTATTTCCTTGGCTTACTGGTTTAGTTCCAAAGTTTATTGCTGACACATTTTAAGATATTAATTTTTTTGTATTTTCAGTAGTGACCTTTGGGTTATGCTGGGTTTTTTTGTTGTTGTTTGTTTGGGTTGTTTTTGGTTTGGTTTGGTTTGTTTTACTGTGAGGTTTTCTTCTTTTTTCCCTTATAATTTTTCTCTCTTAACTGGCTCCTGTACTCAAGAAGGATGGCAAGCCAGGTTTGTAAGGCCAAGAACACAGTGTGGGGCAGAGGGAATAGGTCACACCACGACTCTCATCAAACAACTTTATCTACTTTATCCACTAGTAATGTACACAAGCTTATGCTGACCTGGCCACAAAAGTCGATTATTCCAATATTTTAATGGAATAACTTCCAAAGTGATAGTGGAGAACAAGAAATGCATTTTTACAGTGAAAAAAAATCATAAGGTCACATCATAGATGTGTTTTGTCAGATAAAGTCATGCATTGCCTAAAGGTTCCCACTGTTAGCAAGCCCTTAGGTTGATAATATTGTTTGCCATTCTACTTTAAATAAACACATAGTTGTCTCTTGCTTTCCTGTGGTGTTACAAGGATCTTGAGCACAACTCTCATGCTAAAATATCCTCACTCTTCCCACAGCACTGGCATCTTGTGATCCTAACATGCTTATATAACAGCCATAAATAATTTGTGTGATAGCAATAATTCCCACTTGCTATAATATCTGAAGAAGTACATTATTGATAGAGTTGTATATGAATCTATTACTCAGGGAATCCTGAGGGAAGAACATGACAAAGAATTACACACACTTTTTTCCGCATACTTCTCACACATTTTTTTATCTGTGTTTTAATTAACTACTGTTTTACTGTCTTTTTGAAAAAAAAAAACAAACAAACTTTTGTATATCATCTGTAAAACTATCAAAAGTTGTTCTTTTTTGGCTCAAGGGTTAATGTAATTTTGATTGTGTCATGAGAAAAAAAATACCAGGCTACAGATCCCGTGTTTCTACTTCTAAACTGACAGGACAGAATACTCCCTACACATTCCTTTTAAGTTTAATTGCTAAGAGAGGTACTAGATAAATCTTAGTTAAAAACTTCAGCTTCCAAATAATAGTACAGCTAAAAATACCTGTTTTATAAATGGCAGAGAAGAAATCTCTCTTTATAACAAAGACATTACAAGACTGAGATAAAATATTTTTAGCAGATTCCACCTACTCAACTTGAGTAACATGTTTGGGGGAATTGTTAAAGAGGCCGTATTAACTCAAGTTTATGTTTCTGGGAGACCTAAGAGCACATAAAACCATCAGGGAAATAACAAACTTCATCTCCTCTAAATTATTGCCTCAAATAAATTTTAAGTATGTTTTGCTTTGGTATAGATAAATTTCATGAAGATCAGGGCTCATAGAGCAGAACAGAACAGAAATCATGATAATGTCTTTGCATAGGAGTAAATCTTCATCGGTGGCATTAAGACTGACAAAACCAAAATATTACACAAAAATGTTGAGGAGTTTTTCCAGTTCTTTAATTACCTTTAAATTATATACATATATATACACAAATATATATATGCATATGTATATATATATATAAAATATGGAATTTGATGAAACAAGTAAAGGCAAATTAATAATTTAAATTTATGCTTCCTATAAATAGTTTTGCTGCTGTAATAATTTTTTACAACCCAAATACCTTGATACCTATAGCTTAAGGTCTGATCCTGAACATGCAAACCTGAATGCCTTTAATAAAAGCACTTAGACAACAGGAGGTGAGGTTGCTCTTTGCTGTTGTTTCTATCACCTGCTGGTGCAACAGACCACGATCTGTAGAGCAAAACACAATGTGCGGATGTCAAAGGAGCATCTCAGTTACAAGAAGAGAAAGCACAATGGATCATAGCATTACCTAAACTGTCCTAAATGGCAACAAAACTAGGAAGAAATTTTAAGTGGAAAAGATAAAGGCAAGAAAATGGAAAGAAGTAACATGTAGAATCATTGAAAAAAAGGAAAAATGCAGAAAGTTGGGCCAAAAGAAGGAAGTCTAAAGGAAAGGGGAAAAGCATAAAACTTTGGAAGATAAGAATTAGTGTAAGAGGTCAGATCAATAGGGCATTTAATCTCCTTTTTTTTTTTTTTTGGCTAGTCCAGAAAGTCTGTGAAGCTTCTTTCTCTCTGTTGGTGTTGGCCTGTTTTGTAAAAGGAGAAGTAGGCTCATTATAATGCAGAACAAGTTGATCAATTATTTCCTTTCCTTTTTTACTGATTAATTGATTTACTTTTTTGTCTGTGTGTGTGTTTTGGGTTTGTTTGGTTCAATAGGGCAGTATTAGAAAGTATTCTGTCCATTCCATGTGGACACATTTTTTTGATGTGTGTAGAGGTCTCGATAGGCAAAGGGGTGCATCTCAAAGGTAAAGAAATGATGCTTAATACAAACACCTCATATCCAGAGAAAGCTAAAATTTTAAATGTTGATCCTTCACAAACCAAACTTTGTGTTCTCATTGCTGCCCTTTCTTGTTGCCTTTCTAAAACCTGAAAAAGTGGAGTGATTTCTAACAGCTTTGACTCCCCTCAGGTAATTAACTTAGCAATTACTGCAATGTCTTGGTCAACTTTGCTTACGTTGCAGAGCAGCTACACACAGAAAGAATGCTCTTATCTCTGAAGGGTACTCTGCCTCTTTGAGCAACTGATCAGCAAGTGGCACCATGAATAGTTTAGGGAGATACAGAAAGTGAGCACTGAGAAGAGTTGTCCTCTCTCAAGAGTCACAGAGTCCTTCAAAAATCTCGTCTTCAGAGGAAAATACAATTCTCTAATTGTGACTTTTTATAAAGAGTGGAACCGGTGTCCCCCTAAGGTACCCAGAGGTTTTCTGGGGTGAGTTGGACAACATATCTCTAAATTCAGTGCTCTCTATTTTTTATCCAAAGAATCCATTAAACTAGAATGATTTTTTTATGCAGACAAACTACCAGAGGAAGGGAATATGGTCAAGCAGCCTGGGATAACAGAGCAGCCTGACCAAAAACATGAAATCCGCCATTGGCTTCACCAAAGAAAATAAAGTCACAGGAGAGATAAAATGCACCTTAAGATGTTTTTATAAACTTTATTCTCTGTACTGGAATAAAACCAAAGAAGAAAAGGACAGAAACAAAACAACTGGGCCAGAGGAAATGAACTGAAAGGAATACTGTGAAAAGTTGGAAGGTAGAAACAACACAGTCTATGAAATACTGTTTGTTCTGACATGACTCAACAAATGCTGAGTTTGAGAGAGATGGCAGGAGTTTTTAATACTATTGATGGGGCAGCAAACTGGGGTAAGTAGACCTGGTAGTAGAGGTATGACCTCATCTGTCACTTTAAGATACTACCATGTGTTTCTACATGGGAGAAAAATATGTGTAAGGTAAGTAATTCAACCATTAACAATCTAATTAGTCTGACCTTAACAGCAAACAGGGCCTCAGAACAATGAAGGAAAATTGTTGAAGAGCAGATACAAAGTACTAGAAAGAGGGATAAAATGCAGTAGATACTTACCAAACACTGTAAGACTAGTTTGATATCAACTATATAATAAAAATAAATTTATAAGTCCAGAAAAATGTGATATATCCATTGCCTGCAGTTCAGGGTGAAAATAGAAAATACATGAAAAAGGCCAGTGAACTGTCTCCTGTATAATGTCTGATTCTTTAATATTTCCACTAATTTTACCTCATAAAGTAATTGTGATTATTGAATTAATTAAATTTTCACATGGCATATTAAGTAACACTGAAGGAAAGAGAATGGATATTTAGAAAGTCTGAAGAAAGAAGGGTGGGAAAAGTATGATAACACTTAATACTGAATGCATGATCTAGATTTTTAAGGCCCAGTATGAAGACTTGTTGATATAAAGCTTCTACTTGTTAACTGCAAGTGACAGTGAGGGACACTGACTGCTAAATACTGTCTATCACAACAGATTATTAACTAGCACTGCAGCACAGGTGGGAGGAATGCAAATTTGATCCAAGGTCTGAAGAACAAAGCATTGTTATCTGGAAAACAAAAACACTAAAGGCAGCCAAAGATTTTATCTGGAATAAAATCCTGGCTGGGTGGACTCAAGGAATATGAATTTGAATAAGAACCCGTGTAGAGATGAACTGCTAGCATTGTCAGGTTACAATATCAAACTATAACTGTAATCTGGAGGTTATACACTTAGAGAAGAATTTGAAAAAGTATACTCAAACGATAGCTGTGAGGATATGGTGTTATTAACATTTTAAAGTGAACATCAAAAAAGACAAAATGTTATTTGAATCTAAAGAACAACAGTAGGAGAAGCATAAGGCCATACAATGAACATGGAGAATTGGGAAAGTGTTTTTCATGCCAGAAAAGCAGGGTGCAAAACTGTTTTGCAGTCAGGAGATCTGAAACCAATCTTTTATAAAAATTAAACTCAGTCTGCTGGAGATTACATGATGTAAAGAAGGGGGAATATAAGACAGTTTCCTTCACTGCCTCGGGAAATCTCTTTCATTTCTGTATAAGTAATTAACTACACAACATTCACCCACACCTTTTGTAATTCCAAGGTATTCCCAGGCATGCAATCCAGAAGGAGATTCGCTACACATCTCTTGGATTTAAGATGAGGAGAGGGATACCAGACTTCTTAATGTGATAAAAAAATACCTTTTGTATGAAGCTATAACACGTGTTCCACAGTGTTTTCTGATCTCCAGCCCATTTCCAGGTGTAGAACACTGTGTTTATGCAGCTTTGGGGAGGGAGGAATCCCAAACCTGATGGAATTCCACAATGCAGAGAGGAATAACACAAATTACGTGTGAAAATGCCAAGTCCCAAGCAGCTTTATTCTCTCTGATTTGTGGTCTGTGTATTTCAGAGTCTGAACCAGATGATGTACAAAGCTCGTGGTAGAGCCCAAATTTAAGGCTTTATCCAGCTTTCCTTGTAGGAATAAACTCTTGAGGTACAAGTTAGTTTCCATGGACAGGGAGAACAGAAACTTCTGTCAGTTTTGAACTCTTTGGCACTTGCACTGTACACATGCTGAAGAGTTGCTAATAAGTGAATGTATGACTTGTGAATTACACTGAACTGCTGACTAATCCACTAAGCCAACCCTCCAAAAAAGATGAAGTTCAGAGACAAGAAACTGCATTATACAAGGAAAGGCAAAATATATGTTTATTAGAGATTGATGTCTAATTTGAAATTTGCCCTGGGGATCAAATGTTCATCGTCTCCCAACAGTGGTATATGTCCATTTTGATCTAACACATTCATTTGACCTTCATCCTGAGAGTTTGCTTAGAGGCAAGGCAGCTCCTTGTTATTCCATGTTTGACCTTGACAATCCCAGTACCTGTTTTAATAAGTGCAATGTAGCTTTAACTTCTATGACTCTCCTGTGAACTTTTAAATGCTCAGCCTTCCCCAGTAACCTGCTCTACCTTGATAATTCATGTTTACACAAACACTCAAATAACAAAATTTGCCAGCTGTTGAGAGAAAGAATCAAACTTTAAAGAGAGAGGGAGTGGGGGGAACAAAAATGCTGCGTTTCCTCATTTTGCAGAATTTATTTAAACCAGCCCCAAGAAACATAGCAGTGAAAGCAGGAAAATCCCTGTTCATTCTGCCTGTCCTAACTGCATAAACCCCTTGTTTTTTCTTGTAGATGGTGACCCTCAGTGTCTGAAGCTGGGACTTTAAAAAACAGCTGCATTGTGCTGCAGACTCAAATCCTGCCACAGCTATAAGCTCTGGGATTCAAACATGAACCAAACAGGATTATGCAGGAGGCTAGGATAATATTTAGTGTGAATTAAGGGTATGAGGAAAGGCACATTTCTCTTGGGGTAAGTTACTTTTTTTTTTTTCTGGTTTAAACTGTGAAATTATGATCTTAAATGTGCTGAGCCTTTTTAAATAATGCACAACAATAAATTTCTGTACTGTGAAGAACTATATATGGCAGATCTCTTAAAATCAAATCTATTTCCAATAAACTGAAGTATTTCAACCCACTACAGTTGCTTATTACTTTAGGATGCATGCTTTTCCCCTTTGTCTTAAATCATGCTGTACTTTACTCACTAACATTTGCAAGGTTGTGACTAAGTGCTATTAAACAGTGCAACTTTCATTTTTTAACTTTCCTTAGGAGTAATAATAATAGAACAAAACCAGAAAAGAAAAGGTTTGGTCACCAGCAATAATAATACTTAAAAACAATGTGGCAGCATAAAAAAATAATAAATTACAGATCATTAAGCATATTATTCTGTCTCCCTCAACAACATAAAGACACTGGTATTTTCGTGTGTATTTCCTTACCTTGAATGTGAACAATTCTTTCATGCTCCAGACTGGAGTTGTCAGGGTGAGGTTCAGCCCAGCAGACAGAAATCAGCACCAGAAACAGTAGACTCTTCATCTTTATAGCCAAAAGAATCTTCTTCACTGTAAGGGCATCACATAAGGAGAGGCTTGTGAATTTTGGGAAACCTTTACAGTGTTGCACTGCACAACTTGTTAGAGCAGTGGTCTTGTGAGGGTTTGTAACATATTTAACCCACTCAGCTGAGAAAGTTAGAAAATCTGCTAATTTTTTAGGCATGAAGGTTGGACCTTTTTACTGTGGACTTTAATTAAATGAAACTGGCAATCCATATTTAACTCTGCCTTTGCAGAAATACAGCATGAAAAAATGAAAGTATAAAGACAAATATTCCTAAACCAAACTCCTTGCAAGACCATACCTGAGCAGTATTTGTGTTTCAAAACAGGATCTGGTGTACTTTTGCTTTTCCAGACCTACTCTAGACCTCATCTGAAGATACAATTAAAACAATCAAAGCTGTATTACTGTATCTATATCCACTGCCTGATGCAATCTGCTGGTAATAGATTTTCAAAATTAAAACAACCTTCTTGTAGAATTCGGCATTTCAATCAAGGTTGCAATTTAACTTAATAGTCAGGGTGACAAGGCTGCCTGAGCTAAGCACTAAAGATGACAAAACATTTATTAGGCTGATCAGAAAGATCCATTTTATTTCAGATCCACTTACCATCTTAAAAGATGCCTAAATTACACAATGAAATGTTTGAAACCACGCACAAAGTAGGTTAGAGTTGAATATGCTGCCACTGCAGTTACCCTGATTGATTTCTCATTCATTTCTATCTAGAATGCTGACGCACTAACTTAGTGTGCCAGGTAGGGTCTCTGCAGTCAGCAGAGCTCAGCGCTGCAGGGAAAATCTCTGCCAGCCTCTGAGAAGTAATTAGGCAAATGAAGACCTGAAATAGAAAAGGAGGTATAAAATACAAGAGGTTGGTTTTACGTAGAGGGTTTGAACTGCTGTGTATTTTATAGCTATACATTTTATTACTCTTATTTCTTGAAATAAAAGAGAGCTATTTCCCAATTGTGCCTTTCAAGAGATTAGGTTTTTTTTTCCCCCCTCAGATAATGGCAGTATTATTAATATACTTTCTAATGCAGAGATAATTTTTTCTTCCCATTTTCTCTATCAGATCTAGAAACACATAAAATTTGCAGGGTACTCAGCCAAAACCTGGTTCAAGGTGTGAGTTTCACAAACAGTCCCTATCCCCAGATAGATACAAGCGGTGAATTGTTTCGAGTCTAGATCCAAATACTGTAATCTGAATCAACCCCTACTACAGGCTGCAATGCAGAAACATCATTGCCATTTTTTCGTATTAGAACATGCATATTACTTGCCTGCCCTTCCATTTCTTCAAAGCCAGTTTGGGAGGGAGATCAAAGCCAACTCAGCATCCCCTAATCCTTATTGTGGAGTGTCTAGAGGTAGCACAAGTGCTGTCTGAACACTGTTTTCCAGGTGGTCCACGCTCAGTAACTTAAGGCCACTCCCTCTTTCCTGGAAAGCTTGGTAGGCTGGTGACCTCCATTCTGGAGAGCAAGGACACATGTGTCTCCCCCTCCAGAGCACATCAGACAGAGCATGGGCTGTTTGGAGGGTCACACAAGGGCAGCTGGGTGTTCCTCCTGCACTAGGGGACTGCTGGCCTGACTGATTGAGAGGGCAGGACATGCTGGTGTAAAGACACACTGCTCTGTCCCTCACAAACTCCAGATCAGCCACACCATGTATTTCCTCCAAGAAATAAAAACACTTTGGGTTTGGGGTGTTTTTTGTTTTTTTTTTTTTTTTTCCTGTTGACTAATATCTATCTAATTTATCTAATTCTTTTTTTCCTGGGATCATTGAGTAGGGGCAAAGCCCACAGATGCTCTGCAGACCTGCCCTGGGAGAGCCTTAACTACTCATTGACACTTGGCTTCTACCTCTCACCAAAACCTGCTCTTTTCTGTGGCAGTAGTGAAAAGAAATAGTCACGTCATTACATTACATGACCTTCCTTGAGGACAGCATCCCCATCTCCACCAAGCTCTGAGTGTGCGGGGAATGAGGCTCTGTTGAGGAGTAAGATTTACCTTCTGGTTACACTGATGGAGAAGTCCACACATGCCTCCCTTCCTTGTTAAAGTCTTCCTAATGGGGGAAATTTCTCCGTATAGCACCACCAGGTGGTGGTTGTCAGAACAAATACTTTCATGTTGGGTGTCATGCACTGAGGGGGGCAGGATACACCTTTCAGTGATATTTATCTGCACCTTTGGGCAAATACTCTATTACTCTACAGAGTTTATGTGACAGCATCACAAAGGCAGGATGAGAGGCAGGTCAGTGATGACTTGAAGATCTGTTTTTCCTTTTCCTCAGATATCCTAGATTCAGCTGGACAGTTTTATACATCACATGCCACAGACACAGACAAAGTCAACTTTATGGTTACAGATTGACACATTTGATTCTGTGGGTTTTTTTGGAGGGATATACCCAAGATGGTGGTACTTTAGATTTGTTAATAGACACAGATTATGCCAAGTGCAACAGCAGCTGAGAAAATATGTGTATCTAACGTGAGTTACAACCTTGTACCACTCTCCTCCTGGGATTCCCCACAATGGGAGCCACGGCATCAAGCCAGAGACACTTTACCAGGCCAAGACTCTGACCTCTGGTGTTTTGTGGGTTATCCAAAAAGCAATTAGCCAGACGAGCTCATATCCTCAGCTCTAGCCAAAGCGATAGATGTCAGATTCCATTTCTGCAGCAGTCTGGGAAGGCCTCAGGGGAGACATGATAGGTGTGGATGTTTCCATACTACAGTTAATAAAATCTTGGCTGGAAGTAAGTGATTTTTTTTTTCTTTTTTGGTAAGGAATGGTAATGATTAGTCATACTCAAGAAATTCACACTAATTTCAGTTACTGCAGTTTATGAATCTCCTTCCCTCTGGACAGGGACATAAAGCAGCTGAGAAGTGGTTTTTAAGGGGAGACTTCAAGGTTCAGGGAAGTGTTCAAGGTCACTGTACATTCAGTGTTTAAATTCTTAAGAACTCTCCATTCTCGGATACAATTTGAAATGTTGACATTAACCACCATTTTGTCACACTCACCCAGTCATAATTCATCTACTACTGGCAAATCTAAAAGGTTGTAAAACACCGATGTTTGTGCTTATGTTAAATATTATTTAACATAATATTCCAAAAATTAGCAGAATGCCTTGAGGTAATTCAATTGCAAAAGGGACAGGCATTTCTCTTAAAAGTCAGAATACTGACATACCAATGTCTGTTCTTAATAAAATATTTCTTATTTACTTCTGCAACTACTGTCTGGCTACAGAATATGAGAGAATCCACTGCGTGAAGACAAAGTCCACCTAACTCGATGTTCTCTCCCTGGCAGTAGTTAAAAGCCTTTGTTGTGGAATGCCTTTGTTCACAGGAGTTAATTTTGTCTTATATTAATATCTGATGCTTGTTCCCCTGAGAAGAAAGCCCTTTTCACTTCTCACTGCCTGAACTCACAATGGCACAAGAGCATATGATGGTACAACCATCACCTCCTATGTTCCACCTGCTGACACTGTCATGGAATAAATTTTCTCTAATTCATGAAGCCAGTAAAAGCAGGGGCCAATGATATCTAAACCAGGCAACAGAATCAATAAAATCGGTTTTGATAATTTGGGGTTGAAACAGCACACAAATTTGTGGGATATTCACATCCATGCACAAATCTACTGTATAATATAAACCTTTACAGGCCCACTCTCTGTGGAGCTCTGATCCATCTGGGAACTGGTGTTAAGCAGAGAAATTGATACTAATGAAACAAAATATGTGTATTGTCAGGGAGGCGGTGCTGGCTGCAGTAATGAAGGGTCTCTCACCTTTAGACACCGATGGTAGATAATAGAATAGGAGGAGGACCAGTCTAGGCAGTACTCACTCTCTACAAAAGTCTTTCCTTAAACTGGGAATTTGGAGAAAAATACTTCAGTCCAGCTGATCAAACAGATTTCTGGTCTGTCCCAAGTCTCCTAAAGATCATACTTTATATACAAGGATAAACACCTAGGTTTTGAGGCAGCTGAGTCAAACCATAAGAATGGAATTTGGCTGCAGATTGTGGACTCTTAAGTTCTTGTGTCTGTAAGTGAAACATTTACTTTTCACTCAGGAGTTCAGACTATTGTTAAGGTCAGTTTATATCTCACCAATGTGGTCAGTGGAAGGTAGGTGTGTGTTTAACTGACCTAGGATACCTTTAGTCTATTAATATTTGTCTTTGAATAACTACTCCTGTCTCCTTCAAAGATCTTCCATTCTCCAAAGACAAAAGTAAAATACTCAGTTCCAGCTATAGACTTGAGACTTCCGTTCACAAAATCAAAAGAAAATCCACTTCTTGTCACGAATGCCCTTACACCATCTACTCTGGATTCTGTTTTTCACTCATTTTGCTAAGAAGACAAGTTTTTCTTGGTGAAAGAGTCCCCCAGACTGATGGAATCAAGGCAAGACAGATCCAGCAGGCTGGTCCCCAAGCTGAAGAGTTGCCACATAGGAAATTTTGCTGATGCCACAACAAGAAAAAAGAACAATAGGTAGCATGAGAATGATAATGTTTACATTCTCTATTAGAATGGCTTAGAGCTAGCTTTCCAAGGCCTCCTCCCATGACACTTCATTAGTTAAGGTAATTTGGAAATTTGTGAGGCTGTGTGAGACTTGGGGCCATCAAAGCCAAAGTGCCAGACGGCTGCTGTCTGGAGAGCAGGTTGTCAGAGTAGTTCTCTAACCCAGGGCAGAACAGCTCAGTGCAAAAGCAGCATGACCATTCAAAGGCATCTGAAACCCCATGCAGACTATTAATTCCCTGGGAAGAATGCTGATAAATTGCTTGTAGAGAGACAGAAAATGTCTTTATGGTTTTTGAAGTGTCTGCCTTCCATTAGATATGAAATTTATTCCAGATACAGGGGGGTAACAGTACTTTTGACTTTATTCATAGGGAATAGCCAAGGTCATGTGGTCTGGCTTTAGGACTAGAGGCTACAAAATTTGGTAATCTAGGTTGGATACAAACAGGAGTACAGAAAGTGTGCTTTAAGGTCTGTCTCTGAAGGAGTACTGATTACACAGTGCTTGGAGTAGTTTTCTTTCTTAGTTTTGTTGGAGTTTTGTTTGTTTGCTTGTTTGATTGGTTTTGGTTTTGATTTTTTAATTTTGGTTTTAGTTTTTTAAATAATGAACTATATGACTTGATTTCCCTCTCTTGTTTTTCTTGCCTTTTGGTCATATTTACAAAGCTGGCTTTTCATCAAGACCTTGTTGCTTTCTGGGTCCATTTTTATCACCTAAGCCTCTTCTTCAAGATACTTTCTTGCTGGGAGCTATGTTTCCCAATGCCCTGCATAACTTCTGCAAGGCCACTCACTTTAGGAAAGTTCTGCCAGGATTTTTTCCACTTCTCTAACCTTCACTCTTACTGATGCTTCCAGGTCTACACATTTTTTTTTCAATCCTTGGTTTTCCACAGAGACACAAACATCTTAAATTTCTAGTCTTCTATCCCCCTACCAATGTAAATGAAAGCTGGATGTCTGTATTCTTCAGATAATTGGAAAAATAAATCTCATATGGCTTATATAATTAGGCAGGTTCTTAAAATCTGTTCTTTTAACTTGTTTAGTGTATCTTCTTTTTTTTCCTGTTTTTGTTTCACTTAGTAAATATTATTAAAGATATAGGAATGGTAATGTTAGGAAACAGTCCATGAAATGATAATAATGTGAGCTATGGAAATAGGCCAGATGATATTTGTTTTATCAGGGAGGGGTGCAACATCTCCATTCTGACTGTCCCACATTAAATTTGATGGAGTTCCCATTCCTTTTCCCCAGCTAAGCTGACGGTACCAGCAATATAAAAATTAAAATTAAAAACATTAACAGTGCTTTCACATCCTTCAAGGCTGCCACTCTGAGAGAGAACAGATGCGCTGCCAGACTTCCTGAGCAGGGGCTAGTGCCAGGCTGCTGTAAGGAATTACTGGCAGTATAACATTTTTGTCATGGATCCTGGTGCAAAGAATAAAACAGGATTCCTTGCCCAGCCAGCCATGAGAACCTAGCCCTGTACTCCCCTCTTTTTTTTTTGTCATCTGAGAATTGCCCTGTCTGCACTTTCAATCTCATTGAGAATGAGTTTTAACAAGCCAGTCAGTTTCCTAAAGAAATAATAGCAGAGATATAATGCTCTGCATATTTTTTAAATTGCTGCTTCATGTTGCCAGTGCAAGTCCCTGTTGAATCATTGTCTCTAAGAAGGTAAACAGTTTAATTTTACAACAGCACTGTTTTCATCAAACATCTGCTTCTTACTGCAATGATACATAAGTTTTCTTTGGATACTGGGTCACAAAGAACTGACTGCGGGTGTAGCCAGATCAAAGCCATATGGAGATCACTTGTAAAAGCACAATTCTTTCAGCAATATTTTAACTGAATTTATCTGCAATCAATGGCAAAACATACTTTCTACTGAGATCAGTTATTCTAAAGAAAGGGAAGGTCTAGAGGTCATGCCATTAGTTCAGGCATTGTGGGGCATGGGTTCAACTCTGCCCCCTCTATCCTTTGTGTGGGACCTTGAAGGGAATGTGGAAGTGGTGGGGAGTGTTGGTTTTCTATTTCTAAGCTCACTATCAGTGACACCATGACCGTATTTTCTGTTGCTCAAAGGGTACTGTGGAAATGAGTATATTTACAGTTGACAGGAGCTGCCACATTGCTATAATGAGATATGTCAGTGTCTAGATCAGAAGGGGACTTCTTCATAAGACCATCACTGAAAAACACCACACATTTTCATATTCTGAAGCTCCATGTAATATCCCCTGACCATATCTATACACACAGAGAAGCATGCAGATATCGACTTGTACCACGTTTCCTCCTGTTCTTCTTAAATATCTTTTCATTGCAGTATCTTAACCCTGAGAACACTAGAAAAACTGATGAGTTTTGTTAGTTGAATTCTATTGAGAACAAAGGAACTTTTTTAAGATTGTGGGTATTACATAAAATATAAAGGCTATCCTTGCAAGCTTTAATGAAACTAAATGGTGTCAGCTTGATATTATGCACTCACATTTTTTTTGTTTAGGTTTTGGTTTTGATTTACAAAACAGTCAACAATAGTGAGAATACAACAAATTCAAACTATGGTCTGAAAATCACTTTTTATTTTGAGTTCAAAAATGCCCTTGATAATTTATTAAAAAAAATATATTGTTTTCTGTTTTGCAGAATGATAACAGAGACTTGCATGATACCCTTGGTCAGTCAGATGTAAAAAGATGACAAAAATTAGTCTACATTCAAAGGTCCAGACTCTGTATATCTACTAGTTGCAGATATTGCCTTACAGTGATTGCAGTGGTGCACTTTGAACTAAGGAATCTAACAGAAACAGAACTAGGAAAAAGACATTTATTGGATTCAAGAGGAAGAGGCAAAATGGAAAATTATTATTTAGGACAGAGAAGGAAGAGATTATTATAAGGAGGCAAAGATTTGTGGTGGACCCCAGCTGGCTCTGGGCTCTCTGTAAACTGAGATATTGAAGATGGAACTTTACACCTGGCAGAGGGTTAACCATGGAGAGTAAGGACTGTGGCACAGGGTGGAC
>JAYRBT010000093.1:9303047-9317367 GCA_036023395.1 Myiotriccus ornatus
TGGGTAAGTGGAGAATGAATCATGCTCTGCAAACTTCAGGCAGGATTACAAGGAAGAAATACTGCACCTCTCTAAGACTGAAGTTAAAAACCATATTCATTGCTAACATGGCTTAACAGCATGCCTGTTATTTTTAATCCACTTCTCCTACAACTTAACTGGTGCAATGATCACACTGTATAACTTGTCATAAGAAGTACATGTTTCTCTTGAATATGAAATAGCCTCATAAAATGTATATTGTAAAACTTATAAATTATGGGTGGTCTCACAATGGGATAAAATGCAGAACTCCTTTTTTTTTTTTTTTTCGGTGAATTAGGGGATATTCAGTGCCTCAAGATTTGCTGAATATTCATCTTATATTTGTCTTCATTTTGTTGTATCCTCCAGTGGAAATCGTGTGATGACCTAAATTGTAAAAACACAGGAATCACCACAGATTTACTTAGCATAAAAAAAGATATGACTGAAAGGAAAAGGGGATTGGATGTTTACTGGGTGAGTACTAGCAACACAGACTATCCTTTGATCTAGTTTTCCTCTCTATTTCTAACAACATGGAGCAACTGGGTGTGACAAAAACATCTTTAGAAATGCCACATAAACTTGAAATAGTAACTCACATTTTTTTCGTTCTCACCTCTGTTTGACTAATGATTCATATTCAGTATTCAGCCTGGTGGTTTTTCTATGGCTCAGTTTTTAGACTAAAAGAATGTATCCTTTTTCTATTTAAATATATATGTATGTTTATCCATGATGATTTAGCCATGGCCAGGACTTTAATGTGGAAAATATTATCATTAAGTTTTTCTTTGAATGGACCTGGCTTTTTGGAGGAAGTCTTCATTTTGTGTGTGATTCCACTGCAATTAATAAAGCTTCAGATCTTAACCAGGATATAAATGGATGTCTGATTACTTAGGTATTTGGAGTAGTTATTTCTAATTTAAAACACAGAACCTAATCACGCCATTTCCTTCATTTTGGGAACCTTTGCTCTCAAATTTTGCCATTCATCATTTTCTTTCAACTTTCTGCAGATGCACAGAGATAAAGAGGTGGTGAATTTTTCTTTTATGTTTCCTTAATGCATTTTGATAGGTAAGGAGAAAAAATTGTCAGACAAGTCAATGTGTATAATAGTGGAATGATGTCTACTAGTTGAAAGAAAGAAAATTGCTGAAAATAATAAATCAATGAAACTTACAGGAATTGATCTTTAATTGAGATAAAGCCCAAGTACCCAGAACTTTGACAGTTAAAAAAGGAAAGTCTCTTTGCAAGTGAAAGAGTTGAGTAATCACAAACAATTCAGATGGATAACTTGAGATGCTTGGTCACTTAGTTACAACCTTTGATCTCCTCTGATTTTCATCTGCTGCTTCTGGGGAGATTCAGCCTCAGCATCACTTTAAGGCTGTGACCTCCCTCACAAAGGTCTTCAAGCTTCTGAAGTTTTATCTTAGTGCCTACTGGAAGTCCTTTAGAGGTAGCTAAACAGCATGTAGCTTTTTTAGACACTCTCATGTGCCTCTCGGTGTTTTTAGAATCCCAGTAATTATGGATAATGGTCCTCCACAAATTACTAAAATGAGTGGAAGATCCTGAGGGCTTCTAGTAAAACATTTATAGTGTAAATACAATTTTACAGATTTTTATACCAGACAGAAAGTTAACCTGTATTTAAAAAATATTGTGAAAAAAATCCTTATATGGTGATTTTTTTCCCTCTTTCCTCTTCTGGTCTGGTTCTAGAATAGCCAAGTGTCAGCTCTGCTTGTAGGTGTAAAACAACGTCCTTGATGGCCACAAGGCCAGTGTTTCATTCTGCCAGCTCTGAATAGCACACAAGCACCAGTTCAGCATGGTAGGATCAAAAAGACACAGCAGCATCCCAGCTTTTTTGTTGTCATTTCATCTCAGCTGAACCTGGAGAGAAGTGGCACAGAAGCCCATGGGATCCAATCCAGCACCAGCAGTGCAGAATCACCACCTAAGAGAAGCACACACAGTTTTGCCTTCAGAGAGTCCCAGAATAAAAAGTGTGAGAAGTGAAGTTGTTCACAGTTATTTTAGGCCAAGTCATACTAGCTTTTCACACACAGACATCCTGAAGAAATCAGTGGGATATCCGCATGGGAGCAAGGATACACTTGTTATAGCAGAGATTAGTTTAACTACAAGTGCTCATGAGACACTAATCAAAGAGAATTGAGATCTACAGTCTTTCCAGGTACTAACCTTCCCCTGAATTCAATAGGACTTGTCTGTGCAAGAGAACAGCAAAATGTGGCTGTGATCCTTACAGTCTTCTTCCTAAACTGGAGCTGTCATAGTCAGGTACTGAATGGGATTGCTGAGAAGTGAATCTGAGTCTTCTACCAACCTATTACAAGTCAGTGTCTACCTGTCTCAGAAAGCACAGGCTGAACTGACAAAATTACTTTGTGCTCAGGTAATAATAAGCTGATGTCACTCTCTGGCATTCCCCTGAATTTATAGGAGCTCTGTGGGAAACTAAATAAAAATTCAACCTGCTATTTTTAAAGGAGATACAAATTGAGGCTCAGAACAAGCCTTTGTTACTCATGTTCAGCAATAACTTTTTCTGTGACTAAAGCACCTTATTTCCTAATTCAAAAATCTCTTTCAGCATCTGCTGCAGCTTCACTGAAGTTACAGACTTTCTACTGACACTGAAAGAGCTACTTATACATTTAGTCATTCCTTTGTAACACTAAAGAATAATGTTTCAGGATTCTTAGGGCATTCCATACACCATTCAGTGCCATTGGTGTCTAGCCTTCTTTCTGCTTCTCCACTTCTTTTCTGACTTACTCTTTCTCTCAATTTATATATTCATAAATATATGCAAAGTGTGAATTGTCACTGTCATTGTTTTGTTGTTCTTTCTAGAACTGGCACCTCTGTTCTTAGGTTAGCAACTTATTAATCACAACAATAATTATCTTAGCAGCGTTCACAATATGAGAAATGATTGGTGAAGATGTCACTGAAATACTTGTATAATCCATTTCAGCATTGTAATTAAAGATGTATAAAGGTGTATAAATCCACAGTTGTTTGTAGGAGGAGTGCAAATCATGGCAGCCACACTGCAGTAACTGTTTTCATCTGTCAAGAACAAACACTAAAATTTGCAAACTCTACAGGGTTTGAATGCTGAACTCATCAATAATGAGTTCCATGCAGTAAAACAATCATGGTTGTCTTACTCTTGATTCCTCCATCAATAACATGAGTTCCCTGTGATGTCTCTGAGTCTCTGATACCTTTGAGCTGATCGTCCAGGATCGCAAGATGAGAAAGAACAAACCTTGCTCCACAGAGAGGGGATTTAGGATGTCCAGAGAGCGCTCCTGTTGTATCCAGGGCAGAACAACTGCCATCCAGAGGCAGGGAAAAGAGAGGTGTGGGGTGGGGCCAGGAAATCTACCAGCAGCTTAAATGCACTGTGGTCAGCCCCAGACCAGGGGTGGGAAGAACAGCCTCCTGTAGATCATCACTGGCAGTGGCTGGGAAGTTCCTCCGAACTCTGTGCCTGGTGTTCAGAGAAGAAATACTGCAGCCCTAATTTAGGGCTGCCCTGGAGCTTTTAATCCTAATTTGTCATTTCACCATATAAATCTGCACAGTGCCGTATGATATCCACACCAAATTTTAGGCAATTTCTGCTGCTGGTATATTTTTAAGCTTAGAGAAAACAAAACTGAAGCGCTGAAGGGAATGTTACCACAAGACAAAGGGGAGGTAAAGAACAATTACGTGCTGAGCTCAAGTGACAGTTCATATGCTATTATGAAAAGAGGTGCAAATGCTTTAAGAATTTTTGGATATTCTCCTTCTTTACCTCCTCATCTCCAGTAATCACTTTTTCCTGTACATGTGTACTCACACGTACTGTTTTTGGTGAAAATTTTCAGAAAGTCCAAACACAAAACTTGAATCATTTTTCTTTTTGGGGCTGGATTTGAACTTTTTACCTAGTAGTCAAAAAAAACTCTGCCCTGAATATACTGTTGCCTTGTTTGGGTCCATCAGGTTCCATAAAGGGGCCATTTTTGTTGCAGAGGTATGAGCACACTGCGGAGGGATTAATCATAAACCTGTGCCTGTGAGTGTCTGTGCATGTGAATGTTGCTTTCTGTAAGCTGAGCTGTGGCCAAGAACAAAGTAAGGCCTAAACCTCAGAAAGCAGCCTCTGTGCTCTCCTTTAAATGCACTAATTCATCCCTGGGCAAAGGGGACTAGAACATACCAAGAAGGTCCCCTGAGGACCTGCTGCTGTTTTCATCGTGACAAATGCACAAAGTGAGCTCTTAATATCAGATGTACTGTGTGCTCTATTGACAGGTTTGGAAAATTATGACACTTTCCAGAAACTTCTTGCCTTTTGGGTTGATGAAAAATGTTTCATCTCCAAATGGCATGTGGCTGTGTGTATGAATTTTAATTTCATATCATGCAGAGGAAGAATGAGAAAAAACTCTAGCAGAATCCCATTCTTTTGCCTGTGCTCAAATCTGACCGTGAACTGACACTACAAGGGTAAATGTGACAAAAAATATCTTATCTTGACAGTGTTCCTGAGTTTCCAGTCTATGGGGAAAGCTGGGGCTTGCTGGCCATGTTGGGCTATAGATAAAACTTCCTACTCTGTGATTCACAATGTGACAGTCCTGCTTTAACAAACTGCTCAGCCACTGAGGAACCTCAAAAGTAACCTTGGAAGAATCAGCTCCATGAGGTGAGGGGCTGGATTAGGGCTCAAATACTGTTCTGCACCAAGAAGGAAAAAAAAATAAATTCTGGCTAAATCCAGAAAATGAGTGTGATCACCAGATCCAATGAAACAGAATTCATTTTTGCTTTCCTGGAACAAATAGGCAAGATACTTAAGCAGTTTCTTGAATAGTAACTTTCAGAAAATGTAAAGAGGTAACACTACCCCAAGGATGTCTTTTGGCACATTATTTATGGATGGTTTCCTAATGTGTTACCACTTGCTCTTCTTCCTACATGGAACAATTAGGCTTGAAGATTTAAATGAACTTTTAGTTCAGCAGACCAAGTTACATGGAAAAGAAGTTTTGCATCATCTGCTACATAAGGGAGCTCTTCATGCCTTTCTTAGACATTTCTTGCCCTGGTTGTGATGAACTGTGTCAGCACTAAGCATCCTCCTTCACTAACCTCTGGTGCCAGATTAGCTCGGCTGTGTTACCTGCTCTGGGAATGTAAACATGAGGTTTCTCCCATGGTCCACCCTGTAGGCTGGGAGGAACATAAAGCACAAAACAGTCAGTCTCTGGCACTGAGTTTCAAGTCTCTGGCATTGAATTTCATATTATTTCCAGATAATAAGAAAAGATTTTGTATGTTTGTGCTACCTTTTTTCCTCTTTTTTTTTTTTTTTATTTTTTTGATGAGGAAATTGTCAACTTCCATCCCTGTTATAACTGTAGATTATTTCCTAGGACTTTAGTTTTTGTTATGCTTCAGAAGGCAATGACTGTATGACATTGTTCAGTGAACTTGGTTTCCAGGAGCTCAGTAATACTACTCTAAACATTATGAATTAATTTAATAATTGATTAAAGCTGATCAGAATAAATTCATTTAAACTGCATATGGAGGTCACACACTTTTCCAAATAACGTGTGGTGTGATTTTTGCAACAGCTAATGGGCATTTATCATCATGACTGAATGACTGAGTCTTCTGCATCAAGATGAGAATAACGGCCTGGAATAACACTCATTCTTGTTGATACCTGAATAGCCAGGCTCTTATTTCAGCTTAAGTAAAAAGAAAATAAATTGGCAACAATGATGTTTCTGGAATAACCATTTGAGTCTGATTTTGGCCTTTTTAAAATTATTTTTCTAAGGTGAGGTCAAGTTTCCTTCGTGGTTTGGGCTTTTTCTTTTTTTTGAAAAATCTGTATGACCTTCATTATCAAAGACTGTATGTATAGCTCTTAAACAGTAATGAATTTGTTCTCATACTGTACTCCAAGGGCGACCAAACCTACTTCAATGTCAGGGGTCTCCTTAAAGAATATGCAGCAAAATTCAATTAGTGCAGAACACCAACACACTTTTAATGTGTGTTTATTCAGATTTTATGTGATAAACTGTGCTCCTCAGGAACTGAGCTATACATACCTGGTGAACGGAATTCTCCCAGCACCAAATAAATGCATGCTTCAACCACTGTAGTCATAGAAGGCCTCTTCATAGCAGTTAAAAAACTCACACAGTCCCCACTGAAAGCAAGAAAAAAAAAATTCACTTGAGCTTTGCACCTACCCCACCCCAGTGAATGGCAAAACAGAGGAAACTGGCATCTTACATAAAGCATTAAGGCATCAGGGCTCTCTGACTAGAGTAGAAGACAGTCTGTAGATACTTTTAATTTACTTTGAAGCATCTCCACTGATATGAATTATAGCTGTGGACCGTAAGGGAGAAGGAGGCAGTCCCTTGGTTTGGCACCTCTGGAACAATGTAGGGTTTAAAGGTTAAAACCCAACACCACAAGATGCAGCTGTCAGGGCTGGATCCTGAAGCAGTGGAGCCATGGCTAAAACACTGTTTTGTAAGGACATTTCGCTCCACCTTTAGTTTTTCTAAATTTACAGCATGTAATTTCAAGTCTATAAAGGGCTGAGAAGTGGTTCAAGGAGGCATACAGTCTATTCCCATGCACTGAGATTAGCAAAAGTTATTTAAGCCTCCCCAGACAGGTATTTCGCTGCCAGGTTCCTGCTCTGAGATGTGTCTTCGTCTCCTTTAATGCATGATACAACAGCCAGTATTCCCTCTGAGAGCTTGTTAATGACTGTAGAGCAGAGTAATTGTTTTCTGTATCTTTTGTAAAACAATGCAGAGTTAACATATGACATAATTTTAAATTGGTGCTCTGCCAACCCCCAGGACCTTTTCTGCCACTTTGACTCATGGTGGTTATTTAACCCTCATTTGGTACTTGTGAATTCAGGGTCCTCTGCCAGGCTGAATTCCTTCCTGGATTTTGAAAAACTTCTTTGTGGATATAATTTTGAATTCTGACTCTGTCTTTGAAAGCGCTTTTACCTATTAATATGCTTTCGCTTCAGAACTAATAAGTAGTAAATAAATGAATGAATGAATGAAGGAATGAAGTAATGAATAAATTAAAAATAGGGGGAGCAGGTAAAATTCCCCACCATAATCAGACCGATGAAGAAATCATGCTCACATTCAAGAGGAAAGTTTTTAGCTGTTTTTCTGGATTACTAGATTGGTGAATGATAAAGTGTAAAGCAGAGCCAGAACACAAGTGGAAGCATGTGCACCTGTGAGAGGAGAGTGGCGATTCCCACATGGATAGAGAAAAAAAAAAAAAGCTAAAAAACAAGTAGAGGAACCACTGTGATACCCCCAAGGAAAAGAGACCCTCTGTCAAGGGTTTTGAACAAGGCTTTTGAATCTAGAAATAATCAAGGGAATGATACATGGTACTACCTTTATAAATAAGTACTAGTGGAGTGTCATTACTTACTTCTACCTTTTTAACCCTCCGTATAGGAGGCAAAACTTTTAAATCCTAACACTTTGGTTCAAAGAGGCATTACAGAATGTGAATTTCCTTTGTGACTAGGGATAAGGTCACATCAGTGATTGCAGAGTCACTACAGGCTACTGCAGAAAGGTCCTTTGGTGTAACTCACATACAGCCAATTAAATCAAAGTTCATCAGCCAAAGGTGGGAAATGAGTTACATCATAAGGCTCTTTGATCTTCACACACTACATGGCCACAGCCAGAATAAGAGTCTGACAGTCTAGTAAAAACAACTTGGACTGGGTCCTATTGTATTTGTTAACATCCCCATCTCCTGGAGCCACTGTGCTATCCTGCTTGGTTCTCTCTCCATTTGCCTTAGCATTAATTTGGGGATTAATTTTTATTTCTGAGCTGGTTGTGGAACAGAATTTCTTTCCTAGTTCTTGAAGAGCATCAAGTTAATGAGTTGCATCCTTGTCAGCTCTTATTTGAGCTCTCTCTTGCTGGGTAACACCCCATTGGATTTTCCTGGACTTTCTGCTATCTAACATGGTCTGAATTTTACTTTTGCCCTGAAAATATTGTAAGACATTTAGTTTTCCTTGTGGTTCATTTTTACTGCCACTGGCATTGTGATAGGTATTGCTGCCTGCTGCGAATAGTGCAGAACACCACTTTTAATCATTAATATTTGATTGCATATATTGTTGGGATGATGGAAAATGGTAAATTTCCTCACAGCAACAATAAAATACAGAGCCTAAACTGCAGGGTATTAGGCCCATCCTTTTCAGAGGCTCAGGCTTTAAGGCTGATTCACTCTTGCATCCTTCCAAGAGTCCTTGGAGTTGCACCACCCTAAGCTTGTGTGATGATAATACAGTCACTGGGAGCATTAAGATCTCCAGATGTTTAGGAGTTTGTCTTTGAATCTTATCCTGAAAGCTCTTGATACCTTTTTGTTCTCAGGTCTTTGTCATCATATAATCATCACTGATTATCCCTTAAATTTTTGCTACTTCCAGAAAATGCCAGTCTTTGCCTCTCTGAATTTTCTGTGAAAAGCCTTTGACAAAAAATAGAAGAATGTTACTGATATTAAAACAACAGAGACCACTATTAGTCTTACCTTTCTGTATCCCTTGGTCCACAACCTCACCTGTCTTGTGAGGGTGGCTGATGAGTTCCTGCAAACAGCCCCAGGGCTCTCATACACCCCCAGTTCCCAACCCAGATCTTTCTGTTGCTCTCAGTCTCCAGCTGTTACTCCATACTGGAATGAAATTACAAAAGTATTTATTCTCTCCTAATGAGAGTTCAGCTTCCTCGTTTCTTAGGCTCTGTTTTGCAGAGGTAATATGAGAGTCAACATAAAGAATTCCTTCCCCCCCTCTCCCCCCCGGACTTTAATTCCTACAGCTGTCCAACTTCTTGTACCATGATGTGGCAAGCTAGACAATAGAATGAGCAGTCAGCAAAGTTTATTTTGGGACAAATAGAAAAGGGCTATTTTTTCAGAACAAGGAGATGCCATATGCCAGACTTGCTTAGGTGCATGAGCAGATGTACAGGTTCAGCAGATGGGACCATTCACAAGGTGCAGATGGGTGTCAAAGAGGCAGGCGGAAAGACTAATGCAGAATTACTGCCTTTGCCTTATGGCAGTTCACTTAGGTAGTTTCCTTCTGCCCTCCTGTATAAGAACTTCCAATTAACATTTCTACAACATACTTTAATTGCTGCATTCCTGGCTTCAGGCTGTTTTCCCCTGCTTGTAGCTTTCTTAAAATATGAAACTGTGATTTCATAAACATGCAATTTAGATATTCAGTGTTTAGCCCCTTTTTAATGTGTAGAAGTTGTAAACTTGTGAGCTTTCCTTGGAGTCCATTTGTGCAACTTGCAAGCACATAAAAGCCACTGATCTGAGTATGAAATGACCTTTTGTACTTTATAAGATTTAGGACCCTCAAATTATAGGTGTTGAGCTAGGCAATAAACGAGTAATTAGTAGTATTTAAATAAGTGATTAGACAGAAAAGGTTTTAACCTGTTATCACTTAAAGCTTCCTTTGAAGTACAGAATTGTTCTCTTCTGCTTATCCTGGCTTCTTGCCAAAACTGGATGTAGTCACAGTCCTCTGTGGCTGCCTCTCAATGACTGTGCAGTTTTCTTTCTGGGGCTGGGGAGACCATGACACAACTCCTGCTTGTCTTTTTTTTTTTTTTTCCCCCCCACACCCATGATACAACTAATTTTAGTCATCTTCAGCTTGTCAAGATGTCTTAAATTTCTGGAGAAATTTATACTACAAGGTTCTCTTATTTTTCTATGTCTTCTTAAAGGAAAATAAACTAAACTTCCTGAGTATAATAGAATTATTGCTTTCTGTTGATCTTCTCTAATTCAGGTTTCTTTGTCTTTATCTTGTCCTGTAATGCTGACTTTGAAAAATTGCACAATAATTCAGGAAATCTATTCCTCCTTTCTTCCTGGCACATTGATGCTTCTGCTTTAGGAAGGCATTAACAAAGCATTAAAAAGGAGTCATTGCTCATAAGTCAAGAGAAATGCTTCATACAAGTGGAATGTCTCAGTTTTAAATCATTGTTTTGTATTATTGTTTATCAGGTCCTTTCTTAATCTTCTGCCATCAACAAGGCAACTTATAGAACAGTTTTAGCATTTGCAAAAACTGCTTCACACGTAGAAACAGGAAAAAATAATCTGTGGAATTTCTATTTACTGATAAAACCGGAGTATGGGTTTGAATCAGGATGAACAGATTGCTGAATATATTAAGCAATGAATGAGAACTTGCAGCTGACCAGGTTTGCTAATAGATACCTCTGCAGCCTGAGTGAATAACTGCAAATAGGTATAAACATTAAGAGAAAAAAAAACACCTTCTTGAAAGACAAAGAAGGTTAATGAGTTAGCCTTCCATTCCCTGCCTACAAAGTGAAATAATTAAAAGGTATGTAAGTGAATATTATGAGCTGGTGTTCATTTCAGAGATGAAGAGATGATGTCAGATACTGAATGGTACATTAGTATAGATGTGACCTGCTATTCTAATCAATTATCTTTTCTTCACAAACATGAGGAAAACATATTGATTTAATCTTGTGATTTTGTATCTATATACAGACCAAATTGCTTTTGGCAGCTTGAACATGAG
Organism: Myiotriccus ornatus; assembly: GCA_036023395.1. Lineage (NCBI taxonomy): Eukaryota > Metazoa > Chordata > Aves > Passeriformes > Tyrannidae > Myiotriccus > Myiotriccus ornatus. Next base: position 9,313,807 of record JAYRBT010000093.1, read on the forward strand.
AGTAATTTACTCTGCTAATACTGTGTTCTTGTGGTCTCAGATGGATTTGAATACTGCAATTTCCTCTTATTAGACTTATGCTTCCACCAAAAACAAAGTAAAAATCAAAATAAATAAATAAATAAATAAAAAGCTTTAGTAGGTTACATTTTTGGTCTCTGAAGAATCACCGTGTAGCTTTTCCACATTAGAAGGTTATTAACTTTTAGAAAGAATATTTATTCCGCCTCTTCACTCTATATACTGTAATTTGTGAAGTTTATGTTATAAATCTGGTCAGTAATCAACATAACCGCATGACATCTCTTTCTTGAATTATCACATATCTTTTTGTCTCACAATTTGCTCCTGAATGCAGTATTAAGATTCCTTGCCTTAAAAATGTTTCCTGAACCTCCATTAACTTTGCTTTTAGTTTTCATGTGTGTGATTCCTTGTTTTTTTATCAGTCACGCTGAAACAAATGGCTTTATTCTGACATCCCCTACTACACATAGACCATGCTACTCCTTTTTTTGTTTCACCACTCCTCCTTCCAAACATCATAACTTTGTGCTATTTTGACCTTTTATAATTTTGTATAGGGATCACAACTGTCTTTTTCTCCATCTGTCCATCCAATCCACATTCATATGTTATGGTAAGAACTTAGAAAATAAAAAAGTTGCTGATATCAGAGTACTTTTTAAGTTCTCCAAAGACTTAAGCAGATCTGAATCTGTGTCATTTCAGAAATATTCTCTCTCTTATTGACACATCACATTTCACGGTTCTCAGTCAGCAAACCAAATGAAATATCTGTCATCATTTGTCATCCATGGATGGAAAAGACCTCAGCATGCAAGGTGAGAATACTGGGATGCATATCTTTCCACTACTCTCTTTGAAACTCTGTCAGAGCCTCAAATTCAGGCAAAATGCATAATTTGCCCAAGGTGAGGTCTCCTGTGAAACTTTGTCCCCCTGCCAAGTGCCTGGAAATGGGAAACCTTTTGCTACACACCATTAGAAAGGAATGTGATGAGATCTCCTTTCTTTTTTTGCACACCTAGTGCGCATGACTGTGTTAAATCACCAATTTTTTAATGCATAGGCATTAAAATGGCACCACTACCCATTTAAGTGTATTTATTTGATGTACTTCCATCTGCTTTTATCAAAAAGATTTTTTGGTAAGCCTGAACAATAATTAACAATCAGTATTGTCAAAATAACCCCGTGGCCAAACTCCTTATGTGGGCTGGGGTTAAAAACCAGTCATGGTTGCAGGGCCAAGCTATAGAAATCAGAACAGGTTCCTGTCGTCTTTGAAATGTCAGATCTGGGCAGCTGAAGAGTGATGACAGCTTAAAGAAAATTATGGGAATTTTTGATTCCATGTGCCTTTTTGAATTTCTGAGAGTCTCATGGAGTAAATGTATCTACATACACATATTATGAAATTTTTTTTTTTTTGCTTATTTCCGTCTGCACAATTAGACTTTGCTAACATATAATTAAATTACACAAATTCTCCTTTATTATCTTATACATAAAACATTTAATAAGTCTAATACATTAGAAGAGAAGTCTATCACATATCCTTTTTCTTGACCCTGGTCCTTAGCAGCTGCTCAAACAGGGAATCCAGTAAGACTAGGACATGATGAGCATTCCTCTTTTCTCTGGATGAATCTGAGTTTTAGAAACTCATAGAGTACTTTTTATTCATTTTTTGTCACCACAGTTATCTTACATTTCACACTTCAGGAAGTAATTTTGCTCATTTATTTGTTTCATTGCTCTGGGAAATCGCCTCAGACCTGTCCCTCCTTGATGAAAAGTTTTTCCCAGGATTTCCTTGCTGCACTGGGATCTCATCTAAGGGAACTTTAGAGCTTCTTATCATTTTTCATTGTCCAGACACAGTTTCATTTCACTCACCCCCACACACAGGGACACACATCGATACATTTATGAAGCTTAGGTATTTCTGTACATTTTCAAGAAAAATGATGTTCAAAAGCCTCCCATTGATTTTTTGATGAATGGTTCATGCAGAAACTTGCTTGACAGCCAACAGGAATGAATAAGCTTATTCCAATAGAATCACCACCATGTCTGATTACAATATTTTTCAATGGCCAGTTTTGTGCAGATCCCTACGGGGAGGTCGTTTGTCAGCCTAAGTCAGAGCTTTAATATTACTCTGAAATAGCTTAGCTGAAGTTGTGTCAGAGTTTCTCTTTCTCCTCTCAGGGGAAAAAAAAAAAAAGGAAAAAAGAAAAAAAAAAGTATAAAGAAAGTAAGGAAAAAATGTGGAGAATCACAGCACTTGTAGAAATCAGGACACAGCGGCCAAAGTGATTTCATGTAAGCTCCTGGTGTCAGTGCATTCATTTTTTCTTCTAATGGGGCATTTATTTGTGAAGAGCCTTTTTCACTTTTACATTTTTCTACATCTAAATTTTCTTTAAATCTATTGCAGCTTATTTTACTAGGGCCCACTTGAGCACATTTTAATCACAAGATTATCAGATTCATATTTATCAGTGCAGTGGCTACAATAATATACACTCTGTCTCCAGAAATTAGTTTTGCTCTCAGTTCTTCCCATAATTATTTTTAACTAGACTCTAATAATCCCTGTGTCTGAAGCAGCTTCTGCCCTAAATAGTTGTTCCAGTGGGATATGAAATTTAAATGGCAATAATTCTACTTGCTTTGCTCCATGGCTGTTTTTTTTTTTTTTTTTTTTTTTTTTTTTTTTTTTTTGCATTTTCTTGTCATATTAACCACTTCAACACGGGGGTGAATCTGCTGTCCTGACTGTGTTAACAAGGTCCTGGTTTTAGTGGGGTGGATGGAGTGTGTTTAGCAGATGGTAGTTGGTACAATGAAAAGTGAAAAGAAGAACAATTGCTGTAGGGTCATAGTAAAGCTTGAATGCAGAAGGATTTCTCTTAGCTTTTTGTTGCAGCTATGTAGTCTGATACATAACTGGCACTTAAAAAGTTATCATTGTTAGTTAAGAAAAAGATGTAACCAGGTTGGATGTGCATGTGTGCTCTGCTACTCTTTCACCTTCTGGCAAAGTAGTGATGTTTGGTGTCCTTTTGCTTCCCAAAGAAAACATTAAAATTTAATTCCTAGCAGCACCCACCCTTTACCTCTCTGCTTCTGAGAAGGCTAGATATTGCACATTAAATTACAAAAAAAATGTTCCAAAAAAGGGTTCAGTTGTTGAGTGTTGCCAGGTGGCTTCTTCCAACATGTCATAGGAATTACATGATCTCTGAGGTCCCTTCCAACCCAAACTATTCTACAAGTCTGTTATTCTGCCTGGAGGGAAATCCCAAGTGACTGAGTCCTCTCCTTCAGTGCTGAGCAGAGAAGTTGTTGCAAATAAAGTTGCTGAAAGAATCAAATATATTGGCAAAAGTGGATTTAATATAAAAGGAAAAGCATGACAAAGTTCTCTGGCAAGGTTCATTCTACTACTTACTACGCAGTTAAAGCACACAGAGAAACAGCAAACAGAAACCTAAAATCAATCAGTCTAAACCCCAAATCAAGCCAAAA
>JAYRBT010000093.1:9323429-9340352 GCA_036023395.1 Myiotriccus ornatus
TTATTTTGCTAGTAATAAATGTTCATGTTATTTTCCTAAATCCGGTCTCTTTTGTCTGCATAAACCTTCTCTCTACTAAAAGTAATTGTATGGGGGGTGTGAAAGCAAATTGACCCAGGGCAAAACCACGACATAGTTTTAGATTGTAAATTCTGAAAAAAAATTCACTTTAATCTTGCTCAGGGCAACAGGAAGTCTTTCATTAAACACACTTTAAACTGTGTGTTTAATCCTTCATTCTTGGAATAAGTGGGATTTTGTTTCCCATTAGTGCAAAAGTATCTTTTGCTGTAAAACAAAACAAAATAAAACAAAACAGAACAAAAAACCAAAAAACAAGAGCTGCAGCCACATTTGCTGAAAGATTCTTGCTTTGCTAGGGAATCTCAAATTCACAAAGACTCCTGGTTGCAGTATATTTGTGTCACATAGAATCCTGAAACATCCATAGCTGGAAGGGATGCACAAGGATCATTGAGTCCAACTCCCGGCCCTGCACAGGACACCCCAACTATCCCATCACATGCCTGAGAGCATTGTCCAAATTCTTCTTGAGCTCTGGCAGACTTGTTCATTAATTCCTGATTGTGACTGTGTCTTACCCCTTGTTCTACACTTCCAGTCAAAATGTAGAGGTGATTCTTTGCAGTGCAATGAACTAGACACTTTTTCAAAATAAAGGTTAGATTTCTCAGCAAAATGTATAAGATAAGCTGTCATTATATACACACTCATCAGCTTCACAATAGTATATGCATTTTGCAGAGGAAATGATGCAGTCGTGGAGGCAGTGCAAGACTGGCAGCCTTGAAAAATGAAGTGGTCTATCCACTGCGAGGCCTCAAGACTGAGGCTTCTCAGGCTAATCTTCCCTGAACTTTTCTGGACTGCCTGGAGCTTTGTTTTTTCATGGTATGGCTGCATCACTAATTTTTTTAAAGACCAGATCGTTATACCTAATTTATTTTACTTTTGTAAAGTCTTTGTGTAATACAACCAAAGTGTTTATGTAGATAACTATAACAAGCCATTATTCTCTGTAGAATGAAATATTTTTGACTGAGATGGTGACGTGGTATAGAGGAATACAGTCCTGGTATGACTGTAGAGCTCTCAAGAATATGGAGATGTGAAGTAGAGGAGCAGTCATGGGTACAGGCAGCACTGGAGAGGTTATGGCTTTAAACAACTCATCACTCGTCAGTTAAACAAATGCAGACCAGGTAAAATCAGGTTTTTTGGGTTAAAAAGTGAACGAAGAGCAACTATTAATTTTGAGAAAGTCCCCATGTGTATTGTAAATTTGGATGTAGTGCAACTTACATAGTAATGAAGAAAGACCAAAGGGTAAAGCACATAAAAAACATGAGATAACCCCCAACGAGATCCTAGAGTAAGGAAGAAGAAACTCTCACCATTGTTGAGCTGCTCCAAGTGAAGGACTGGGATGCTGACAATTTGCTGTGCTCCTTGCCAGACCGAAGATCTCATTTCAGGATCCTGGGAAGCATTGAAAATATGAGCAAACAGCTGGGAAAAGAGGTGGAGTCTAGAAATGTGTATAAAATTTTAACTGTATTGTTTTTATTGAGGGTTATTTATTTATTTTTTAAAAACTGTTTATTTTATTTTTTATCCCATTCATTTTCTATAATAATTAGATCTGGATTAATAACAGCTCTTTGATCAGGCTATTATGATCCTGATAACAAACTCTTGATTTTACTCGTGATTTCTTAATTGAATTCCTTTTTTTTCCATTAAAAAAATTTGAGTGTAACTTAGCTAGATCTGTAATCAGGGATGTAATCCTGATTAGATTCTCACAGAGCAATTAGGTTGTTTTCACTGTAAAGGGAAATAAATCCTACCCCATGGGATGGAGTTCTGAGAATAACCTAAATTACTTTGGTTTGTATTTACCACCTCCATTTTATGCAAATGGATAGATCTCTGTTTTCTTACCCCTCCCAGTTAATCAGCAGCACAAAGAGTGGCAGCTTCCGTTCAACCTTGGCTACTGTGGATGGGAGGTCGGGAGTGAATAGTTACAAGATGATGTAAAACAAGGGTGTAGGTCCTACTGTGGCAAAAGCAAAGGCCTGCAGATGCAAATTGTTTTTGGGAAAGAAGTTAAGGGATCCATTTTTCTTGGATTTCCCCATGACAAACCCACTAAAATATAATCAGATGCTCACAGCTTTAAAATTTGAGGCAACAAGCTACAAGCTCAATGGAGAGAAAAGCTGAGAACAAAGAAGGTGGGAAATGAAGATTGAAATACCATAGAAAAAATAGAGGAACCCACTCTTCAGATTCATTAGCAAAGAAAAAAAAACAAAACCCAAAACAAAACAAAACAAAACAAAACAAACACCCCCCCCCCAAAAAAACCAAACCACAATAAAACACCCAACAAAAAAGATGTGTATTGCATGGCATAGGATCTTACTAACAATTTTTGTTTAATAGAATGAGAGAAAAGGGGAAAAAAAGAGAAGATCTCTTGGAGGTGGTGAAGGAAGGATAATGGAGGTGGAAAAAGTTGAACAGCTCCCCAGTAGTTAAAAAATTAAGAAATTCAGCTGCTTATTGTTTTGCAGCAGTTTGTGAATACCTTACAAGCAGTATTATGGTTATATTTAAAGGTGCAGAATGTATTTACTGCTGTCACTTCACATGAATTTATCAAATCATTTTTCTGAAGTGTAGGTTTCTTGCTACCAAATGCCCTTTTAAAAATCTGTACCTAAATTTCTGTTACTTTTCTGCGTTAAACAGATAGTTGTGATTTAACACTCAGTCACTCCTTCACTCCCATGTGGGGGAGAGAATTACAAGGTTAAAAGTGAGAAAACTTTTGGGTTGAGATAAAGATAAATTAAAAAGGAAAGCAAAAGCCTTACCCCATTCTCAGTTTATATCTACTTTCTGCAAGTGATTAATCATACTCCCTTTAGTTTTTGGGCTTCAAGTGTACTTTTGTTATTCCCACAAGAATAATTACACACTCCCATTATCCTTCTGGTAGTCTTCTTCTGTACAGGCCCAACTGAAGCTGGCTTTTCTTCTGACTGAAAGTGACTTGAATTGCATTTAATGTTCCAAATAAGCCCATATGGATGGTCTTTAAAATGATGAAGAAGCTAATTTGAAAGTGTCAAGGAGAACAGTCTTGATAGGGGACAAGCATGATAATACATATTGGAGAGCAGCATCCCAAGCATTTCCTGCAGTATTTAGTCTTCATGAAAGCAACAGCACATTTGTGCAGAGATGATATTACATTTATAGGGAAATAAAGAAATGGTTTGAGTTGGCTGTTGGATGTTATAGGAATATGTGTTTTTATAACATGCCTTTAACCTGTTACAATCTGTAGGCCAGCCTTTTGAGCACAAAATCCTATCCTGACTTCTAAACAAACCACTTAATTTACTGTTTTACAGAGTTTCAAACTATTGCCCATCCTTGGACACTTTTAAAAATTTATTTTGTATGCATATTTCTCTCACAACTTTAAGTCCCTGTTGTCTTGATTTAAATATTGCTTGCCAAGAGGAATGAATAAAAAGTGTTCTGTCATATTCAACAACATATTTTATCACATAAGGTGTCAAAAATTATTGCATTCAACCCAATATATGAGCACTAAAATGAAGGCAAAAGCATTATCACCCAAGAAAACAATTCTCTCTTCTTTGGTGTCTAAAGTGGCAATTATTCCCTTCATAAAGAGAAGTTGCAATGCTGTGGTGAGAATAAACTGTACTATCCAACATTCATTTTAGCATCTTCAGGGTGATTGCATCGTCTGTGGCACAGTGTCATCTCGTCGGCCCTGAGGTGATCCAAGGCAACCATATGGATGTCACAGTGCAGACTCTTGCCAATTTTCTTGTTAAAAAATCCAGTCAGGTCCAACTTGTCTCAGAAGTCCATTTTTGACAGACAAGTACATTTCTGGTGGTATTTGTTCAAAATTATTCTGAGTGTTTACACAGTGGTGGTCAGGACACAGGTCATATACTCAGGAGAACCAGGGCTGAGGCTTTGCTGTGGTTCAGGCAGCACAGCTCATGCTAAATCTGACCATCAGAAACTCACACTTTAAGGCAGACTAAGGAAATCTGTCTTTCCCATCTTCCTTAAACTTTTTCCTCCTTACTCATGTGCCTGTGAAATGAAATTCATGAAATTTCTTTGTGTTGAAAGCATTTAATCTACCTCCTTTTAAAAGAAGGATGGATTTCCTGGCAAGCAGCTGTATTGAGCACAACTTTTTTCCCCAGGAGATGTGATCTACATCCTTTCTTTAATTTCTTGATGAGCCTGGAACAAGAGATTCAGCAGGTCCTAGGAAGATTTTAAAGTTGCTCTGGGAAAGGAAAAAAAAACCACCTTCTTTTGCCTGGAGAGTTCATTCAAGGAGCTGAACACTCTGTGACCCCAGCTGGATAAAGACAGTTCATCTGATTTATACACAAGCAAACATAATGCTGCTCAATGCAAAGGCATTGAATGGATGGTCCCTGGTGACCATTTACAGAGGCAGAGTGTTAAAAGTGTTAATGTGATCAATAAAGAGGAAAAGGCCTGGGAGTAGCACTCAATCTGAGCTGCCGAAGCTTCACAGAACATTGCCACTGAAATAAATATTTAGTAACTGCACTAAAGGTTCTGTTCTTTTGACAGGATGAGTTTCATGCCTCACGGCACAAAAGTTATGAGATTTCAGTCTGTAATCAAAGAATAACTCTATATTTTTCATAGGAAGAAGATGTTGCTTCTTTTCCTGACATGTGATGATTAAATGAAACAGTTCCACCTTCTATCTCCCCCCCACTTCCTCTTTCATTTTTTGGCAGAAGACAGAACAAGGTGGGGGGGGAGTGAAGGAGTACAGAGAGAGAAGAGAAAGAGCCTAAACAATAGGAGAAAATGTGTGTTATCAGACTGTGGCAAACTTGAAATAGGTGCCTGAGTGCCAGTGGGTGCCACTACATGGCACTATTACGTGATTTGAGTCTGAGATTGAATTGTGGCTGCCTGAGCATAAAAATGTTCTGAAACTCATGATTAAGATCACAGAGAATGCACTGAGGCTTAGGCATAAAAGATATTTGGATATCTGGATTCCACAGGTCAGTTGCAGTTAAAAAATGGATTACTCTTTTTTTGCTACTATACTATTACCCCATCACTTATGATGTGATTTTGTTTTGTAGATATTTTTTGTTATTAACTCATTTTATAAATTTATTTTTAGACTAAACTGAGTCCACTTCACTTAAGGCTCCCAGGTGTGAGAGTGAGATGGTGCAGAAGTTTGTGTCAATAACACATAAATAATAAAATTGTGCCAGGTTTCAGATGAAAAGCTTTAGATTTTGACAGCTGAGGATTTTGGCATGTAAGAGAGCTTTGGGGGAAAGTACATCATGGCTAGGTGTTCCTGCTACAGTACAACAATGAAATCCCTCAATAAAGTTGCCCCTTAAAATGCCTCCTGGCTTCTGGAGTCCTCCAGGTGAGAGGGGCTGCACATGGACCACTGTGCATGGACCACACGCACATGAACAACTGTAAATGACTTTTCCATGAGTGTTTCCATGGCTCTTTCCAACTCATCAGCCTCCAGAGACTGCACCACATCCACCAAAGTGTATTTTGATTCAAGTCATAACATTTTCTTAACTATGAAGGGCAGAACTGCAAGGAGATGCTCACCTGTTATGAAGTTACCTGTGTCAGGGGAACGATTGGGATCCTGCTGCTGGAAACCAGCAGTAGAGAGGGGGCAGAGGCAGGACTGGTATGGAATAAATGGTTTGATGTCAAGTAGCTCAGAATTGGAACATTCTCTGAGAGCATGAAGGAGTGATAAATTAACACCTGAATGTATTCCCACAGTGTGACTGGCCAGCTCCCTGGAGATGGTGGGAGAATGCCTCAAAACACAGCCTTCTAAATAAAAAACATAATTAACTGTGGTTTTAGTAACACATGAGCTGCAACCATTAGAAAACCAGTTTGCTATTCATCTAAACTCGGCGTATTTCAGCCATTTAAAGCTATGAAATAGCTCAAAGTACCTTGAATTATATTACTGTTTGGTGCCTGGAAAAAGCAGGGTGGATAAATAAGTACATATAAATAAATATATACATATTTTTATAACAATGTGGGGTTTTGTTTGTTTGGGTTTTTTGTTTGCTTTGTTTTGTTGCTTTTTTTTTTTTTCACAACATTGGAAAGGTGTTATCAGAAAGGTAACTGAAAAATTAATTTGCTTTAAGTAAGTAATTTCTGAAAGTATTTCCATCAGTGGGATCCTGTAGTTGTCCCTATGGGCAGCCAACATTGCTTTCATTGGTGCAGTTGTTTCACTGCTTTTCACTTTCTACTCTCTCCAATCAGATCCAGTTAGATGGAGGCCAATCTCAGGTGTGCTGTGCTATTGTCTTTTCCTGTAACCAAATATTCCTAAGGTAATGGAAGCGTTGTAGAGTACCTGGTCTTAGCTCAGGTCCCATGTGTATTCTGTGATGCAATGAAGCTTTTGTCAAGTTGGTAAATTCAGTACATGACCAGTATGTAACAATTCTTCATTGATTTCATGTTTTATGGCTTAACTTCAAGGAAAGCTCTCAACTTCTAGAAATCCTTGTTGGGGTTTCATGCATGTCCCACAGCAATTTTTTTTTTTTCTGTGTATTCTTTCTCTCATTCACCAAGAGAAAGCCCTCAAAATTATTTAAATATTGGTTTGATGAAGTTATTGTTTTAGTTTCTAGGAAAAGAATTTTTAGTGAAACAACCAGTAGTGGAAATTGCCTCTTTGTCTTGTCCTGGTACTTAAACTTAATAAAAAGTGTTCATTTATTCATTCGTATTTTTTAACTTCTTAAATTCTCAGATGAGTCCTGCTTTTAAATGTACTTGACATACTGGAGTATGGGAAAAGAATCCATACAATCTGTCTCCCCAAGCACTTAATTTTATGACTGTAATAATGAACATTATTTTATCTGCTTTGTTTATGTATTGGGAGTTTTGGAGTGGTTTTTTGGGTTTGGGAACTGGTGGTGGTAAGACGGATATTCCCATGTAATAAAGGAACACATTACTGCATTCATACCCCTCAAAAAATTGCCTGCAATTTTTTCCTGATTACTTACGTGGCTGTTGTGAACATGAGATTTGATTACAAGTAGAGAAAAATACCCCACCATTTGCATAAAATATGTCAAAACATCTCAATTAAATGAATGGTCTCTTGTAGGAGAAGTTACATATTAAGGTTATTTTCTAGTAGCTTAAAAAGTATTTTTGTGGAGTTTATTCTGTACTATTGATAGTTGTAAGAAAAAGGGCTCCTGCTCTCATGCCTTTTCCTTTTTTGGCTAAGCCTAAAAATCCCAGCTGTCATGCTAAGGTAAACACTACAAAATATGTTTTAGAATGCAGTGCAATTTTCTCTGTACCTTTACTGTACTGAGTTTTCAGAGGGAAAAAAACCAAACAGCCTCCTTAGGACATGGTTAAATATGGTTAATTAAAAAAAAAGAAAAAAAAAGAAAGACAGAAATAGACATATAGTTGAGAAGAAATCTTTTGAAAGCACTAAGTGCTGGCCTCAGATTGCTCCCACTGAAAGTGTTATTGACTTCAGTGGATGCTGAGTGATGCTAGCATTCATATATCTCATATATTTTTATTTTTCAATTCTATTTTTCTTTTCTTAGTTTCTTCTTCTTTTTTTTTTTTTCCCTGTTAAGAACTGTGGTTACCACCTGTAATAAAGGAACATAAAGTTGCACTTGAAAATCTAGTAAATGAGGTGAACTGTGAGATGCTACAGCTAAAACCTGACATGTGCATCATGTACTTCAAATTCTGCTGCATGTGATGGGGGGGGCAACCTGGTCATGTCACGCTATAGTTCATAAAAAAAGTGGTTATTTACAAGCCAATTATGTTTCTTTTTCGTTGACTGCACTAAAACCTTTCTGTAAGAATCTCCTCAACGTCAGAACAGAAATCATACAGGGCAAATTTTGTCTGACTCAAATAGATTTGGTATTTTGCAACTGTAAAACAGAGCTTAAGTAGAGTACTTTGGAATAATTTATGAGCGAGTGGAAGTCCCATGTCCTGGTTTTAAAATGATGTATATTTCAAAGATCAAATTTCAAGAAGGTGAGAGCCCATTTTAGGGCTATGAAAAACTCTCCACAGCTGTTTATAAGGGCTTACAATTCTGGCTTGTTTTTTCAAAAACTGTGTAACAAACCCCACATTTGAAACCCTTACTAAAGTTCATATTGTGGTATTGCCTTGCCAAATGGCTCATGTGTGTCTTTGCAGAGCTAAGAGCAGGTTGGACGCTCTTAAGGACACACATTCATTATTTGTCCCTTTCTCTTTCTTGTATTTGTTTGTTGTCTTTTTTTTACCAATGGAATATCCTTCTACAATAGGCTTCTGGGTCCTTCTCTTTCAAAAATATATTTTTCATTTGTTTTATATACAAACCATCATCAAGGCTCCTTTAAGCCTTCTTTTAAACACCATTTAACAGTAAGCCAATTCAAACTGTGCTTTCCATGTTGCAATTATCTGAATCTTTTCCAGACTATTCAATCACATGTTTTTGCAGTAAGGCTGATCCCAACACACAGTCACACACAGAGCTAAAAATTGTCTTCCTTCTCACACAATTTTTGTTCTCCTTGCTTATTCATCAGGCTGTGCACTGTTTGCCCCTCTTGGCTCCCAAAATAATGGCTGTGCTCTACAGGTAACAGAACTCACAGGTCTGCTACAAGGTCGCTTTGTGGTGGAGAGCAATTCCTGCCTTTGATCAGACATAATGCACATTGTGTGAGCTACCAGGTGATCCAAATTCATTGATATATTATTTGCTACTTCACAACTGCTGTTGCTTGTTTTGATATCTTTTGCTACCTTTTTACTTCTCTATTTTTTTTTCCTTTTTCATTTTTTTTCTTTAATAAGCATTGCTGAAGATGCTAAGTGCATTTATAGTTTCCTTGGTCCTTCTTTGCGTGGTCCTTATTGGTCAGTTAGTTGGATCCTCTGCTCCATTACACTGCTATTGATGAGCTGACACACACAACTCCATTGAGACACATTTTATTCTTCCAGAGCATAAATTCACAATTTTTTCCTAAAAGTGATTGCTGAGCTCTATCATTAATGCATTAAACTACCATAATATTGGGTTGGATTTTTATCATGCTTTTGCTCATTGCCATACAGCAAATTCTTTAGTGGTATTGGAGGATATTAAGTCAAAACAGGTACCTCAAATCACCTTGATTTTCCATGATTTTCAGAAAAGAATTTTATAAAAAATAATTAGAAAAAATGCTTTTTATCATTAACTTCACTACTATTCTTTCAGTGTCTATCCATGATTCTTGGCTTTTGTCTTGGAATTGTCAATTATGATCTCCTTGGAGCATAATAATTCCTCTTCCTCAAATGCTTTTTTATTTGTTTAAAGTTGCACAGACCTCTGTAAAGAAATAAAGGACAGGTCACATTCCTAAGTTTTGTATTATCTGATTTTTAAAATCTAAAATTAATGTAATATTAATGCCTGCTTAATGTGCTATTCCTTAATGCAAATTAATTTTCATTATGCATTAATTTAATTTTAATTATTGCCTCAGGAAGTTGTAGCTGATACTTCTGTGCCTAGAGTGGCATAATTATGTTTAACTCAAACTTTACCCCTCCAAGCTGGATTTACAGTATTTTCTGCTCAACTTCTCTAGGATGCACCTCGGTGTAAGATACACATCCTGTGAAGACTCTTAACATTTGGATCTGCTGAGGTAACTGTGCTTGAAAACCACACTAGTTCCCAAGCAGTAGTAACAGGGTGATTCCTAAACTTGGGGGAAACGCCCCATAATGCAAAATTATTCCTTCTATTTCTGTAGAAGAATGAATTTAATTACCTGGTAAAGTCCCAGCAACTTTGTTTCTTACAGTATCATAGAATCACAGAATGGTTCGGATTTGAAGGAACCTTAAAGAACTTGTCGTTCCAACCTCCCTGCTGTTCTTTCTAGTGTTTGTTTATTAAAAAGGAAAAAAAAAATTAAAATGTAATTAATTTTTTTTTGTTATAATTGGCTAGAAAATGGAAAATAGTAATGCCTTCAAGCAACTTTTTTAGAGTCATGCTTCCTGCTTTGTTATCAAGTCCTAGTAATAATCTTAGTTAATAACTCAAAATTGCTATTACAAGTTTTGCATATGGTAATTTGTAGAAGATAAGTCATGTATGTTTTTATTTAATGACACCACATAAGTGAAAGGGATCTTTTCCTCCATATTTTTCCTTGAGGAAAAAATGTTAAATAGATTTATAAGGGGCAGGTTTGCTTCCTAAGGATCTTGAGTGCTCCAATGTGCATCTGAAAATTAAGGATATTCTCCTGTGCACAAGAGTTGAGTGGAATTTATTCCTGTGCTGTTGATGACCGAAAGACTGAGGCATTCATCGGTCCTGAAATTTGCTTGCAGAGGATGTATGTTGTGAATACAGCAATACCTATTTGAAGTGCTTATAAATAATGGCGTCTTGTGTTTCTTTTTGTGTTGCACTGGAAGACAGCTTGCAATCCATATCCACTGCTTTGGCCATAGACATTTAAAATGATATATTATATCTCTTTAGCCTGAACACTTTACCTTTCTGGCCAAAGAGAAACAGATAACGTAGGAGCTCAGGGCAGAACGAAGGTAGCAGCAGAAAATACCCACTAGCGTTTAAAAGTCTTTGCTAACAAAGATAGGGTTTTTTTTCTAGTGTTTCATCAGATCTCAAATACAGCAAGACAAATGGTTTTTCCTTAGTGAAATATTCCATTAGAAGGATTCCTTAGGGAAATATTCCATTAGAAATATTCCACAATACATTTACTTTTTCATATATGCATACACACATATTTTACAGCCTCTAAGATTTTATCAGTGGCCTCTGCTAATGGTTTTTTTTTGGCCACAGTTGATGTTAACAGTTCAGCAGGATTTAACATGATGTAGTGTAAGGATGTAGATGTAGGATTTAGCATGATGCTGCCTGTGTAGGAGCTAAAAAAAAAAAGTGTACAATAATGGCAAAATCTGGAATAAACGAGGGGTGAAATGGATTGTATTCATGGCAACTTTCTGTGGTAAACAAGTTTGTAAAGAACAAAATATATGGGAAAAGTGAGATTTCAAAAGAACAACATTGTTGGTCACATTGACATAGGCAAGTTAGTAATTGGTGTTATTAACAGTATTCTGTTTATGCTTTACAGCTGTGCATTTTCAGATTTCACCAGGATAACAAAAGCATTGCTTTTCACTACTACTGTATTGTTACAGAAAACAAAAGCTGAAATTTCAAAAACTCTGAATTGTCAAGACATTGCAGTTATCTGAGCAATGAGCAACAATAATATCAACTTTCCAGTCCTTTTACTGTTAGCTGTCATGAGAATAAAGAGTGCATATGTTGGGTTTTGGAGGAGAATGTAAGCAAAGGGAAATCAAGTTTAAAATGAGAGACTACAATTATTTTTATATCTTAATTTTCTTTGCGTAGAGACTCAAAGATATTTTTAAAGTAATCTTTTAATTACTATTATTTTGGTCCCTTTCATAATACATTTTAAATGTATTTACATTTTTTGAATCTCTTAATTTTATTTCTTCTGTTATCCTGTTGAAGCTACATGGTATAAATCACAGAGTAATGTGAAATGAACTAGTAAGTTGGTACATAATAGGCAATTTCTTTATTTGCTAATAAAAAAATTTGCTACAGTTCAAAATCTGCAGAAGTATTTCACATGGGCTGATAAATACATTATGCCAAATATCTGCAAGTAGCTTTTAGAGAATGCAAATTCAGAAGCTTCTGGAGAAATTTAATGTCTTGGCATTCCATGTTCTGCATCGACCTGGGAGTTTGGGCCTGGATTATTTTGTTTGTTTTGTGTTTGTTTTCCTGGTGATAAAGACACGGGTAACGGCAGCCATGGAAGTCATCTGGTGAAAGATACTCCAGCTAAGCACCACAGGAAATAATCTCTTTATGATTACCTTGTGTCACTGCAAGTACAAAAGAGTCTTCACAGCTGAATGCTCTAGCCCTGGGGATTACTAATGATGGAAAGTAATAGCTTTTAAACTTCTAGCCACCTGAGCTGAGTGTCACACACATTTATTCCCTTTGGAATTTAAAATATGCATTTATGCGGTATCTCCCAGGGTGTTTTCACAGCAGCGATATCACCTTGGTGATGAGTCCTCATGAATTTCAGGCACATCACAGTGAGACACTGTTAGTGATTAATTACCTCCAGGGAGCCAAGGAGCTCAAAAATGAACATGGCAATCCACAAACACTGGTCACTTTCTGTTGTGTTGATGCTCAGTACAGTCAGTGAAATGCTCTTTGGAAATGCTTGGAGAAACAAATCAGTAAAACAATCATAAGGATTTCTTCTTTGTTTCTATTCAGAGATATGGATAAAATGTCACTTGGATAAGGAGAAGAAACCCAAAGACTTGTAGTCTTAAAATACAAGGCATATCTGTTGTGATATTCAGGCCATTTATCTCTTTTGTCGGATCTGTTCCCTGCTATACCCTGGCCAGCCCAGGTATAAGACATCAATTTTTGAAATGCCAATTATTATTTCCTTTGAAAGGCTATATATCACCTTTCTCAGTATGCAGGAAGCCATCAATACTTTTATGATTATTTTCTGATTTGTTATGAAATCTAATGGTGGTTATTAATGCCAGGCCCAGTGAAAAACCCGCAGCAGAGAAGGAGTTCTTTTCCAGAGGTAGTTGTATAATCAGGTTTGGGTTGGAAAGAACCTTAAAGATCATCCCATTTTACCCCCCTGTGATGGGAAGGGACACCTTCCACTACTCCTGCAAGCTCCAAGCCCCATCCACCCTGGCCTTAGACACTTCCAGGGATGGGGCAGCCACAGCTTCTCTGGACAGCCTGTGCCAGGGCCTTACCACCCTCACAGCCAAGAATTCCTTCTCAATATCCCATCTAACCCTGCCCTCTTTCCCTTTATAATGTAACCTTGTCTGTGGTCACAGTATGTGTGAGCCTGAGGTGGAGTATATAACTAGGTGGTTGCACAGGAAGATAGCTTCATGACATTAAATGAGAATTATTTCATGTGTTCAGTCTTTAAGAAAAGGAAATTACCTACTTTCACTTGACTTATTTTGTGCTTTTGCAGCTATTTTTGAAATTTATCAGGACAGTGGATTTTTTTAATCTCTAGTTTTTAGTGGATGATTAGTCACAGATGGACAATTGGCATGAAAAAAAACTCCAGGAAATGTGTGCATTAGCAAGTACAGAATTCATTAATGCAAAGAAGTATGTCATATGATTGTATGTAAAGATTTTAGGGAAGCATTTCATACAATAGCTCTTAAGATTTGTCCTGAAAAATATATTCAGGTCACTTGGGAAAAGCACGAAGACAAAATTACCACAGCATCATTAAAAGTGCCATGATAAACAGTAATGTTCTGGGGTGTTGGAAGGTTGCTACTGGGATATCAAAAAGATTAACAGCTGTTGTCAAACACAAAAATATGCACTGTGTTTTCTTATAAGCTTCTATGCAATTTTTCCCCCCCTTATCTGTATACAGCAAGTATTTCTGCGATATTGCATTGCAAAGCCCTCCCAGTGGCTGAAGGGTGCTGTCCAAAGTAGGTAAACCTTCTAGCTTAGCAGCAATTAATCAATAGGTAGATGGTTTCATGTTTATTTTCCTTCTGAAGGTACTTCTGTCTGTCAAAACCACGATTTTGACAGCAATTAGCTCAGTGCCGTCAGTGAAAACTACCCTCTCCTTTCTAATATTGAAGCCTTGTCTTTGGCTCTGACAATAAAGCTAAAAATAATCATCTGCTTCTGACAAAACCCATCTCATGGGATTACATGTGAAAACAGAGCAGGTATACTTTGCTGGTTCCTCTGTGTGTAAAGCAAGAAGTCACCACAGTTGGCAAGTGACAATTTTTTGAAAGTTTTTAGAATGTCCCTGCAGCTACTTCTGTCTGAAAGGACTGATTATTCATTACTGCAGATTTTATGATTTTTCTCAGACTGAGACAGTTTAATTTTATCTGTTGAGAACAGTGAAGAAAAGAAAAACAACCCACCCACTGGAACCAGCAGAAGCACTCGGAGGATGATGGAACATAAAACAGTATAGTATATATGGTCAGGTGGTTTAATGATACAGTTTCGTTATTTCATGATAATTACTGTCACTTGCATGAAGGCTCATCCTTAAAATATATCGATTTACCCAGAGATGTTCTGCTTTGATGGTACCCTTAGGGACAGCTGTGAGTAATAAAGGAAAAAGAGGTTTGAGCTGGGTGGATATTCAGACAGATGGACAGACAGGTGATTTACATGAGTGTATAATATATAAGTTGGATTCTACTCATTAAAGAAGGCATTACAAAAAGAGAGGTGGTGAATCATTTCTGGTGTTGTGTGACTGACATCAAAATCAAGTCTCCCCCCACTGCAGTCAGTGTGCTGCTCATGGGATCATTACCTTTGTGATTCAATGTTCATTTCTCTTTCCATCTCAGATTTCTTATATAACCAGTTTTGTTAATCTCAGTCTTTCTTCTGTCCCCATTGCCTATAATTAGAAAGGGACCTGCACACCTAAGAATACTTTCACCAAAGTAGGGTTATTTCTCATCATCTGAGGATCTGCCAACACTGTTCCTTAGATTTGTTACACCCACATATTCAAGTTGTAGAAAATAATCATGGGCAGCAGCCTTTCCATTTTCATGCTGCAACAGGATAACAGAGGAGGTTTACACCTGATTCTGTGCTGACCTACTACCAAAACTACTAACAAAGTGTGAAGCAAAAAGTGGTTTTAATTTTAAGAAGCTGGGCAAAGGGCAAGGAAGATGGTTCACTGTCATCAACAGCAGGGACATAATCTTTGTAGGACATGAAAGCTTTCAAAATATCCAGGTTTTTACTTCATCCTTCATCATCATAAGGTGAAAAGAGTTTTGCAGAAAAGTACACAATTTTTACAGCATTGTTATTGCCTTTTAGTAGGTTTGCAGGAGTTGACCAGCCTGGCACAATCACAAGGTTTCACCTGCAGGCAAACACCCGCAAGGTCTTTCACCACCTCCAGTCTTCCTCTGTACCTGAAAAAATGTGATGCCACATGCTACAATGAGCTCCAGCAGAAAACAGAAGCCATCCTGCTAATCCTTCCCAGTCTTAAAAGACTTTTACTGAATCAAAATAAATACAGTTTGTGATTGCAAATCCTTTGTGCAGGCAGGACCTTTTCTCTTTTTATAGCTTTGGCTAAAATATGCTCTGGCATTTTTGTATTTTGTCCACCATGCGTGAAAGAAAGACGCTCCCTTTGAGGATGGAAAATATAAAGCATGTGACAGAGAATACAAAGATGTAAATGACTTTACATGAAAATGAATGAACTGGAGAGCCATATCTTTTACACTCATAGACTTACTCATCATCTATGGAATAATTTTAGTGGTAAAACCATTCATCTAATGAATCTGTATCATTGCAATCATGTCCATATAATTACTGTTGTTCAATATCTCACCATACTGGAATTCCAGCATTCCCCTCATCCCTTTTATTTTTATTTTTCTCCACCTCTACTTGCCTGTAGTTCTAAATTGTACATTTGTCTCCCGAAAAGACTAAAAAGCATAATGTATTCATATAAAAGGAGATCATATTGACAATTAAAAACATCTCTTGAATTTCATCTCTTTTAGTAGTCTCATTCAAGCTGTCCTGCATCATTTCTTTGTCAAAGAGCAAGTAGTGCACAGTATGTCTTCTGAGCTCCTTGTCTTTAGGGGCTGGGGAGAATAAAGCAAAGTGAACTCTGATACCATAAAGATTTAAAGGTAAACATATTTAGCAATTACCCTCAACATTAGGCAGGAAAGATCTAGCAAAACTAATCCATTCTCGAAACCAGAAATTCAATCTCGCTAAAACAAAAGCAAACAAACAGAAACCTGCCTTTATTCTTCCCTCTGCTGTCCACATGACCATTTTACATCTGGAAAAGGGAAATATCAGAAGGGAAATATCAGCATAACATTAAAGTAGTGCAAGTGAAGCCGGTTCAGGTAGACCCTAATGTAAAACTGTTCCAAGTTAAAGGTCTATCAAAATCGATACTATTAAAACACTGAGAGAAGCTCAGTTTTTCCTAAACCAATGCCAGAGGCTGTGCATTGCTACCGAGGCACTCTGACAGGTGTACACCAGTCCCCGTCTCTCACAGCTCCTGCAGCAACTAGATGGCAAAATCACATTTCCTTTGAGCCGACGTAAGTTCCTACGGCTGGTATTTTAGGAATTCTGCATGTAGCTGGGAGCTTGCAGCCACATGGGCAGTAGATGTGTGTCAGGACCCTGCATTATGCTTGAAGGTCACTTCTCTTTGGCTGCCCATTGTACTTTGGAGGTGGTTTGTCACTGGGTTCAATGTGACAGTGTTGTCACCACACTGACAGTTTGCCTCCCAAACTTGCCATTTTCAGGGCTCTGTGCTGTCCCAAGACTTATTTTGCAGGACTAACCTTGAGCTGCTTAGTTTTTTTATACAGCCTGTTTAAATAAGATTTAAAGTTTCACTGTTTGTGGCTATATTTGGGCAATGTTACGTGTATGAAGTTAAGTGCTTATAAGCTATTAATTTCAAAACCTTCCTGTCAACGGTCAAGGCGGGAGGACGACACGGTGTTCAGGGATACCAGCCCCCTTTATTACAACAGTGCCTCTACTTATATACACTTCTG
>JAYRBT010000093.1:9341393-9357033 GCA_036023395.1 Myiotriccus ornatus
TGGTTAACCCTCTGCCAGGTGCAAAGTTCCGTCTTCAGTATCCCAGCTTACAGAGAGCCCAGAGCCAGCTGGGCTCCCCCACACCTTCCATTAATTAGGAAAAGTCTGGAGGTGGAAATACATTGTCTATAACAGGTAAGCTGGACAGAGTCAGCAGTTACACCTTTGTCTTAATGATATTTCATGAAAGGGTTTATAGTTGTGCATCAAAGGTGGCACACATTGATCAGTCCAAACTTTGTAAATTTAGAATCCACAGATCTGTAAGAAAACTGTGATGTTCAATAAATTGGTATGTGTTTTTGTTGTCCTTTTGACTTCACAACCTATGCGCTCCCTTTCCATGAAGAAATTTGATTTTGTGCCTTTTTTTTTTTTTTTTTTTAACACTCATTTTCATACTGGATTATTTGTGTTTGAAACAGCCTGGCTCAAGTCTCTATTATATTAGTTCAATCATGTTACAAAAACCATTGAATTAAAGGTCTCCTGTGCATTTGTTTGATGACTTGAGGTTTTGAGGAAGCAGTTATCCATTGTTACATTTCCTGAATCACTTCTGTTTTGAAGGAGTCACTAAGTCAGTTTATGCTTTTAAAGCTGCTGTGCTTGTTCAGTCTGGCAGCTGCAGAGAAGGTCAGGGGAGGTAAAGCTGTGTTTCTTAAGCTGTAGGACTTCTGAGAAACCTGGGTCACTGATTTCTGCCAGTCCAAGCTGAGCATAATGGCATCCTTCCTCATGCCTCAGAAAGCCTGGTGGTGCCACACACCTCAGAGAATGAAACACACTGTCTGTCACGCACTCTGAGGGATGAAGAGGCAGCCACTCGAGATGTAGCTGGATTTGCCTTTGAATGAAACCCTTTGAAGTAAAACAGTTTAACTGCCTTTCATCAATAATTACACCTGCCAGGTAAATCAGGGCCTGCTGATACACAGCAGATATCTGACATTTTTCTTACCAAATGGTTAGTCAGCATAACAGAGGAGCTGCCTGTCCTGTGTGGGTTGATTTTTCATCTTCCTTTTGGAGTGACATTTGTGTCCTGCCCAAACTCAAACCAACAGGCTAGCACCATGGCCAACAGAGTCTTCAGTTTCCACCTACATACCTGGAACTTGTCATGCCCACATGGTCCAACCAGTCTGGGTGCTGAGAACGTTTTCCTATTCAGCAGCTTAAAGTTTAGTTTGCTTAATAGATCCCTATTTTTCTGAGAGTCCCACAGCCTTCACAAATTTAATGACAAGGAGTTTCTGACCCTTCCTCCCCTCTGAGTTTTTGCCTGTATTTGTGAAAATGCAACTGTGCATGAAAATGTGAAGCAAATGATGCTAGACATTTTCTACACTTTGAAGGGAAATGTTTTCGCCCAGCCATGTGGGAATGCTTCAATATTTAATAATAATAAAAAAAGTGTATATTATTTGAAATAATGAAGATTAACAAATGCTGACAGTTTCTGGGTTAAGCTTCTCTTCTGAGGAGGTTTGTTCCTTGTGACTCCAGAACAATAAATTGTGTAAAGACAAAAATAGTCAAAAATAAAATATACACTTCATTATCATGTAGGTAGAGCTTGAATTTACTGAAATGGAGTAGCACTTGGTTATATTAAAAATATATTTGAAACAAGGGGGAAAGAGCTCGTGTTGAAAACATACTTTTTCCAAAGGAGTCTTCAGTATTTTTATGTGAAATACCCAGATTCAGACACCTCTGAAACTGATTTGATTAATAATAATGGTTAGAAGGGGAATATGATAATCTGAACTTATTTTTTCTCCTAGTTTCTATTATTAATGATGTAAAACTTCACCTATAGAAATTAACCTCTAGAAGATGCTTTTAAGTGCTTTTCATCATCCACTGGATATTTCTTTTTTTTTTTTTTTTTCCCAAATAATGAACATAGTTTTATGAGCTGCCTTTCACATATCTTATAAAGAACAAAATACTGCCTTGATTAGACACTCGAGCTACAAAAGACTTAAGTGTTCAGCATTCACTGCCTTCCTTCAGGCTGCCAGGATAAGGCATAACCTCTCTCCTGATGGTAATTGTTTTCTGCATTTATTACATTCATTTTCCCTCTCTCTCAAAATACGGCTGCAGAAGGATGGGAGAATAGAAATGGCATCAATAAGAGGAACTGAGTAAGCCTTATCCTCAAACATCACATGGCATTCCACAAAACTGCAAGAGTCACCCTCTGAATTAGTAGTGTCAGCTGTCTGCATAATATCTAACTGGAAAATGTTAGACTATGAATTTAAAACTACATCACAGGAAGTGAAAGGTCTGAATTAGATACACATTTAATTTTTGATTAGTACATTTGAACGATGCTTCACTTCTAGGCAATATTCTCAGAAAAAAATATGGTTCTGGAATCACAGAATCTCAGAACTGTTTGGATGGGAAAGGACTTTCAATATTATCTTGTTCCACCCCCTGCCACGGGCAGGGACACCTTCCACTAGACCAGGTTGCTCCAAGGCCTGTCAAACATGGCCTTGAACACTTTGAGAGATGGGGAGTCTATAATCTCTCTGGGAAACCTGTGCCAGGGCCTCACCACCTTTACACTAAAGAATTTCTTCTAATTTCTAATCTAAATCTACTCTTCTTCATTTTAAGGCCAATCCCCCCTTTTTCAGTCACTGCACATCCCTGTGAAACTCCCTCTCCAAGATCCCTTTAAGTACTATAAGGCTGCTATAAGGTTCTATCACCTAATAATTTCACTTCCTTAATTCCTACTTAATTTGGATTAAGATCAACAAACACTTTTTAAGGACCAAAATACATTAAAACAATTCAGCACATACTGAGTTTGAGACACAAGCTAATGGAATCCCATTATTATGAGTTGTTGCTCCATTGTACAGTGGTAGCTGCTTGTGTCTCAAATTCAGTATCCTGATCAAAGCAATGCACAAGCAGAGAAAGGCTAAATAGTGTTGTTTTTGAGTTTGATGGTGAAGTCCAAGCATAAGGGACACCCATAGATATGCAAAATACACATTTGACTGTATTTCAGACTCAGTTGGGTTCTAGGTGGTGAATTGCAGTCTTCACTCATAAGTCCTCTTTCCTCATGTGATAGGCTGGATCTGCTCACAGCTTCACTGACACCAGGGGACCTATTTTGTTGTGTTGTCAGGGTTTTGTTTTGTGTCTCCCCAGTGTCCTTGAGGTGCTCCACTTGAGTCCTCTGCAGAGAGAAGGGGCTGTCAACTCCCGCCAGGGCAGATTTCACTCTTCCCTCTGCCATGGCTCTGGAGGAGGATTAGGAAGGATGTTGTGAGGGTGCCTCCATCCCCCCTGCTGTCTGTTGGGTCAGTCACACACCTGCCCATATTATGGCACATATTCTGGAAAGAAAAAGGCACCATCAAAGCTGTAGGGACATGGGAGAAAACCCTTTAAAAAGCTTGTGCTCAGTTGCCACCTTCCCTAAAAAAACAGCTTGTGAAACATCCTCTCTCTGATTTGCAAACAAATCTGATGGTATTCTTTGTGTCTTGTGCTCTCACCATGTATCTATTGCCTACTTTTTTTAAAGCATTCACATTGCAAAGCCAAAAAGCATTTTCTAGGTAAATAAGCAAAGTTACATGCAACGTATTAGCATGTACTGATTTTTCATTATACCGAAAATTAACTCTCTGGTCTTTGTTTCATTGTCAGCTGCAAGGAATAATTAACACTGGATGAAGAAGTAGTGCCCCTGTGAGGGGCAGTGCAACTGAGATCTCATGTCTCATTTGCAATTATGAGGTAACAGGATCACATAGGAGGCTGAGATCCTGCGTAATTAGTTAAGAGTCTTCAGAGCAGTAGGAATAGAAAAGAGGTCATAGTGAAGATGCAGACAAGGATGCCAGTCATGCAGCCATTTCTGCTTCTGCACAGTGCAGTCTGTGCAGGAGTCTCATGCAAACCTGTGCACCTACCTGTGATTAAAGCCCATCACATATGCACACGTCTGTGGTGCTGTGCTGCCCAGCTGTGCTGCCTTAATATCATAGAGGAAAAAAAATGCCTTTTACCTCCTGCTTCTCAAATAAACCTCAAATTCTGGCTTGAACATTCACTCTTCTCTTCCTTTCACCCCCACCACCCCTTAACTTCAGGTTAATAAAAGCTGTGGATTATTATTCACAGGAATGTTCTTTCCTATTCTAAAAGCAACTTATTCCACTGCATGCAATCAGATTGCTTCAAGTTGAAAACAGATAAAGAAGAAGACCCTGTGAAATAGTCAAGATGTGTATTAAGACAAAATTGACATTTGAAATAATTTTAGCCAGACTTGTGTCATATGAATTAGTCTTCCAAGCAGGTTGGGTATAAAATTAATTTTAGTTAAGTTCCAATAAATTGTATAAAAATTGGTAAAACCAAATTCCCTGCTGCACAAACTTGAAGCAGCATTTTTGAATGGGAGATGCTGACTCAACCCACGCTGATTCTGGCATGGTGCACAGAGCCTCATGGTTGGAACAGCTGCATGGGGGCCACCCAATCCTCCCCCTCATCTCCTTCCACCTTTGCTTCAACTTCTGTGTGCTCTGAACCACAGAGAGAACAGTAAGCCGACATCATGGGCAGTGTCAGAGATTCTGAGGCAAAGTGGGAGCTGGAGTCACCCTCAGAGTGACTTTAGCAGGACTGCTTAGCTGGTCCTAAAATCTCTGCCAGGAGTCCTACTGATGGGAGCTCAATTACTGCTGGACAGCCAGAGAAGGACAGCTGGAAGCTCTCCTTTCTCCATTGTGAAAGTGCAAGCACAAGGATCAGTGTAAGATCCACTGGGATCAGGTCTGACCCATCAACATTTTACTGTAGAGCCAAAGGGAAGAATCTTTACTTGGGGAAGAAGATAAAAAAAGATGGTTATCAAAGTGATTCTCCCCAACATTCCCTGGTTTGAAGTCACATTACATTGGCCAGGAAAGTAAGTCCAGACTTGCTTATCCTTATAAGCCTTTGCCTGTTGTTCAATCAAAACATGGCTTTATTGCATTTCAGGAGATGATCTGGGCTGCAAAAGTGTCAGTACTTTCAGTTGATTCACTGTGGCATTGAAATAAAAACAAAAAGATCATCACTATTTACGGAGAGCTCACAATAAGGGAAAAAAGGCAGCTCTGGCAGATTCCTCAGTAATTAACCAACAGTGTACGAATGGAGGTTTTCACAGGGCAGTGCAAGACAATTTCACTATCACTTGTGAAAGTTATCAGGTGAGAACTAGGGAATGTTCATTTGAGCCCTGGCGATACAGAAGTGTTGCATGGCTGCCTGAAAAGAGCATGGCACCCATCAGAAATCACAGCACCTCCCGTACTGGAACATTATTCACACATTTCACTTTCCTTCAGCCTAAACAAGGTCCTTAGTTTTGTGAAGTGGTTGTTTGAAATCAAGGTGTTGACTCTGGCCATTTACTGGGCTGGAAGCATCAGGGATGTCTCAAGCAGCCCTTCTGTTTGGTATGATGAGGATAGTAGAGCAACACCCAAAATGTTGTTGTGGACTTTTGGCAGTCCATTGTCTGGCTTCAGGAGCATATTAGTCCGTTCAGGCAGTCTAAATGCTTAGCAGACACAAATCTGAA
Organism: Myiotriccus ornatus; assembly: GCA_036023395.1. Lineage (NCBI taxonomy): Eukaryota > Metazoa > Chordata > Aves > Passeriformes > Tyrannidae > Myiotriccus > Myiotriccus ornatus. Next base: position 9,347,020 of record JAYRBT010000093.1, read on the forward strand.
CAGAAAGCAGCCCATTGGAGAAGAAATTAACTGCAAATGCCTGTGGTAGGGTCTGGGGAAAAGATTGCTGAATGTTTAAAAATGCCCAAATGGTTTCAGTTGAAGTGAAGTCTTTCATGCCACAGAGGGATTAACTAGGACATGTTTACTGAGCCATTCCTGTTCCCCACTCTGTGTTTACAGATGTAAACTGTGCATGCCATTCAGTCAGCTCAGCTGTTGTACTGGGACTGGGCAAATTTTCTTTCCAACCTCATCACACCTTCCTTGGCTGCTCTGGTTTGGAAGTCTGGCTTCTGACTCCCAGAAATATTTGGGGAATGCAACCGTTATGGTTAAAACATGTTCTCAGTGAAAAGACGTTTGTGAATAGGTGGGTCTCGTTCCCACAGCTGAACAGCACTTTCTGTTATGTCTCAGAAACTGGAAAGGAACGGGAAAGGTGGAGCAGCCAATGCAGATGGTGAGTGACGTGTGCTATATATGTATATTGTATAAATATTGGGTCAGATTCTTCTGGAAGCCACTCTGACTCCTGAATGTCTTTGTGAACAAGAAAGCTTTCTTACTTATTCTGGTCACTGGGCAGTGATGGCTTTTTTTAATGAAACACTTTCAAATCCCTCAGTAAAGGGAAAAATGACTTTAAACAAGGAAGCACTTTTAACTTTTAAGCGCCACTGCCTGTTTCCATGTGGAGAAAACATCATTTCCCTGTAAGCCTCTAAACCAAGGTATCTAAACCAAGGGACAAACTTTTTAGTAGGGCATAGTGTGATTGGACAAGGGGCAATGGTTTTAAACTGAAAGAGGGTCAATTTAGATTATATATAAGCCTGAAGTTTTTTACAGCGAGGGTGATTAGACCCTGAAAGGGATTGGTCAGAGAGGTGGTGGTTGCACCATCCTTGAAAACATTCAAGGTCAGGTCAGATGGAACTCTGAACAACCCGAACTGGTTCAAGATGTCCCTGCTCATGGCAGGAGGTTAGACTGGATGACCTTTAAAGGTCCCTTCCCACTCAAACTATTCTATGATAACAAACCAGGGACATAAATAAAATGCCTACAAACAATCACTCTTCCCCCAATCCCTACTTATTTTTGCTTAAATGGAAGAAAATTATATTGGCATGCATAAGAATAACAGCTAGATTAGGTTGATGAGCCTAATTACCATCCTTGGAGTGCTAATTCCTCTTTGTTCTCTGTATTCCCAGATGAAATATGACATATATGTATATAAATTTATATATATATATTTATATATATAATTTATATAAATATATACATAGACTATATTTACATAAGCAACGCATGCTTTATTTGCTTAGTCAAAAATTCTCCACCAGTGCCTTTTCTGAAGAAGCTGTGATCCTGTTTTATTAATGTGAGTCACATGTAATAAACAAATTTCTCCAAGTCAAAAATGGCAAAGGCACATCCTTCGAGAGAAAAATAGAACAGATGTAAAAAGTGAGGAAAAGAGATTCAGACAGATTATTTCTTGGTGTGCATAATTCTGAATGCCAAAATGATGTATGTTTTGCATTTAAAGTTGTGTTTGGTTGAGTGCAAACATCAGCCAAGCCCCACACAGATGCTGGCTGACTCTCTTCCACAGGCAGGATAGTGTAGAGAACAGGAAGATGAAATTACATCAGTTGCTCTTCCCCCATTCACAAATGCTGTAACCCACTGTAGAAAACCACCAAATGTCTGAGGCGCAACTTGCCCTCAGTGAAGCCTTGCAGAGCTGTTACAAATCACATCCTTATTTTCCATGTGCTTCAGGCTAGTTTCCAGAAGGATCTGCTCTTTCATTCTAGGTACACTACTGAGATTGACCACCCTGTAGTTCCCTTGGGTTTTTTTAATTGTCTTTTTAAAAATGACAGTTTAGTTTCCTCTTTTCCAGGTAGTGGGATGTTCTCTAGACTGCTGTGACTTCTCAAATATGACGGATAGTGTCTTAGTCACTTCCTTTGCAAGTTCCCTCACAATCTGCATCTTGCCAGGTCCTACGGACTTGTGCACCTTCAGATTCCTTGAATGGCCTCCAGTAGGCAGTTCTTCAGTCCCTGCTTTCAGCTTTTGCAACTCAGGCAGCATAACTGGAGCACTTCTTGGTGAAGACCGAGGCAAAAAAATTGTTGAGTACCTCAGCCTTCTCCACATCCTGCATCTCATTTTCTTCCAGAATGGGGCCAAATTTTTGCTGGTTTTCCTTTTATCACTAACACACCTATAGAAACTTTTCTTGTTGCCCTTGGTGTCCCCAGGCAGATTTGATTCTATCAAGACTTTAGCTTTCCTAACCTGAACCTAACTTCTCTGTGTTTTTCTCAGGCTACCTATGATTGTTTCATGCTCTGCAGGCTTTCTTTTTGTGTTTTGAGTTGGTCCATAAGCTCCTTGTCCGTTCACACAGGCCCCACCTCATGACCCTGAGTGTCTTGAACTCCACCGTTTTGTTGTCCCTGCAGACCAATCTGCTGTTTAGCTTTATATTCCTCACCAGACACTGCTGGTAGGTTTAAATTAGATATTGAGAAGAAATGCTTCCCTGCGAGGGTGGTGAGGCCCTGGAACAGGTTGCCAAAAAAAGTTGTGGCTTTTGGACACCCTGGAAGTGTCCAAGACGAGGTTGACTGGGTCTTGGAGCAACCTGGGCTAGAGGAAGGTGTCCCTGCCCATGGCAGGGGGCGGAACTGGATGGGATTTAAGAGTCCTCCCAACTTATGCTTCCGTGATTCTATACTGGGGTGGATGAAGACTTCCATGACAACCAGGGCTTGTGAACATGAGGCTGCTCCTGTCTATAAAGGGCTTCATCTACTCAGACTTTCTGCAGTCTGCAGCATAGCTCTGCTATAATGTCAGCTGTCCTTGCCCTCCCTTTATTCCTGACCTGCAAGCTCTCAGTCAGCTCCTCATCCGTCCCCAGGTGCAGCTTCATGAACTCCAGGTGGTCTCTGGCATAGAGTGTGACACCCCCTGCCTTGTCTCCCTTTCTTGTCCCTCCTAAAGAGCCTGTGTCCTTCCATTCCAACACTCCAATCACAGGAGCCATCACACCATGTCCTTGTGGTGCCAGTAAGTTCAAAGCTCTGCAGATGGGCACTTATCTCCAACTCCTCTTCTTTATTCCCCACTCCCCGTGTGTCAGTACAGGGACGTTTAGTTTGGGCCCTCAGTGAAACCTATTCACTGTCCAGAGTGCCTGGAATTCCACTGTCCCTTGTGGAATCTCCTTCAGGTGCTCTCCTGCTCTCTGTCAACCCTCCTCAGGCTCTGGGCATCTCTTACTGGCACTGGTATAAAAATGGTCAGAGTGGGATGGACTGAGGTTCCCCTTCCCCAGAAACTTTGGAAGGATAAATCAGTCCCAGCCAGATCTTTTACTAGTCCATTGTGCATTGATCTATGGTGTCTAAATGATACTGTCTGACACTTTCACAAGAAAATAACATTTATCAGTTTTTAAGGGGCCTTTGATCCCACTTCAGTGGATCACATATATATTTTATACCCAGCAGTTTGTGTATTTGATTGCATTTATTGTGGCCAAGACAATATATTTCTCCGCAGCTCCTACCGACCTCTCACAGCATCCCAGAAATCAAACACATCTTAAAATGTTATTTAGTCTGCTTCTGATTTTTCAGTCTGATGCAAATGGTTAGTGACCTTTCCTACCATCTTTTGAGGGCTGATTTCCTTCATCTAGTCAGAAATGTGCCTACTGACCTGATGTGTCCACTGTGTGGCCTCAAATAACCACAACCCATCAGCGAGACCAAGGCTTGTCTCCATGTTCTTACATTCAGAAGAATTTAAATATATATACATTTACAGCTCACCGGGCACTAATACATGTATTGTTGAAAGATAATTTGCAATAAATGCAATTATAATGCTACACAACAAAGCTTTATGCAAGTCTGCCTTTTGTGTTTTATATTCTTAATCTAAAGCAGTCTTTTGCATCCTAAAGTGTATCTCTCTATTAAGAAAATAATCAAATTAAAAAAAATTGGATCAGTAAAATTATCTTCTATTTAGTCCTATTTTAAAATAACCTTCTTTTTTTTTTTCCCATTTGGCTTTTAAGAATGATCACACATCACTTAATGATCACTAAGTGAACAGACTGGTCTCCTGCTATTTGAATCTAAAGTACAAAATAAGTATCATTGTGTTTACCACAGAAGCATCAAAACCTACTTCTTTCAAAATGATGTAGAGTGTTGATATGCACATCAATCTCTTGAGCTCATTAGCAGCAGGTATGTGAGGATGGGCATTGATAAATAGTGCTATTCTGAAGAGAATTACTCATTATTTTCTCTCATTGTCTTCACTAGAATTCCTGGGGTTGTACATTATGGAGAATGAGAGGAAAACCCACTTTCAGTTCTTCAGGATAACTCCCCATGTTTCATGAAACAGTCATAATTTATAAATAAAAGTCATAAAGATTCAAGATACATATTTTCAGAAATTTATGGCTGAAATGCTAATATTCATCTATCATTCTCCAAAAGTACTCATATTCTTTTTTGTGTGTGCAGTGTTATATTCTCATTTTTATGATTGGCAGAAATTGTAAAAACTACAATTCTGTGACTTTTCTGTAGAAAGACAATACACTGTTTTGAGTGTTGAGACTACACATCTGGCAGACACTGTCACCAGTGCGTGGTTGTGCGGGGCTTTTATCTCTAAAAGACCATTTTTGGTGAAAGGGCACAAGCATGTCTATGTATGGGCTTATTCCAGGAGTCAAACACTAAAGCTCCATTTCTTTTAAATTAAAAAAAAAACACACCTAAATTTGGGCATGAATGCCTTTCCCATGTGCCACTTTAACTTCTAGACTTCTTCAGAAATTGAAATGATAGAGTTAAGTAGACTAGAAAATTTTGGGCAGCAGGCTGCACAGCAAATAAAAGAGAAAAGAGGCAGTGGCATGAGCAAGAACCAGCCCTGTTTTGGCATCTCACAGCAGGTTTGGGCTCCATCTGTTCTTTGTCTTCTCAGAAATTAATTTGCCTATGCAGGAGTGGAGAAGAGAGGATAAGGACTGATAAATACCCGAAGAAGTTTGACTTACAGGAAATGAAACTGTCACTTTATATTTCTGGTGCTCATTCAGAGAACAGCAAGATAGGGAAAAAAAAGTATTTTTAGGCTTGTTCAAACCTTTGCTCTTTTATGTGGAAGAACAAAGGGAACACATTGAAGGAACCACAGCACTACAGTTGATTCTTTCGAGAAACAAACTTACCTACGCAAAGACCAGTGAATGAACCTAGGAAAATGCCACCTTGTATCTCTGCTCTGCATTTGCTACCAGAGAGGCTGAGATAAGTTGTATCTTCTTCAAGGTATAGCAATATAAGTGCTTCAAAAAAGGACCTCATTTTTCAAAAGTTTTATTGTTAAGTTTGAAGACTAGACAAGGTCGTACTGATTTTACATCGCTCCACATGATTTAAGTATATACAAAACCATTTGACTATTACACAGCTTGGAAGGTTGCAAAGGTCATTGTGTCCGAGATACTTCTGTACTTACTGACACATCAGAAGCCAGCACTGAATATTATAGTTCACATTTGCTGTATAGCAAAGATACACTCATTTAGTATCCTTAAGTCTTCAAAATTGACACTTAATTTGTATGCAGCCATTCCAAAAGAGAAAGTCAACCCCAAAACCAGAGCCAGTTAATGTGATGAGCCTCTAACACAGATAAAACAGAGCTTTATTTCCCAGGCTATAAATATAGCACATTACTCAGCTACATAAAGGTGAAGCCTGCCTACAAATACTTAACTAGTTCAGGGTGAAATTTAATTAGGAAAATATTTTTAGTCTTGTTCAATGTCATTGCTACAATTAATGCAGAAGCCAAGGATCATTTCAGAGTATCTCTCAAGCCCCTATTAAAGGGACATGATCTGTCCTGCACCTCTGGCTTTGTGATGCTGGTTGCTTTCACTGGGAGAGAACAGTCATGTTAATTTATAACTTGTCCCCTATGGCAATGGTGTTCATCTAGGCCATAAAATAAAATTGAAAGGAAAAAGCTTTATTCTAGACCATAATTTGATTCTTATCTGTTTTGCTAAATCTCAAGTATTTCATGTAAACCAAGAGTTATTTCAGACTTAGGCTGCTGGCACTGGGAGTAGGATTTGGTACTATGGCTGCACAATGCCATTCCAAGAAAGCTTTTTGGTAGCTGAGGAATAATGTCATGTGGATTGAAATTGTAAGGGGATCACATGTATGATTCTTTTGCAAATTATCACAGAGTGTTATCACAAGGTATGGAGCTCTACTTGCAGGATGTGAAGACTGCTGGCAGATGAAAGCTGCTACAGGACATCAGGATGAAAATATTCAACACTAAATACAAAATAAAATTACTCTATTACACACCATGACAACTCTACATGCAGATGAAGGGATAACAATTAAATTACTAACCCAAGAAAGACTGATTCTAAACCAAAACTGAAGTCACAAAGGATGAATAATGTGAAACAAACAAACAAAAAAAATCACTTAAGAAGATAGAACAAACATTTCAAAAGAACAGTAACACAAACTGTTAAAGTAGGGAGACTAATTTTCTGAAATGGCCTTCTGTTTTTTGGATACAGTCAACTAGAGAAATAGCTACATGCTATTCTTCATATCTGTAATTAAATTCAGGGTCAATAGCTCTCCCGCAATAGGAAAATGCCTTTGAACCTCTTCAAATATGGTGTGTGCCTTTAAGAGATATATATATATATTTTTTTTTTTCCCTAGAGCCTAAAGTGCAAAAACGGGGGCAGTAGGTAATTTGGGGATAGACTTGTCCTCCATTATTCAGAGTTTTTTTGCTTGTTAGAAGCACCACCATGATTGACTTTCTCTTTAAAATCGCTCATTATGCTTGAAGACCACTCCATATATACATCATTAAGGAATGCTGTTAACACAGTTACAAACAAGACAGTAACAGTCTAGTGGCTTTTGTTATGCAGCACAAAGTAAAAAATAAAGAACAAACTTAGCAGTGTTGCACAGGACCTCAACATTTCTTACACATACTTTTACCTTTACAGGACTCTTCTTTAGAAGTCTTTAAATGTCTAAGCCTTATAAAATAAATACTTGTATAAATACAGTTTAAGGATTAAGTCATTTTATAGAGGCAGGGTGTTCTGTTCGCTAAAATGTGACAGTTTAAGTGACACTATCAGAAAACCGCCACCAATATATCCCCAATTCTTGTATGTAAAATTCCTGGCTGCTATTCTGGAGTCTTTCACAGTTCAATGGATAATATATATTTAGTCTGTGGTGAAGAATGTGTGATTAAATACAGGTTTTTTTGAAATCCAAACCATTTTGTGTCCAAGGTAAACTTTGCCCTTTGCAGACTGTGGGCCAGCTAGCTGTTGGCTTGGGAAGCAGTGCCCAGGTTCATACTTCAGAGTTTTGGTGGGAATGTAACAGTGACGGAAAGGACCAGTTAAGTCACAGGATGGAAAATCCAGTGACATTTGCTAAAACATGCAGCTGCATCTCTCTGTTCTCTCATCCTCTATCTCCACATCAACATGTTATGAAATTAAAAGGTTGGCATGAAATAACGAGTGCTGTTATTTCGGGTAAGAAATAAAAAGGTTCCCGGTTCAGTGTCCCAGGATTTTATTTTTTTTTTAGACTTAGGTGATCCTTTAACATAGTCACAGAACACTTAATTCCAAGGAAACTTGGATGGCTCTTCGAAGGTTGGTATTGTTACCTCCATCAGCAGGGGAAATTGAGGCATAAGAGAGAACATCCCCTCTGCTGCTCCATTTTTCCTTCTAAAAGCTACTAAAATTTTAAAGTGGGGTTGCTATAACACTCCTAAAACAACACAGAGTGTGCAAAGCATTTCAGTAGATGGGGCATGGCAGAAAAAGCCTCCTCGTGGTTTGCTGGTCTGTGTCTGAAAGGACTTTTGTAGGAGTGGAGGGTGACAAGGGGCAAGCTTTCCTATGCAGTCCTACGGCACGTCTCGCCTTCTGGGAGGAAGGCTGTGACCTTAAGAAGAGCCCATGGGGAGCATTTTCCTGGCATTAAGGGAATCATTCCACCTGTGTGTCTTTTAGAACTTGGTTCCTCCTCCTCACATTTTCGTCCTCACAGAAATTCAGGGGAATTCTGAAAAGCAGTAATTGGGTGGGCAGCTTTCTGTAGGGCTGTGTGCTCACCCCTGGGCAAGGAATGAAATGGGATTTCTGATGCACTGTGTGCCTTTACCTATGTGGGAACCCAAGATGAGACACCATGAGTAGCATGGTGTCTCATCTCTGCCTCCTTGAAAAAGCACATCTCAAGCAGAATTGAATAAACTTTGGCAAATTCATTAATTTCGTAACACACTGAGAGCAGATTTGGTTACATATGCAAACAGGTGACCTCTGACAAGGAAAACAACATCATCAGTGATACTAAACAGAAAAGATGGAAGTTGTGTTCTACAGCATGCAAAACAGAGGAGGAAAATGGGGTTAATCAGGAAAACCCTCCAGGTGCATGGACTCTGCTGTCCAGATGAAAGTGACGAAAGGTAGCTTGTAACACCGCAGGTACTGCGCTGTACAGTACCAAGGAGTATCTTCCAAAATATATGTCATAAATACTGACAGTGTTTGATAGGCACAATTACTATAATGCAGTCATCCCCAAGTAAACTTATTGCTAAAAGCTGCAGTATCACTTTTTGCAAGTAAGATGACAGTATGATTTATGGAGAACTTGTCAGCCCAATGTTCCTAAAGCTGCAAACGAGCGTCGTCATGCCATTTCTCTTCCCTTGTAAAAAGGATGCTGCTGTTTGGTTGTTTGTTTTTTTTTTCCCCTTAACACATTTCAACTGGTGTGAACAATTCGAAGGAAAACTAGGAAGATAATTCCACAGCAGAAGGGATAAGACTAACAGATTTCAAGGACAAAATTGGATTGGATCACTTAAAGGGCAGGCTTAGACCTCCGTGGGAAAGACAGTTAGCGGCCTACCATAAAATGAGCGAGCACTTGGTTCATGGAACACTGACTCAGCATCCTACAGGCTTTGCACAGTTTCCTCCACAGAGGGACCCTTGGTGGCACTGGGACCCCCTCAGTTCTCAGCTGTGCAGCCCAGCAGCTCCGACCGCAGTGTGATCCGGCCGTACCATGACCAAGGGAGGATCCTCACGTGCCGCGCGTGGATCGGCGGGTCGATGACGTTCTTGCGGTGTGTGTCATTGTCAAAGTTCCCCTGGAACACCTGGAGGGAGGAAAGAAGGAAACTTAGAAGCACGTGGGCTGTGGAACAGTCCCTGATGTCCCCACAGCCACCTCTCTGTGGTCAACTTTTATCATCTGCGCACTGAACTGAAGTTTTAAATGGACAGAACAAGGTTTAGATGGGATATGGTTTAGATGGAAGAAATTCTTCCCTGTGGGGGTGGTGAGGCCCTGGCACAGGTTGCCCAGAGAAGCTGTGGCTGCTTCATCCCTGGAAGTGTCCAGTGCCAGGTTGGACAGGGCTTGGCGCATGGCAGGGGGTGGGACTGGATGAGCTTTAAGGTCCTTTCCAATCCAAAGCTGTGATTCCATGAACTGATGCTGCAAAGAGCACCCGCCTTTACTAATACTTTGGGATTCCATGGCATGCAATGACACGCTCTGACAAGTGCAGATACAGCTTTTGACTCACAGAACCTCAGAATATTCAGAGTTGGAAGGAACCCACAAGGATCATTGAGTACAACCCTCAGCCCTGCACAGGATCATCCCCAAGAGTGACACTGTGTGCCCCTGATGCCCAAAAAGGCAGGTAAAAACTGCTTAGAGACAGAGTTTTATGCCTTTAGACAGCAGGTATTTATTAAGTGACGTCGGGGTAGCTCCCCAGCTCGGGCCGGGCAAAAGAGCTCCGAAGTGGTCAGGCAAGGACAGGTAATTTATACAGTTT
>JAYRBT010000093.1:9357133-9375632 GCA_036023395.1 Myiotriccus ornatus
AGAACAAAATCTCCTTTGAGCAAGGTAGAAAACGGGGGGAGAAAAGTGGGTCTTTGCAGTAAGATGCTTCGATTAACACTTCTAAGGCCTTGTTTTGCTTCACCCCAGAGTATCATCCAAAGACTTTTTGAGCTCTGTCAGCCTTGGTGTTGTGACCACTGCTCTGGGGAGCCTGCTACGGCCCAAACACCCTCTGGGGGAAGATCCCTAACCCTTCCCTTACACAGCTTCAAGCCATGCCCTTGGATCCTGTCACTGGTCTCCACAGAGAAGAGATCAGTGCCTGCCCCTCCTTGATTCAAAGCTTAATCTGCTTCTGCCAACACCCAGGGCCTGGCTCCAAAAGTTACATAAGAATCATTAACATTTAAAAAATTAAATGTCTTTCTGCTTGGCATTTGTATCATCTCAAATTAGTCTCAGGAGATCCTGTTATTGTTTCCAAGAAAATAACATTAATAATTAAAGTTAAGAAGAATTTTTATTATATCACTTATGAATTAATGCAACTACACAAAGCCTTTGTAAAGTTGTTGATTATCAAGGATACTCCTTCTCATGTCAAGCAAAAGTCAGCAGGTGAATTAAGGGCATTGGGTTGTGATCAAATTTAAAACTCCTAGCACAATACAGTGCATGTTATGTTCTTATTTCCAGTAGTATTGCTTAAACAACACATAAGTGAGTTCCCAAACTTCTGTCTGTGTTAAATCAGTGCCAGATTTTCCCCACTGACAGACACTATTCAAATTCAAAGGCCATAGCACCAATTTTTGGCAAAATGATCAGATTATCCCCTTGGGTTATTTTCAGTTTTTATGGGAAGTGTTCATTCTTTTAAAATGTCAGCCAATTCACTTCTCATTCATAAAAACTGAGTCTGATGGCTTTTTGACTTGAAACAAATGGCTGTCGTTTGCACCACACAGAGAAGAATATGGACTTCCTGGAGGTGTGCTTATATGACTGAATTAATGCAGAATTACAACTTTCCTAGAAGTTCTTGTGAAAATGTCAGTTTGAATTCAGAAGAGGCTGATCTACTATTTTAGCCTGTTTATGACATGTTTACAAAGCCTCTGGTTTCTATGCTGCACCTCTTGTTTGAATGTTGGAAGCCTCTCTCCGGTGTTGTAAATTTAGCAGCCGAAATGAAACGCGCCCTCCATTAGTGATGCTCTTTCACAAGTGATGAATTCCCCTTCTTGTCTGTCATTTCACTAACATGGAGATGGGAGCATTAAAATATGTAGCAGTTCAGATAAGATGATAAAATGGCAGAGAGACTGACCACAGAAACACTAGTGTTGTGACTCTAAGGATAAAAAAAAAAATTACCACAGACAAAATTGTTAGTTCCCTGAGTACAGTGTTGATTACAGAAATCAGCTGGAGCTTGGGCTAACAACCTGAAGTCGAGTTTCACTTGTAGCATACAATAGAAGGCAGTAAGCTCATTACTGAAATTAGAGAGTGGCACCCCACAGCATCCCCTGCCAGGAAAGCTTAAAAGTATTTTTTAATATATATTTGATTTCTTGCACATGCATGTCATATATGATAAGCAATGCATAAATGCAGACAGTTCTTGCTGCAGAACTACTGGAAAATTAATTTATTCATTATGTTATTCCCCCTATGGAAGATGTATTTCAAAGATAATATTTAAATGAAAGCTTAGAAAAAAATAGTGGTTTACCAGAAGAATCTCTCTACAGCCTCAGAATTCATATCAGCATATAGCTATGCAAAGTGAATAAAAGTATGTGATGTAAACCCAGCAACAAATATACCTGAAGAAGGTAGGATTATATAATTTGATTCCAGCAGGAAAACAAGAATTAAATTTTATTTTTAACTTATACATAATTTCATTATCACTTGAAGTCAAATTCATCTGTTTCAAAGGTTATTTTTATGCAAATATGAAATTCACTTTCCCTCCAAATTCAAGATCTGGTTTCAAGGAATAACTAAATGTGCTAGATCAGAAAAAAGACTTCAGGGAAATAAACTTATCAGAAATTGAGGGAAGCTTTGTCAGCATCCGCCAATATTATCAGCATGAAATATAACATACTAAGACGAATGTATTGGATTTTGTTGCTGAGGCCAGATGGCAAATGTCTTATGGAAAAAACATATTCTTTGTCACTCTTTATTTTGCTTCAACCTCAATTCACTAATGGAGTCAAGAAACTTGGAAAGAGCAGGGAGGACTAAGGACAAAACTTATAGCCAAAAGTAACTTTATGTTGCTCTATGCCCAAACATTCAACTCTAAATAAACCACCTAAGCAATTAAAAACTCTTGAAAAGCTGGTGCCTCTCAATGACCACTTCTCACATTTGTTTCTGAGCAGGTTTTTTCAGGATACACCACCTCTGAAGACTGTAATAATTCATTAGCATTCGAGAAGCTGATGTTGGAATTGCAGCATCTAGCTGTATGTAAAAATATGCCCATTGATGAGAGGAAAAAAAAGGAAGGTGATTGAATAAAGTACAGAATCTGTATTATTTATGTGTGAGAGCTTAAAGCCAGGGAAAAATCTTCATTTTGAGCTCTGTATTGGTGCAGATCTGCTCCTGCCTTATCCCAAACAGTAAATAAATAGAGAGAAGCATGAAGACAGCCACAAGCACTGAAGAATGTCCTTTTGCAAACTCTTAAACAGATAAGCCTCTTCATCCTGAAAGGAGATATTATAGATGTCTATAACAACCTAAGTGGTGTGAGGAAAATGAATAGCAGGTAATACTGCACTGTCCCCTTGCAATGACAGCAGGGTCATTCTAGGCCACCCAAAGGCCACAGCTCCCCATTCAACACATAATTTAACTGTGGCGCAACTCCCACAAGCCTTTAACCACTGCTAGAGATCAGATAAATTTTGAGGCGCAAAGCCAGCAGGGACTAGTAAGGACACAGATTAAAAAAAAAAAAAAAAAAAAAAAAAAAGCCAGAAGATGGGAAAGTACACCTGGGAAAAATGACAGCCCCACTATTTAAATTTTCTGGTATCTGTTACAGGATGATCCTCCTTCAGCCTCCCCCCAACCAGTGGTTCATACATTGCAAAGTGCATTTTTTTGGTAAAAATGGACTAAAAAACTCCTGTTTTTTGACACTGCTGTTGTAGAATGTTACAGATTTTACACTGGCTATATCTATTTATGTCAGTCTGCATACTTAAAAGGTGTAACTTGCTAAAACATTTATGCAGCAGCTGCAGTCTGTGTGCATATACAGACCCCACACTCATGTGTAGCTTCTGTGTAGTTTACTCTCTTGCAGCTGTTATTAAAAGAAAAAAGGTAGAAAATGCATCTGTTGTGCTTTTAAGTGTGATAACTTAATTCATGATCATTTTATGCAAAAGAGAATGAAAACCCGGAAAATAGGTACAGATACGCTCTGCCAAAAAAAGATTTCTGAAATATAAGCAATTCTAGTTTATACTTGTGTCCAACAAGCAAATTGAATGTGTTGACTTGAAACATTCACTGAGATTTTTCAACAGAACTGTTTTATGACATCAGCAGTAAATCCAAATACTGAGAGTGTGATTAGAATTTAAAAAGGAAAACTATTGTATGTTTTAAGACAGAGTAATTTAGGAGAAATGTCTGAAGACTAGCAGATTGAGAAAAGTGGAATTTATCACCACTGATGTTTGTTTTACTCCAAACTTGTATTTAGGGCACACCCACAGGACCTGTTAATAGGTGGCTGCAGTGGCTGAAATAGTTTGTGGTGCTGTGCTGATGGATGTTCACAGAGGATGAAAATTCAGAGAGCCTGATTCTCCACAGAGAATCTTTCTGGAGCTCATGAAATGTCTTCATAACCCATAGCATTGCTGGTTATTGCTATTTATAGTAATGGCAGAGTTGAGACTGAATAATCAGCTCTCAGATGGTGAAGTCACTATGTTGTCTGCTATAGCTTAAACATATTTTTCACTATGAGCAGAATATTTTAAACATCTCATGGAGCAGTTAATCCTGCCCATATCAGAAGAAGATTATTTTATAGACTATCTACACCTAACTTTGGAGTTTGCTTCAGTGCAGAACATCTCAGTGTTCACATAAATAAAGAGGACATTATTAATTTAAAACCTAAAAAGAATCTGCAAGAAAAGCAATTTTTGACAGCTATTGTATATTTGATTACTATTCACCAAATAAGACTTCCTTAAGCAAGAGAAGGAATCTGCAGAATTGAGGAGTCCAGTTAGTTACTTTGAAACTTTTTGCTGCTGACCTTTTCACCATGAAGAGTTACAGGTGGACTACACAAGAAAGAGGTGTTGATTCCTCATCAGAAACAGCTACTGTTTACAGGGATATTACATCCCTTGGAAGATGCTTTCCATTGTAAAAGACTGGTGAAGTCTTTTACCTATAGATATCTACCTATAGATAGGTAAACACACGCATGTCAGTGTGTCCACATGCATTTTGGAGTCATTAAGAGGAGAAAAAAGTCATTCTTTCCCTCAGTTATTATACATAAAGTGTATATATATATGGTATACATGATTGTGTATTACATGACCTTTATTATTTCTTCAGGTTCAGAATAGATACAAGCAGGTAAAACCTTTAAACTTATGAAACATATTATCATGTTCTTACTATCTTTCCCATTTGATCTATGAATTGATGGTACTAAAATGGGAATTTAGTCCACTGTGCTTAGTTTATAGGAGGTTCAAAGTCAAAAAGAGAAATATTTTGAAGACCAACCTCTCCCCAGAAATTCAAGGTAGACTGTTTATGGGCATTTTGTCTTCCCTCAGCTCTTGGTGTGGTGTGGGGGAGACAGATAGCCAGAATGAGTATAGCAAGATCTTCCTCTGACACAAATCATCTTAATACTGCTGAAAATAATAGGGGTCACTTGCAATTTAAACTGGTGTAGAAAAAAAGTCACTTAGGTTAGAAATTACAACTATTACTGTAAATAATAATATTAAATATAATAATAATATTACTAAAACAAAAGCTCTTTACCTGTGCCAAGTATATAGATTATATGTAGGAATTAAATCTACCAGTGTAAACCAGGTTTTAAATAATTAAACAACATCAGAAAAACCATTAGCGAATCTAGCAGGAAGATTTTTTAATCTGACATGATCTAATTTTACATTTGTAAGTAGATTCCTGTCTTCCATCTCTCTGGTAATTTAATGTACACACAAAAGCATATAATTTATAACTATTTCCATCATTTTGTGCCCACATCCAATGGCCATTTGCATACTGGGTATTGTCTACCTGCAGCTAATTGCACTGCTGATGGCTGATGATGGATGACAATGATGCAGACTGCCAGACTCCTTTAGGCTACTTCCAAATGTTCTCATCTTCCTGTAAAAAACAGCCTTTGAAATGCCATTTGACACTGCAGCTAGCCTTGAGTTACCTACAGCAGGCTGTGCAATTTATAAATCACATGTGGAATGTGATTTAAAAAAAAAAAAAAGGTCAGATTTGGGTTGGGTGTCCTTAGCTTTGGAGGCATAGTGAGCTACTGACCTCTAGTTGAGAAAAACAAGATAGCTATTAGTTCTGGTCCTGCTTCTAAAATATATTTTCTTCCTACATGCCAGCCTGCAATGTAATTTATTTTGGTTCTTGGAGGCAACAGGCAAAGCTTTCATATTTTTCCAGGCAACTCATTCAAACCATTTAAAATGAATGAGAAGGGCTTCAATTTCTGAAGATATACTTTTTTTTTTCTTCCTGCCCCCAGTAAAATTTTGTCTGTGCTCACAGAAATTCAGTACAGATGTGAAATGAAATGACTGACCATTAAAACAGCAGAAGCCAAACAGAAGCTGGAGGACACACTGTTCTTGGAGCAGCTTCTCCATTTGAAATGGTACAAAGAAGAAAACTGATCATTGCATTTACTTCTCCTCTAAACCACTATTTTTATTAGAGACTGATCAAAGACACAGGCTGCACACAGTGTGCAAGTTACAATATTTTATGTATTTATATAAATATAGATACATGGTACAATATATTGTATTGTACAAAATATAATACAAGAGATCAATACTTTTTTCCTTTGTAAAATCACATCATAAATGATAAAGAGGGAAAAGGGAACAGCCTCAGGAATTCTGTGAGATCCCCTGATATGTTAGGACTCATCTGGTAAAGTGATGAATAGTGAGATGCTCAGCACCAGGTAGAATTAAGTTCTCAGCTCTTACTTAAATGCATTACAAATCACAATATTAATCCACTAATCATGATTACCAGCCTATGAATATCTCCCTGATTTCTGTGTCTGGGACTTTAAAAATAGTAGGGCTTTTTTTTATTTTATCCCATCTTCCTTTCTCTGAAATGTTTTGGGTGCTTATACAAGGATCACAGGACGTGTATAGGATGAGTAAATCACCTGCAGAAGAAATAAGAAATCTATACATTCTATCCTTCATAGAATAAATCAAGATGTTCAGTTAATAAATAGAGGTTAATGAGAGTGAAGTATGAATGATTTATGCTTGCTGTTTTCATAGTTGTCAGTATTTACCTTTTACCTCCCTTCTGTATCTCCTGAATACAGATGAAACATTTCACAAAAGTTTCACTCTGCTGTAAAAACTTGGTTTCTTCTACAGTGTTCCTGCATTTGGGAATAAATCTTGTGTCTCACCTTAAGATAAGGAAATTGTAGTGGATCCTGTGCAGTGGACCAGTGATGCTATTTCCCTCCTGCTCCTCATAGGTGAGGCACAACATTGCTGCGGTTTGGTGTCAGACTAGGAGAGTTTGCTGGGTTTAATGGGCTCCTTTCCCCTGGCCAAGGAAATTTATGTACTCTCAGTAATGAAATGGACAGTGGAAATTGATTTACTTGCAATGAGTACAGATGCGACCAAGCTTGTTCCTATTTCGAAAGCTGGGATCAAGATTCAGAGTCATCTTAGCAAGGTGGAGAAAGATCAATGTTGCAATTTAATAATGATGAGAAGCAAGCCAAACTTTAGGAAGTCATAACCAGTGTCACAGGTTATGGAGAATGATGGAGCAGGCAGTAGTTCTGTGCTAAAGATTGCACCAAGTTTGTGAAAACACACTTCAGGAAAAGATGCTCCAATAAGAATACAAAATAATGATCTGAGGAAGAGAAAATAAAAATTTTGAAGGAAGACAGAAAGAAAAAAGATTGATTTTTCCCCAAGAACAAACTAAGAAGAAATAGGTTAAAGTATTCCAGCCAAAACAGATGAAAATAAAAAAGATAAAAATCAATCTTTTCTGTCCTCTGAGGACAGGGCTGTTGTAAGGGGTATAAGCCACCTTTCCACCTGTAAGTATATTTAAACACTGGAGCTGACTGTTTATATTGTAGAATTTTCATCCCTGTCTGTTTCATGAACATAATAAATAATAATCTGATGGAGAATAGTGCAGGATATGAGTCTTGTATGAGGTGAAGGACAGATAATTGAATTAGGCCTTCACCCTAAAACTGAACTGTCTTACAGACTTGTTTCCCAAATTCACTCACTTCTGTAATGTCAGACTCTGCCATCAGACTTTTGACTTTTTCAGACTTTTGTGATATGGGAAAAATTAAAAACAGTAAATATGTTCTAGATTTATGTTTGTTTATCAAAGACTTAGGTCTAGACTCACATTAAATGATCATTGTTTATTTTGTACAAATTTAGATTCAGGAATCCTAACTTCTACTTTCTAGTAAAGTGTGTTTGATCTTATTCTGCTCCTGATTGCTCTTGATCTGTTAAAGAATAATAATAATGTGCATCTATTTTACTCTTAGGGATGTTAATTAATACAGGATGTGATGTGTTTTAATGAGAGAATGATTAAGAATTTTCCACTGTTCTTAACAAAATATGTGTATCACAATTAACAACACAGATGATGATGAAAACAAAATAATTTAATTGCTTTGGCAAATGGTACAAACAAATGAACAATGGTGTTAAGTCAGAGTCCATTTTCTTTTAGATTTGCTTGTGACTGTATTTATTATCAGGGACTTGGATGCATCTTCTCCTTTACAATAAAATGAGTGTAATAGTTCACTAACAAAAGTTTGGCTTGGAGAAGACATTTCTTTCACAATAGAATGTTCCCTTCTCTCTTTTAATGACAGAGATTTAAAATAGGATGTGAACACAACACTGAAGTGACTATTTGTCATTTATATTGAATGCATTTACAGAATTCCTATGAAAGGTGAGTTGTTTGTTTTCAATTTTTATCTGACAACCAATTGTACCAGAGACATCCATAATCATCAGTGTCAGGACCTTCTAACGTAAAGATGCTGGCTAAACCAACTGATTTTGTTTTCCATATCTAAAATCCCTCAGAATTTCACAGGGAAAAATATCAGTGTGAGTTAAAAACACATTGACCTGACATTTGGCTCCTAAGTGGGACTTTACAGATCAGGCACCCATCATCTTAGGGTGATAATCTTACAAATGTAACTTGACAATGCAGATGGGGACATACAGCTATGTACATATTTAATCCAGTAATTTAGGACACTTTCTCCCATTAAATAGGTATACATTTGATCAATCATTTAAAATCAGAGAAATTTAGAAGATGCAGTGATCTAAACCCTTATCATTAGTCCTCCCTGTACTCACACAACACATGTCAATACATACCAAAAACTTTCTCACTACTTAAAAAAAATTGAATTTGGTTGATCAATGTGGTGGATATGATTTTTTTTCCTGAAGAACCTTTGTTTATATTAAAAAATATAAGTGCAAGTGGGAACATTTATCAATCTGAATACACAGTTTTGAGAAGTTATCAGACACATCAGCCACCTGGTATTTCAATAAATGTATCTCCTGTTTCATTCAGACATAACCCCACTAAGATAATTAATAAATAATTCACATTTTGTCAGCTTGCTTAACTTTCCCTTAAGCAATGCATGTGCTGTAATATTTTTCTTAACACATGATATTGTGAATTGAGGTACTTGCAATGTGAAAGTCTTATGCAGTTTAGAGCAAAGGCAAAATGAATAAGGAAAGAAAAGTTAAATGTTTCCAGGTAACTCGATCAGCAACCTATATGTTCCCTATGCTGCTCATTAAACTTTGGCAAAGGAAGTTGTGAAACATTTTTTTATGTTTTTATTAATTTTACAGTGTCATAAAAATAATATTTTCATTGGTTATTTGAAACCCATTAATTTTGAGAAAGAGAAAATCAGTCCAAAATGGCTACAGGTAATGAGGTACGCTAAAGATGTGCTTCACAGAAAATTACTGAAAATAGTGCATGGTTACCAAAATATGCACTGAAACACTGTTTCTGAACATACAAATAAACTGCTATTTACACACCTACCCCTTTGGAGTTAAATAAAATAATTCCAATAAATGGAGAACTGTAAAGCTTTATGTCCAGTATTTAATAGTATTAAATCAGGTGCATTGCACTGATAGGTGTGATCTTGTTGCACTGGGAATGTCATGGTGTTATATGATTCTTTTTTTATCCACCTTGACTTTTATCTCTGGGACCCCGTGCAGATGGAATCCCATAAACCAGGCAGTGTGCAATAGACTACAAACTATGGAGTTGCTATCTGTCAACACAACCCAAATACCAATTTTGTCTGTGCTTTACCTTATCCTTCTTCTGTTTCTCATCTTGATATATTTTCCAGTGCTCCCCATCATTGCTGTAGGCAAGCTTGTAGGACCCCACAAACTGGACATGACCGAAATCTTTAGCTCCCTGGGTAATGATTCCAGTGATTTTTGTAGGGACAAGCAGGTCAACCTGAATGGAACAGATAAAAACAAAACAGAGGAGAATGTCATTAGAACAGCTTCTGTTTACAGCCTGACCTTACACCACACCAAAGCAAAATGGTGCAGCTCTCATCATGGCTCTCCCACAGAAAGTAATTTTCTTCCTCCAAGCTCTAAGTCAGCCAATTTATTTTTATTTTTCATTTTTTGTACTTATTATTTTTACCACCTAAATGAGCAACAGGGCTAACCTCACACCACTTTCCAGTGTGTTGAGTGTCACACATGGTCCCAACAAAACAGCAATCATCACTGGGAATGATCTGTAGCTAAAAAGTGTTCCCACATGCTTCCAGTAATCAGATTCCCCAAATGCCTTTCCATTTCCTTCACAGTCCCAGAACCCATGCCTTTCTAAGTTTTTTAAAACATTTACTATCATGCTTCTTTTCCTGCTGAAATTTTTTCTTTCTTTATGCCTTTCTTTCTTTTTCTATTTCTAGACCTCAAACTTTCTCATTCCTTAATTTTCCTTTTTTTTTTTTTTTAGTTGTTTATTTTGTAATCTTAGCACAAGACTTTTAAAAATGCAAGGCAGAAATCTTAAACCCTAATAAAATCTGTGGCTTTCACATGGGTAGGCCCATCTGTGATTGGTTTTTTTGAACCAGAACCCAACACTGAATATAACAGATTTCAGCCAGATGCCTTGGATTAAAATGATCAAGGAAAAGAATATAATAACAGAATTAAATTGACCTATTAACGTATTTTCAGAGGAAGAATGAAGAGTTGAATTCCCAATGAAAATTGACATTTTCTTGAAATAGGAGTGTATAACTGAGGTTTCCTTCCATGTCCCCAGCAATGTGGCAATCCAATAAAAAAAAAAAGAAAAAAAGAGGTAGATTTGTTTCAAACAATAAATGTCTGTGAAGCAGCTGACATTTTTAATACTGTCCATTAAATCAGGCAAGAGAGACTAACAATAAAAATATTACAGTAAAATGAGAGGAAGGCTGAACTCCTTGAGATGATGATTAATATGTTTTTACAGAAAAAAAATATTAAAAAGAGAATGTGAAGAAATTAAGAATCTCTGGCCTATCCAAATGCTGAAGATCCAGTGTTGGATTTTTTGAAAGCAGCCTGGTCTGGTGGAAGGTGTACCTGCCCGTGACAGGGGATGGAATGGGATGTTAAGGTCCCTCCAACCCAATCCATTCTGTGATTCTATGACTCTATAAAGAAGAAACCAGGAAAAGTGTAAGACTGCATTTTTGAGTAAAGGGTAGAAAATAATGAGTGGTAAATCCTTTTAAGAAAAGAAGCAACTTAAAAATATTCAATACTGAGATACCACAACCTTAACCAGAAAATGTCAGTGTTCATAGATGTCCCAAGAATTTTGGTTTTACCAGAATGAACTAATTTATTGCCCTCTGGTAGCAGCAGTGTTGCTCAGGGGAGCACTCCAGGATACGAGGGAAGTATCCATGGGACGAAAAACTCTTTCTGTGTTCTCTATGTTCAATGGAGAGAGAAAGAGAAGAACCCAATCAATTACCCCTCAGAGCAGGAGTCAGTTTTGGATGCTTTCATGGATGGCCTGATAGGACTTTTTTCCTTCTATAAGGAGTTCAGGGGTGCTTGCTTCCACAGCCTAAATGTGTCTCTGGGAAATGAACACTGCTAATTAGTATAAGTCTTTCATGAATTAATAAACACCAGGTTTCCAGACCTTCCTTCTAAATATTTTGAATCTAAATGAATAGTCTGTTTTTCCAAAAAAACCCCTAACCCCAGGCTGATCTGGTAAGGAATCACTAATTGGTCAACACTTTCAGGCAGCTTTTGAACTAAACATTTCAGAGTCAACTTCAGATTATCTTTGTAAATAATTTAGACATTAGCATTTTACAAGTGTAGCCTCTTTTTAGCAGAGAATGCTTCTTGTACTAAAAGTCAATGTCTCTTCTGTTAACTTGAAAAAATGCCTCCACAAAACCAGTTGTTTATTTTTAAAATGCTGAAAGTAAGCTGCAAGGATTTCACAAATATTTAACATGGCCATGAGACTTGGAGTACTTCTCATTGAAATTCAGAACAGGGAGAAAAAAAAATTCTCATTAAGACAGGGGAATTCAAAGGTAAAATCACAATAAATCTTTATTATCGTGTAGATCCAGTGTTAATAAAAATGTCCTACTAACGATTGTTTTGTGCTCATAGAACGTATCCAGTGGCCTTGTACTCTTGTTCAGAAAAATTAAATGGGAAGCTGGAAGGTAATTTGGCATATGTTCAGTCTTTTTCAAAAAGACTTATATAGGACTATGCAGAATGTGTGTGTGTGTATTATACTAAAAAAACGAGAAAAAATAAAGTAGTAATGAATAGACACGCTCTGCTCCAGGGCTTGACAATACAGACAACACGTTATTGAAGGTGGAGGAACAGAATAAAGAATATAGCACCACCTTCTCCTTCTCATATTTTAGCACCTTATTTCCTTATTTATTCATAAGCTAATGTAAAGCTTTAAGGCCACAAGATCATTATTAACTCAGCAGTAAAGAAATACAGCTTTTGCTCTCTTGCTTTATTACCTTCTACAAATGGTTAACATACTTTCTTTTCATTCTATGCATTGAAACTACTTTAGAGCAGAAAGGTGAGAAGAATTTACACCATGTGTAAGCAAAACATCTGCATTAAATTAGCTTAAAAGAAAGTCATAACTTCCCATCAGGACACAGAGAACATTTATTCAGTTAGTGCAGATTGCAAGTAACAGGCAATCAAACAAATTACCAGGGAGAGAAGCTGAATTAACACACAGCCACTATGTACTCTTCAAAGCTGAATGTGATTAGGATTAGAATGTGACTCTGGGTTTTTCAACGCAGCAGAATTTAGAACAAGGTAGGGGCAATTAGTCTGCAACTGATAGGATCATTAGCTGGTTACAAGAAGAACCATGGTTTACAGCTAATGTACATTTCTACAAGCAGCTGATCAAAAAGCAGTTTAACATCTTGTGTCTGAAAGAACCCTCTTGGGCTATAACTGTTCCGTTTTTCCATCTTGTTTCAGATGTTACAGATTATTCCATGTGATTTGGAGGAGAATTAATTTAAAGAATGGACAAAGATAAATCCACCTGAGTATGAAACGTTTTTAACAAACCACACCCTGGATGTGCAGCATGTACTCTGTGTCTGTGTAGTTAGATGTGTAGTGACGAGTACTTGTATTGGCAATAGGTCTTCTGGATCAGGAGGAACAATGCCTCTGTTGCCCAGGGAAGCTGTGGCTGCTGCATCCCTGGCCTGGAAGTATCCAAGGCCAAACTGGGTGGGGCTTGGAACAACCTGGGATAGTGGAAGGTGTCCCTGCTCATGGGGATTGGACGGGCTTTTTAAGGTCCCTCTGCACCCAAAACATCTTGAGATTCTGTGATTATGAAAACAGTCACATGCAAGCCTTGCCTAGTCCAGAGCTAGTCAACCATAACTCTCAGAACTCTGAGTACAAACAGTAACCTAACACTGCCAAGTCCACCACTAAACCATGGCCCTAAGCACCACAGCTACACACCTTATAGATCCCTCCAGGATAGGGACTCCAGTACCTCTTCCAGTACTTCACCACTCTTTCAGTGAAGAATTTTTCCCTGATCCAGCATGACCCTCCCCTGGCACAGCTTGAGGCTGTTTCCTCTGGTCCTGTTCCCTGGGAGCAGAGACAGCCCCCACCTCCCCCACCAGCTCCACTCTCCACCAACAGGGAGTTGCGGAGAGTGAGAAGGTCCTCCCTGAGCCTGCTTTTCTCCAGACTGAGCCCCTTCAAGCTCCCTCAGCTGCTTGTCATCAGACTTTTGCTCCAGAAGAGCATATGAATAATAAGCCATGTGTGGACAGGACCCAGGAGAGGAAATTGGCTTCTTTCATGAGGTCATGCTTGGAAGGTGAAGGATCAGACAGCTCACACAGTTTCTCCTGGAAACAGAGATCTGTGCTGCAGTTCTGGCTTAGGAGAAGACAAGCCTCAAGAAGGCACAAATGGCAGAAATCTCCATGACCTCACACATTAATAGGGGGTTTGGATCAGGTCATAGAATCCCAGAAGGCTGGGTTGGAAGGGACCTTAAAGCTCATCCCTTTCCAACACCCTGCCATGGGCAAGGCCACCTTCCACTAGACCAGGTTGCCCCAAGCACCACCCACCGTGGCCTTGGACATTTCCAGGGCAGCCACAGCAGAACAAAGGACCACAAGGATTCAGGGAGCACTAGACCCTATTTCACAGTGAAGATAATGGTGAAATGGTTTACTTGACCTTGAGTTGTTCATCTCTTAATTTTAGCATTAGTCTTAAAATTTCAGTCTTCTCCTTATACAGATAATTATGTTTCTGCTCCCAGTATAGCTAATTCTATGCTCAGCTTCTCTTGTAATTTTAGAGGTGCCATTTTTTTCACATTTTCTTTTATTTTAACTTTGTGATTTTGTAGATTTTTTTCTTAATCACTTGTCAGATAAAATTGATGAATTCTGGGTAACTCTACTCTACTTGGCCAATAGAAAACACCAGGATCAAAAAAAAAAAATCTGGTCCAACACAAGGTGGGGGAACTGTTGGTTACTTAAGGCTCTTACCCTTAAGAAATTGAAAAAAAAGAAGGCTCTTCTGGTCTTCAGCTACTAATTCACCAAGGTCCCAGATCACCAAAGTCACCAGATCACCAAGATCACATATGCTGGTCTTGCAATGAGGTCTGAGATATTTTGGGATGCTGAAGATAATGGCAGGCAGTTATGGATAGGCACCTGAATCCCACCAAGAGGGTCCAATATACTAAACAGGTAAATAACCTGTGCTGAGCAGGTTTTTCACTGTTTATTTAAGACCTTGTGATTCCCTTGATTTTTCCAGGGTAAACTGGCACACTCAGAGTTTGCCACCTGCATCCAAGGCTAAGAAAAGCAGGGGCAGAATTGCAGTGTCTGCATCATAAAGGCCAGAAATGCAACTCTCCTTATCTTCTTGCCTTATATGGAGGTGCTTTACATTCTCCTCCATGCCCAGACTCTGGAGATACAGGAAAATCAGTGATGGTACAGTAATGCTTCCTGCAGATGTGCAACATATGTATGTTTCTAACAATGTTTCAGCAGCATTTCTTGTTTGCAAACTGTGAAACTCAGTATTTCAGGCTGTTTTCCAAATGCTCATATTAAAAACAAAGCAATAAAAGGCAAAGCCAACCCAAACCATTATATGGCTAATTTAATCTAAAAACTTTGAAGGAAAAAAACCTCCAAGCAACTATATGCTCCTTGTAGAGAAATCTAATTTTCATCTCAACTTCTTATGTAGGAGAGGCTTTTTTAGTATAGTCACTTAAATGTACACTGCAAGACCGGAGTGTCATTCTTTTTATTCTTTAAAAAGTGGGATTTGTTTTGCTTGCTTTTTTTCATTTAAGCTTAGACCTTCAGCGTAATTTTAACACTGTGTCTCTATATTCTTAATGTCTCTAATCCTTTAGGGTAAGATAATAAATATTGCTCCTATTTTCTTATTACCCTTAATTGCTTTTCCCTTCGAAGGACTTTATGGCTGCAGTAACTGCACTAAAGAAACAGGTTAAAAGAATACCATGTACCATCAGCTGTCTCCAATTCAATTTAGAAGTGATAAATTGGAGGGTGAAGCCTATTTGAAATCTTCATGGACCATAAAAAATATCTCTTAGGCCAATATGTTGAAAATTTTGGAGTGAAATACACAACCAAGCTGACAAGTCACTTGATTACCACAAGCAACTTCTTAATTCTTTAAGACTACAGATTGTGTGAATCCCTCATTAATTTATTTACATACTTAGTTATCTCTGTTATATAGATATTACGGGAAAAGGAGGGAAAAACCCCAGTTAAGTTGATATAGGATTTTGTCATCATTTCAGTAAAAATTCAGACAAATCAGATGTATATGATTAACCATGCAGCTATTTTTAGAGCAGTATCTGCTTCTTTCAGAGCAATTTTTGATTACCACATTTTACCAAGCCCTGAAAAATCATATTTCATTGATATTTCAATGAAAAAAGAAAAAGCAAAAAGCAAAAAACAAATTCTAGCCTTAAGGTCTGAATTTTCAAAAATGCCTAGGGGAATTGTTGCCCATTTCCTATGTGAACTCAAGGGAGTTGAGGTTCTGAGGTTTTATCAGCACCCTGGTAAATCCTGCCTGCAGCTCACACAAGATAATACTGTTTTCATACTCATTCTGCAAATCAGAGTAACTCATGTGGATCTTGGTAACTCTCACAGATTGTCAGGAAGTACCAGCTTTCCCAAGGGAAATGGCAGTACCAGGCATGTTCAGGTCTGAAGTAGAAGGAAATTCAGAATTTTGAAACTACACCATCAGTGATGATTAATTCTACAACCTTTCCTCCTAACATTAAATATTACACATCTGTGCACAGGATATTTTCATTGTAAACCTGATCACAGGGGTTTTGTAGAGATGTCATAGTTGACTGCACTGGTTACCAACAGTCAAGGAACCACTAATAAAACACCATCAGTCAGTCTGTCTGCTATAGAATATTCAAAGCTTATCAGTCCTTGAGGATGGTAGGGGATTTAAAAATTTAATTTTTAAAATTTAAAAAATTAAATTACCAGCAGTGGTTAAGCAGGTCTAGACATCTGGTGGAGCTAAAAGAAGCCTTTGAGCTGCATTAGTAAACTCCAAGACTTGACAAAATCTGAAACAATATTCTGTATTAAGTCAATCAACTTTCTTGTGGGAAAGCCGAGGATAAAACAATACATAGCCATTAAGATAAAGCAGAGAGAAAAAAAACTATTAATAGAATCGTGAGTAGTTCATGACACAACATGCTGATGGTGTTCTGCTACTTTTCTGTCAAGCACTACTACCAGCAGTGCAGTGCGATTCACTGATTGCAGGACCTAGTTATGGATAGAAATAGATAAGGAGATGGGAAAAATAATTAATTTAAATTCAGTTCTTTACATAATAGTAAAAAAATAAAAGCAAAAAATGCAAAAAATTACCTTTAAAATAAAAAAAATACATAAAACTGGATGACAGCAAGAAGTAGCTTTCAGGAATGTAGTTTCTTGAAGACCTAATTTAAAGTAGTTCCTGCTGTGCTGACAATAATAGTGAACAGTTTTGATCAAATGTGTTGGCTATGAGTAAAGGTAAACATAAAACACAGAAAAGAACAATTATCACAGTAAAAAAAAATTACTATTTCTGTTTTTCTTTCCTCTAATATATGAATAAAGAATATGCTGAGATGCTAGATGGGCACGCGCTACTCTCTACAGGCGTAGAAAAGAGTAATATAATTCTGTTATCTCTCCTTATTTTACTAAATATATCTCAAGTGGATGAGGAAATTTATCAATAAAATTTACTGTGTGCCAGTGCTGTGTGCTCTGTCCCAGTGCAGATTCCTTAATTTTCTGTTAAAGACCCTTGTAGGGAACCTTGGGTGTTGGAGTGGGTAAAACAGCAGCAAAATACTGGTTAAAACAGAGAGAAGAAACTTTGGAATATAAGCAGGGAAACCAGGGTTTTATTTAACCATAAATTTCAGAATGACTTTTAATAGCCAGAAACATGAAGAGTAAGTTAACATTTTTTACCAATGCTTCAAAAACTAGCCAGGAGAAATATAGGTATCTCTGGTTTCATTCGTCTTGGGTTTTGGCAGGTTGTGGGTTTTAAACTGAAATCAAAGGCTGGTGATGCAATGTCTAGGAAAACAAAAATCCTTCCCTACAAATGAAATACTGCAAATTCTGCTTGGTCTTCAGTAGGGAAGATGATATTTTTAAAAAAGCCTCTTTTTATTGGAGGGCTGATAAAGATCTTTGTAAAAATGTTGGGATCATAAATGGGCTCACCTACACATGAGCAGCTCATTTTGGTTTTTAAAATGAAAAATAATGCTGGCAATATGGAAGTTCATTATTTACCTGGTTGCTTTGTTTTTTTTTTCCCCTCAGGCGATTTATAATGTTACAAATATTTTCTGCAGCACGTAAAAATGTCCCAATAATCTACGAGTATCTGGGTTATAGATCAACGAGTAAACTGGAGATAGGCTTGCACACAAGATACTGTAAAGTGACTCATAATTAATATAACTACTGAACTGTTGAAATAATAACAAAAACCTGCCTGTAAGCAAGGTTAAATCTGCCTAGAAGATAAGCGGCATTGGGGCTGAAAGTTCCTCCTTGGGTGTAAAAGCTCTGACTGCAAAACTCTTACCTTCACAGGAAATGCAGGCAAGACAGCATGTTGTGGTTTTAGCTAGACAGCTACAGAATTTTCTTTCTTCCCCCGGACTATCAAAGAATACTTAGCAAGACAAAAAACCTAGCCGGGGCTGGCTAATGGCTGAACTATTAGTTGCCTAGCAACAGGGCAGATAAGGAACTTCACCTTTGGTTCTTTTTTTCTCTCCTCTCCTGGGTAAGGAGAGGGAGAAGCAGGGGGAGTGTGGTTGGAACTCCGGTGGGGAGGAGAGGCTGGTGTGTGTGCCAGTGGGCTGAGGACCTGCTGCAAGCCGCAAACGCTGCCTGGTTGGTTTTTTTCTTTCTTCCTGCCGGAGGGGAGTTTTGCTGCTGCTCTCTGCTCAGCTGTTG
>JAYRBT010000093.1:9396397-9413221 GCA_036023395.1 Myiotriccus ornatus
TGTTGGTCTCTCTCTCCTCTGTCCAGTTGCAGAGGGAGAGTGAGAGAGTGGCTTTAGTGGGTACCTGGCATCTGGCCAGGGTTAGCCCACTACAGTGTGTTAGAACAATTTAAGCTGGTGGTCAGACTTAAATCACTTATTTGGCTACTTTAAACAGAACCAGTATTAATATGTGTTTTGCTAATGACACAATTCAAAAGATAATTAAACAATCCACAGAATTTTCTCCTTAGGAGTTGTTTTCATAATTTAGGAAACAATATAGTGATTTTCTATATAAAAAACCTCTAATATTCATTACAAATAAACAAGTTAATACAGCAAAAAGGAAGAGAAAGAGTCAGGTGCAGTAACAGACAAGAAGCATATACCATGAGAAACAGGAAAAATTTTTTTTTAGGGACAGAGCAAACATCTATCAGTAAAATAAGCTCAGCGAATCAATATTAGATGAAAAATAATGTTCTCTTCCAATAGTTAAAAAGATTCATCTTCTGTAACATTCCTCATTCAAAAATTTGTGTCGTAGCTTAAAATAATTGTCCATCTCTTTCTGTGGCTGACAGAGTAAAGACCCATTTCCAGTACTATAAAGTCCTCTATAAAAAAAACCAAAACAAACTGAGAAGAAGCTGGGTCTGGCTCAGCATTTTAACAACACTCTCATTTGATCACTTAGAAGCTTAAACACTGTAAACAGATGCTAGAAAATGAATGTGAGTAGATCCAATGACGGCATGATAGAGATGGCTTTATAAATGTATAACAAAAAGAGGATAATTATTTGGAATAAAATTTTGCCTTTTTTTTCAAACGAGGCATTTTGATGAGAAAAAGATGGTTATGTATTAAACTGAAAGACTAATTTCATTGCAGCACTAAGACAATCCTTTTCCAACGGCATCGATTAAAAAAAATCCCAGTAATATTGTCTAATACTGGAGATTAGGCTGGCAGGAAAATACCCAACCCAATTCTATTGTACTGATGGCAATTATAACATTTTTTAAAATTAGGTATAACGGCTGCTTTGCGCATTTTCAAGCAATCTGTTATCTTTATCAGCAACTGCTTTTTCTCCTTAACCGTGCTTAGTTGATCCCATCACACACAATCAGCAGGAGAAACATTTGAATATGATGTTGCTGTTGCCCTGAAAAACCCAACCATATCACCAGTTTTAAGATAAAATACAACAGAACCGTTGTACAATTGCAAAGTTAGGACTAGGATAACACACAAAACAATTTATGCAAAGAAGATGGTGGAGGGGAGAGAAGAAAATTAATAGTAGAGAAGATATGGGTTTTGAGGAAAATGTTAATTCTTTTGAATGACAGTCTGGGTTAGAAAAATGAGATATGAAATGGCAAAAATCCATTTACAAGAGCAGTCTCCAAGCATCTGAAAGATCAGTAGCACCTATTTTCAATAATCTTTATAGACTCAGTGCCTCATTTCTGGGCTTATGGCAGGAAATTCTGTAACACTTCCTTTAATGTCAGATACTGAAGAAATGGAGAGTGGGATGACCAGATGGAGTAACAGTCTTGGATTGTGTCCAGAAGGAGCCTAAGCACTCCAAAAACTAGCAGCATCATTTTTAAAGGAAGAACAAGAGTGTCTTTGAGGAAGCATGTGGGGGAATTCATCCCCAGGTTACAACTGAGCTGGAAAAACACGATTTTGGTCATCTTATTTATTTAACTTTCCCTTCACATAAAAAAAAATACTTTCTTCCATCACTAGTGATGGTGTTTGGGGTAAAGGAGTATTGTCTGGCAAATGTGGAATTTGCAGAGTCTAGATCACAACAGATTTTCAACAACTGCAGCACCAATACAGGCGAGTATTTTTCTTATACCCGAAAATGCACAATCTGTTCACAGAGACACAAAATATTTCAAATTCCTGCCTCGGAAGCTAAATTATGAATGCATCAACCCAAACCACTTAAAACAACCTGCTTAATGGCTGCATTTTAAAACACATGTAGAACTGAAAGTTTTCCTTTTTGACAGAAAACTGAGTAAAACAGTAGCAGCTCATGACAGAGAAGAATTTATCTCTAGTGCAAGTAGCATTTAAGCATGACGCAAACATCACCTCTCGGCAACCATTATCACAGCAGGTGCCCTGAGATATATGTCAACACACAAGCTTTTAAACAGAGGAATAGTAGATAGCAAAGGCGTTTAGGCAAGGATACCTCCCAAAAACTGCTGGTGAGAACGGATCTTTTCAAGTCGTCCACATACCACAACAGTAATTTTTAAAGGCAGTCAGTAGGCTTTTCTCTAACTTTATAGTCTTTCTAATTAAAATTATAAAATATAAACTAATAAAGGCACGTGGAGAACATTCAAAAGGCATGGAATGCTAACTCAGTAAATATCATATTGCTAGGCCAGCTACTTTAGCAAAATCCAGAAATCTGTGTTAAATGCCTTATTTTAAGCCTATTTTAGGATATCATAGAATCACTCACTACTGGGCTAATTCCTTGCAATATATAATGACTGAGGGAACAGGGCACACAGATAAGTTTGCTTCCACCTGCTTTTTCTTACAAATGTGTTTTGATTAAACTCTGCAGAAACAGCATAATGATAAATTTGCAGTCAGTGTGTTAAAAGGTTGCAATATAAACCACTCTGTTTTAAGGAAAAAAACCCTACCCAAACAAACAAAAAAGCAGAGAACTACCAGCAAAGAGAACAAAAATGAACTGATGAATTCAAATGATAGACATGTCTCTGTTACAGAAACATTACTTACACTTGAAGCATGTGAGACCATCTCTACCCAAGGACTGAATTCAGAATAACCAGCCTATAGTAGAAGCTAATGACCAGCTTAAGCACTGAAAAAACAAGTGGGTTTAGTGCCTTTTTGGGGTTTGCTTTTTTTTTTTCCACCCCCAAACAAGAAATGTTAGGATCCTCTAAATTATCCTCATGCAGAATGATATTCAGGAAAAGGTAAATTGCTCATATTCCTGTGAAGTTACTGAACTGAGTATACAGCCATATGACAAATTAACTAAAATATGAGTATTTCTTCACAGCTTTCTTTTTGACCAGAAAATAAGTAGTATTCCTGACACTTCAAGGACACAAAGAGATTGTGCAAGTGCTCAGATTAAATTTACAGGTTCAGATTAATTCAAATATAGCCAGACTTAGAACAGTATGAAGAATTTTAGAATGTGAGGATTAACTCTGCAGGCCCTTGCCATCTGTACTTAATTAAAAACCCACTGCTACCCACAGGAGCAAGAACACACAGCAGGAAATTTCTGTTGAGTCTCTGCACACCCTTGGTTTCCTTGATGGGGCTAAATATGACACAACTGCCTCTCTTTCATGTGGAGAAACATTTTCATCTGCTTTTCCACCATAAAATTCAACAATAAATTTTTCCTTCTCTTCAGAAGTTGCTAACTGCTTCTTCAACAAGCTGCTCTAAAAAAAGAAGCTTTTGGCAAATTCCAGGATCTTCAGTAATTCCAAAGTTAAACAGATGAGACAACTGCTCCTTCCTCTCTGCAAAGTGTTGTAACTTGGGAGACAAAAATAGTAATTGTATTCCTAACTTGCTTAGCAACTGTAGGTAAAAAAACTAATATGCCATAATTTATATGTGAAAAGAATGCAGGGGATTCGTAGCCACGTCTAGTGCTATTGAGGGTTCCCACTGAGAACTGCACTGCAAACTGGCAGCTGACTGAAAACACGGCTATTTTCAACAGTTCAAAAAATGTAAATGTTTCACCGACTGGTCAAATAGGCTTCCACACTGGTGATTTATTGCAATCTCTCACATTAGTGACTTGTATAAATCACTCTTGGGCTGAAAACAACCTCTGTGCACATCTTTATAGTGAATTTGTGTGCTGAATCAGTCTTTCTGGCCCCAGTTGTGTCAGAAGGTGGTTTTGAGCAGCCTCAATTAGACAAAGATAATTTCTATGAGCAAGATTTGCTACAGTGCACAAAGCTGAAAGTAAACACGCTTTTCCAGGGAGCTTTGGAAGGACAGAAGGGAGGAAAAGAAAATTAATGTCTCTTAACAAAAGAGGAAAATTCAGTGAAACAAAGCTGCAGCTATTGTTTTTGTTCGTTAACAAAGGAAAAATTGTGGCTGCTGGGGATAGTAGAGGCATCCTGACAGCAGAGTTTTTTGCAGCTGAGGTACCAGAGACATGAAGATCAGTTGGGCTTCCAGAACTTCATCACCTACACATGGCAGAGGTAGGATGGTTACACTCAGAAACAGAAGAATACAAATATAACCCTAAACCAGAGAACTGTTCCCACACCTGAAACACAAAGGAGACAAATATTTGGGAAAATGCACATGAAACTTTACCTGCAGCCACTGTGACTGATCGTTGTGGCCCGAGGTCCAGGCGTTAACCTTGCCTTGCTTGTCCAGCCGGGCTTTCCTGGGCTCCCAGGCGAACATGTCCATGTTGAGTGTACGAAAAACACTGGAGGCAGTGATTTGAAAGTCCTGTATGTGTCCTGATTTCATCCCCAGGGGCTCAGAGCAACCTGGAACAGCAAGATAATGTCAGGGGCACTATCTGCTTATCTCTATGAGTGGCTTAGATTTTTCTGTTGTGGAAAAAACTCTGCAGTTCTCAAAGAAAAGGATTTAATCAAGACTAACTACTGTTGAAGGAACAAATAAATGAAAAATAGCCAAATTGAAGACTTCATTTCAACAATTGCTTGGGTGAGTCAAAACCAAGACAGAGAATTCAACTTGTCTTATCCTGGCATAAATTTATGAAGACAAACAAACTGAAAAGATAACTTTTGTCTCTACTTATCTTGGTTTTATTTTCCCATCCAGTGGCTTACTGTTGTTTCCCCTGTTCAGCTTGATTTTCTCATGATTTTATGTCACCCTACTTCAACCATGTGTTTACCTACTGAGGAAATATTAATTTTTCGTAAAGCCACTGCTGAAAAGCAAAATGTTAACAAGTACTGAGATCTTTTACAATTCTAAATTACTTGACATCTGGCTAGAAATCTAGAAAGTACAAAAACCCACTGAAGGAGAGGAAGACCACAGAAAAACAACTGTGAAGAGTGAGAATAGTTGGAAATTATCACTTAAGAGAAATCAAGAGTTAATGGGTTTTTGTTTGCAGATGTCCTACATAACTGAGTCATTTTGGTTGTAGTAAAATATAGATCTTGGGCTTCTCCTTTCTCTGTTCTCCATTAAAAAAAAAAAAAAAAAATCAGTTTTCTCATTTCCTTTCTGCCCCAGTAGCCAAAGGCTCTACATTCTCTTTCTCCCATAGGTTTAATACACAGAATTAAGTGGAATTACAAAGACATTTAATCAGGAAGGTAAGACCATAGGCCCTTCGAGGAGGCTAACAGGAGGAGAAAATACACATTACCAGAGATATATAAGGTTAACATGATCTTTAATGCAGTATCTTCTGTATCTAAATTTTGAATATTGACATTTCATATTACATTTTTTAAAAAAGTCCAAGAAATTATAAACATGTGAGAAAACAAAGTTAACTTTTTTAAAAAAAACCCAATCTTTCAGAACTTATTCTCAGTGCACAAATGAAATTGCACAGCCTTGTCTGTAGAATGGACTGCCTAGTTCAAAACAACAACAAAACAATATTCCTGGGAGTGGGAGGGAGCAATTGATAGTACAGATGAGACAGACTAATCTGTTGCTTTAGAAAAGGACTTTCCTTATTATTAAATTCTGAAGTATCACTCCAGGATCACAAGGGCTGTCAGCAGGGATGTTTCATGCCCAGAATCTGAAGGAGGCTCCTGACACAAAAGCAGAGGCTGTCAAAGTTGTGTTTCAGTGCTGGCCCAATCCATCAAAAATAGTTCTATCTTTTTTGAGCACTATTATTGATTTATGAAACAACAGCTGTATCTGCCTGTGCATGCGTGCATGGATTAATGGGATTTTACACTTGCCTGCCTCCTCCAGGGCCCCAGAGAGAGTGGGAAGACAGTTGTTAAAGGTAACAGGAGAAAGTGAGAACAATGAGAAACAGAATAGACAAACATGATGCAGATGTTTGCATCACAGCAATATAAGGCAGCACAATACCCTTGGTGCTGTGTCACAAAGAGCAACAGCAGACCCTATCTCTTCCCAGCTTCAACAGCAGTAGACGATGACTATTTGGATGGTCTACTTTGTGTCTGCAGGTAAGTCACGCCTCCCAGAAATGCATTTACAATGCTCATGTCTCCCCAGGACATCTCCTCCTCACTGCTCTGTGTCTTTCAGTTTGCTTTGCCATGTCCCTGTGACTTGGTAATTCAGTTTCCACTCACATTTTTGCCACCTGTTAAAGTTTGTGAGAGCTCATGCAGACATACTTATGGCTATGCCCAGTGGAGCATCTCAGCTCAGAATGCTTGAGATGCTTTGAATATCTCCATCTGTGATAAATAATACCTGATACCTCTGTATGTTTAATTCTATCTAAGTATAACTTATTATACTTCTTATTTGGTCTAGCTTGGAGAAACAGGAGCAGGGAAATAATGAGGATGAGTGTGGATTAGCATTTGAAAATTGAAAGAATCCACACAAAAGTGTGTGGATTGTTGACTCTCCCAAGGGTACAATCTTTTACTGTTCAGCCTGAATCCTGTACCATGACCTTCGCCTAGCTCTTCTTTCAAGAAAGCTCAAACCCTGAAAGGAAATCTTAAACATCCAGTGCAATGAAGGCAAGCTCACAGATGTATGTGCTTGCAAAGTCTGCATGCATCTTGTCTTGGACAAAAATTCATGTAGTATTGGCAAAAGCAGCATATGTCAATTATTTGAGAGCAAAGGTGGTTTTGTTTTGATTAATACTGTGATATTTTTCTTTTCTAAAAATTGAGAGATTTAAAAATTTTTATTCATATTGATGAATCATAGAATGGCCTGGCTTGGAATGGACCTTAAAGCTCATCCAGTTCCAACCCTCTGCCAAGGGCAAGGACACCTTCCACTAGACCAGGTTGCTGAGGGTCCCATCCAACCTGGTCTTGATATAATGATCATAGGATTCCTTTTCAGACTAGATACTGCTGAAAACAAACAAGGAAAGGGGAATCTGGTGTTATGAAGTCCCCTTTTGTGTGAGCTTTGCGTAAATGGTACCTATACATACTGTTAAGATAGAGAAATAGTTATCAGGGGGCAACATGTCCAAAGGAGATGAAAGTTACACACTCAGGAGATGCTGTGGGTGTCACATGGATGTTCAGGTTCTGGGGACCAACATCTCTCTGCAAGAACTGAGAAACTCAGAAGACCAAGAGCTGGCTGAATTGGTGCATAGGCACTAACATGCACGATTATCAACAGCATTTGGTGGAGACTGCTTCCATGGAGGCAGATGTTTGAATTTGTGACTGAATCATGAGTAAACGACTGTGTTGTGTGAACAGTGATCTGTTTTAAAAAACAGCAGCTGGATGCAGCTATTAATAACAGCTTAATGAATAAAGGCATTCTAACAAACAGTAGCTGTGATCTGTTTCTCCCCTCACATCAATACTCTGTTGAGGAAAGGAAATTTAGGACACAGAGATGCCCGAAACACAAGTGAGGCAGGAACACAAGGCCATGAAAATTAATGCCTAATTTATTGATGGCCAACTCTACTATCATTGATCGTGGTTTTCAATAAGGTCTGACTATGGGTCCTCGTGAGTAAAGCTATTTATGACACTAAAGCAGATTGTATTGAATATTTTGCTGAAGTTTGTCCTAAGAAAGAATTAGTTTTTATGATGATCTGGTGCTTCAAGTCTCCTCTGTTCAGCAGTGACTCTCTCCTCTAGCACCAGGACATGTTAGAGAAGCCAGAGCTCTCAAAGGGCTTTTCTGTCCAAGACAGATCACCTGGAATTATAAGTGAATTAGTCTCTATAATTCCACTCTTCTTTCAGTAAGGCTGAAATTGTTCTGCTGAGCATTGGCTGCCTACAGTTTTAAGAAATGATGACCTTGAAACTGTTAGGACACCACTGAAATGAATTCACTTCAGTAGCTTTCACAGTTCTTTGAGCAAAACAATTCCTGGTCATTCTGGCAAGGACTTACTCTAAATTGTGGTTCCAGAAATGGAAGACATAAAAAAAAATAAATCTAATAGACTAAAGCAGCTAGACAGAAACTTCTATTTACTTTTATACCTATCTGTTTTGGAAAAGGACTACACTGAGATTAATGCATTAACTTTTCATTTCTGAATCTGTTTTTGATGCCACTAGAGGACTGAGAGTTATTTAACTCCAGCTGTTTTGATGTATCATTCGTGAACTGGATGACTATTGTTTGTACAGTAACCAGACAGCCACATAAAAATCATTCCTAAATGAATTCAGTGGAGTGCTCCTACCAATAAAAGGTTTATCTCTTGAAAAATATAAAAAAATTTACATGCTTTACTGAATTTGTAAGAGAACATGGTTCATGCAGAGAGTGGATGGAGGTCAGGCTTTACATTTCAGAGCTACACTACGAATCTTAAAAGGGTTTATATTGGCTCCAATTGTTCATTACTTTTTCTGCGAGATGCAATCCCTGCTCCTGCAAAATCCACAGAACAAATCCAAACTGAAATCTTGATTAAAGTAGCCCAGCCAAATATGTCTTGTTGCACTCTGAGTGGCCCTGGAAGGCAGTGGAAGCATGTTTGTCCTTCGGAGTGTGTCACAGAGCACACTGGTGGTGTCACCCAGCAGCTAGGAGGAATAACCCACATCAGGCTCGATCCCTGCTGCTCCAACATATGGCACTGATCGGCCAGCTCTAGGGTCTCAGGAACCATTTTCAACCCTTAGTTTAGGCTGTCCTGAGTGCACTTGTGAGTTAGAGACTTCCTGTTTCGTGATCTGCTCAGTGTGGTATGTTATGGGTCCTGATATCCATTGATACTCATTAAAACTGCCATAAATGAGCTTGTCTAGGTTACGTATAACTGGAGGCACACAGAAAAATTTACCAAGCGTTATTAAGTTGACACAACATTGCCTTACTACTATTACTGCCCTACTGTTGTCACTAACATCACTTAGCTAAGTGTTGCTGATTGTATAATCCACACAAAAAGAGGTGAGTGACTATGTGGACAAACTCAGGCACAAATGAAACTAGGTTTTGCCAGGGATGAAATGGGCGCACAGTTTAGACCTGCCCAGTGCTTGATGACTGCAGGAGTCCCACCTGTGAGTTCGCAGCCCAGGAGCTCCATTCTCAGCGTGCAGTGCCTCCTGCACACCTGAGGGTACAGCCGAATGTACTGGGACTTGATGGGCGGGGTGAACGAGTTGGCATAAGGGGTGTTGTTGTCCACATTCCCACGGAACACCTGTAACAAAAGAGCACACTTACAAAAACATGCCAGGAGGATTAATGGAGTTTCAGATAATTTCCATGTCTTGAAAGTATCTGTTCTGACTACCCCTGCAAGCTTTACCCAAATAGCAGCTGTTTCAGGATCTCTAGTGCCTGCCAGAAGTTTTTAAGCAATATGTCCTGCCTTTGGGTCATGTCATGACATTTTTGAACCAGGGTTTCTGTCTTGTCACTCCCAAAAGCTGAAGCTGTTATGCAACTAAATTATGCCTTCTTCTCTAATTAGTGTATTAAATAGTCCCAATTCAATCTGGCCTGCAATTATTTATGCTGATTGGCATTTGTTTTTTTCCCCTCTAGGTCAAAAAGCTGATCCAACTCCCACTAAAGTGACTGTAACCCTCCCACTGATCACAGGGGGAGCTGCATTAAACCTATCAGCATCCTTCTATTCACCCCCTCACTCTAACCAGATATCCTTGTACGGTGTTTTCTTCCCTCACTATATACCTCCGCACACAGCATTTTAATTTCCTAATAGAGAAGCTACGTCTAATGCTTCACAGTGCATTAGTTCTATGTCAACTTATACAGTAAAGGTTTTTTTTTTCCTTCTTTGTATGCATGACTCCATCAAAAATAATTGGTAAATGTAAACTGTAAACACACACATCTCACTGGATGATACTGTTTGTGCAGCACAGAGATTAGCATTGATGAATGGGTTCTATGTTTTCAAGGGTTAACACTAATCTGCCAGTGTAATAAAACTAAATTTAAAACAGAGTAATGAGTAATTACTGATAAACTAATTAAAATGAAAATCAGTTAAGGGTAATAAATAGGATTATTCTAGTTTGGGGAAATAGTATTTATAAAACCACCAATTAAAGTACAAGAAATTCTTAGCAGACAGAGAATGCAAATTTGTTGATGCTATTTTTTTTTTTTAATTCAGAGAAAAATAATGACAATGAAACCTATATCATATTTCCAGGCAATTAGGCTTATGTACCACTGACACCTCTTATGTTTTAGCTTCTAAAGGTGGCTAAAACATAAGAGGTATTCAGATACATATAACTTAATCTTACCATATCTTCCTTTGTGCCTTTTACTTTGTACATTGTCCAAGACTTCCCATCATTACTGTATGCAATTTTATAAGATTTTACGTATTCTGGACTCCCAAGCCTCTTGGCACCTTGAGTTATAACTCCAGTGACTCTCATCTTCTTCTGCAGGTTTATCTGAAATAACAGTACATTTTTATCACTAAGCATCTGAGGCACACAATTCTGATCTTTGATTCCTTTGATTCTTTTTCTTTCCTTTCTTAAATGACAGGAAAAAGCATAGCCGTAACATTTAAATTACTACTTTTACACTTGCATTAATTCCTTTTATCTTTCATTACTTTGATGTACAAATGCACACAATGAATGGAAAGGAGCTGAACCAAAAGCCTGGACTGTGCTTATTTCATCTGTATGGATACACATATATATACATATATTATGGTTATACAGAATATTACTGGTGTATTACTGGGATATTGCACATTTCTGGCATATAGGGTTACTGCTAT
Organism: Myiotriccus ornatus; assembly: GCA_036023395.1. Taxonomy (NCBI): domain Eukaryota; kingdom Metazoa; phylum Chordata; class Aves; order Passeriformes; family Tyrannidae; genus Myiotriccus; species Myiotriccus ornatus. The sequence continues at coordinate 9,407,358 of JAYRBT010000093.1, forward strand.
ATATATGTCCTTCCTGGAAGGTAAATGCAACAGCAGGATAATTTACCAAAGGCTGTGTCTTCTCTTCTATTAGAAACCAATTTGCAATACCATAAAAAACATCTGAAGTTAAATTCAGGCAAAATTTCTTTGTGATGCTGAAGATTTATGGCAGTTCTGAAAGCAAAGTATTATACTTTTTCTTGATTCTCACTGAAAATTCATATATCTACAGATCAATTCTAATTGATAATAATATAATTGATAATAATATAATATAATTATAAATATAATAAAATATAAATAATATAATATAATATAATTCTAATCCTAAAAGAGTCAATAGCAAAATATCAGTTAGTGGATGTGAACATGCCCTGTGTACTTGTCTGAGCTGATGGTAACACTTTGAAGTACAAAATCAAGATGTTCAGAATCAACAAATGAAGAGCTTAACAGTATTCCAGCAACCTTAATTTTAACTTCTTTATCCATCTATGGACATGGAAAGCCAACTATATTCCCCGAAAGTTCAGAGTGTGATATTTGAACCAAAAAACGCTGGCACTGTCATTCTCATCCCTGTGATGGAGCCAATCTGCAGCAGCTACACTCCCACCCCTTCTGGGCAGCTGAAATCTGCAACTTTTGCACCAAATGAATCTTAACAAAGAGCTGTCACATGGTGAGAGCTAAGTGAAAGAGTGTGATAAGAGAAGGTGAATGGAAATACTGGAGAGCAAACCACTGGGACCAGGTAAATAACTCATTAAACATTAAATGATGTTAGCACTTGCCTCCTCCAAATGAGTCTTATCTCTGCTCCCCAGTTAGTGAAGCTGGCCCAGTGCAATCCTCACTGTTTGGAATAGCAGCCCTAGCACAGGTAGACAGGGACTTGGAGACAGATCAGGTATCTGCTGTCCAAACACCTTAATCTCTTTATTCTTTGCAATGTGGTCTGAAGACTTTCTCCCCCATGGCAATATAATCTAACCTTTAGTAAGGATGTAAGATGACCAGTCTTCAGTGTTTCAATATCTCACTGTGCACACAGTGGGAAACGTGAGGGATTGTGGCTATTTCTCTGCTGCTTTTCTGAAATAGTTGGCTTTCGGTGTAGTTTTGCCATAGTTCTCCCCATAAGAAATTAATAAGCACTCGCAAACCTTCTGAATAACAATGCATATTTTAGAGGTTTAGATCCACTGAGAGAGGAGAAGCTTCCTACTAAAGACTAGATTTTTTTACAGGATCTTTCCCACATCGACCAGGGAAAGCTGAGGAACATTTTCAGTTCCAGTGGAGAGAATGAACTCATGCCAGGATTTTAGACAGGTAAAAATTAGAAGAGATTCATGCCTTTTTACAGTCTTGGAAACCTTCTTTTCCCTGGTTCCTGATCTCCCAGAGGGGAAAACAAACCCAAACAAATATGTTATATTCGTAAAAGGACAGCTACAGAGACTGTAAGTCCCATAACTACATAAAAAATTTAGTTAACGTGGAATAGTAACCAGTTAAAGATTTATGGAAGCCTCTTATGCATATTTCACTCTCTAGATGGAATTTCAAAATATTAATAAACATGCAATTTTTTATGTATTTACGAAATAATAATGAGGTGAATACCATCTCCAAAAGCAGATTAGAAAGCACATTCAAACAGAAACCAGTCATTGATTATTTTCTGACTGGTAGAAACTTCACATTTCACTGCATGGGAAAAGGAAGGTATAACGCAACACCAAATAAATTTTCACTGATCCAGTGATGCATATAACTAATATTCTTTCAACTTAACTACAAACTTTTCTTTTTGCAGAAAATAACCTTGGGGAGTTTCTTCAGATGAGAATTTTTGGGGATTCTGTTTACCCACAAAGAGCAATTTTGTAATGAAATCATGGCTTTAATCACTATCTATTCTCACACTGGCTCCTTTCCGCACCCCAGTCTCTACATCCAATGCACGAGAAATAAACCACTGCACTTCAAAAAGCAAAACAACAACAAAACCCCTGCACATAATAGTAATTAGGCGGTTGAGGGTTAAATGCTTCCAAATACTTTTGGTTTGCTTATATAGAAGTCCCCACTACTCTAATGTCATGTTTTGGTAACTCTGGTAGCTCCTTCCAGTGCATATGAATACAGGAGGAATTAATTGTCCCTTTGGGTCTTTGGGTTCTTTTATGTGTTTTAAATTTTTCAAGCCAGAGCTTAGCAAATATTGTAATATTACGACTGTGGTAATGACCACAGCTAAGCAGGTGATGAAATCTTTCTTACTTAATGTACTTCAGTAGGAAGCTGTGAAGAAATGTGAACTACCTCTTTTAGCAGTGAAAGCTTTTCCAAAGGTGTTTTCCTGTGGCCATTGTGAAGAAAAACAGTTCAGAAGGCTCTGCTTTGTGGATTCAGATCTGGGATAGAAAGTCATATATTTTAATTACATGGGTGACTGTGTTTTGAAATAAAGAGGTGAAAGTCACCAAGACAAGAATAAGACCTTAACATTTCTTTTCAGAAGAGGTAATAGCTTATTTACTTATTAAGGATCCCTTATAATTACCTAAATGAACAGGACAAAAATCAAGGATGATAGAAGATCAATAGTGTTTTGAGGAGTTTACCTAGTAATTCAAGCAGCAATGCACAGTAAAAACCTTGTGAGAAGAAGATACTTGTGTAGACATTTGAGGAATCAACTTAAAGAGAATAAAAAGGAAAGAAAAAAAAAGAGTCTCATCACTTTTATCAGCCCTACTTAAATTTAGTGTTATTTTGAGAGCAATGAATTCAGACTTGACGCTTGACCTCTGTTCAAGGACCCCTGTTCACCAGTAGCTCAGGAGTCTTCTGCATCCAGTAACTTCCATGGGACCTAATTCACCCAGCAGTGCAGGGTGTGCCCAAGAGCTGGGGAATAAAATCAACTCCCATTAATTTAAGAAGTCCCTGAAATTTCTTCTAATCCTGTTCCTTTCAGCCAGCCCACTACTCCCAGCTCCATGATTAGACAACTTTGATGATCCCAACAGGTTACAGAGTCATGGCCTTTCCTAACAGGAGGAGAAAAAGTAACCAGTGAGCCATGTTTACTGCTATCAGCACTGATTCTATGGGACTAATTATCTATTAGACAATTTTCACTGCTATAATAATGGTTTTGACTGCAATGACTCACTCAAATATGTTTTGGGATGCTAAATAATTCAGTTATCTACAATGATGAAGACATATCAAACCTAAATTTTACTGGAACCTGAAAAAATCTATATTGCAAAGAAAACAAAACAAATGAAAAAGAGTGTTTCCCCAAGAGAAAGTGAGAATATTAACAAGGTAATTCTATGAGTTCCTGTTGATTGTACAGTGCACCATTTTCAAAGGGAATTCAGAGCCAGTCCTGCAAATCTGCATTTGTTTGTGCAGCTCCACTTGTAGCTGGGAGTGAATGTGGGAGCTTGTTTTCTCTAAAGAGTCCAAAGGGCTCCACAAAACAAACACCACAAATAACTTCTCAGTGTGCTTAACAAACCTTAGACCTGTAGAAAAAAAAAAAAGACTAAACTTACAATCATAATACGTGAATGAAATAGAACAGCAGGGATTAGGGACAGTGCAGGTAGAAGCTGTTCATCTCCCTCTTCAATTTGTGATCAAATATCAGTATATTCAGTTTGTAGAAGCTATATACTTGACAAAAAAAAGATAAAAAACCACCAGGTTGCACCTGTCTTATCTATATTATTACATAATGGAGAGAAGACGGATGAGAAGACAGAGTGACTCTAGGAAGACAACCTATCTGATGCTCCTGGACGGAACACATAACCATGTTTTCTTCATTTGTTGTCACTCTGTTAGCAACAATACCACTAACAGTTCATACAAAACAGGTTTCCCTGAAGTCATCCTTAAGAGCAAGCTTGCCAGAAATGCTCAAATTAAAGTCTTCATGAAACCTTGGGTTTCTGAGACTTTAAATGTAGTTTCACATTCATAAACAGAAATTAATTTTATGGAGAACTAGGGTGTTTACCTTTTTCAGTTATGAGATAGAATAGCATTCCCATAAATAATTCTTTGCCTTTCTAGCACAAAGTAAATATATTTTTACTGCTACTCACCATTACTTATATAAAAATAAGGTTGAATAAGAAATCAAGATTCTACTGGCATTAAAAGGTTTATTACAACAACCTTTCCCTGATGATCTCATCAGTTTTTGAAGGAGTGAAATGTAATTTTTTTGTCTCCTTTTTTTTAAGTAATAATTTTGACAGGGCTAAATAGACAGCTCCCACAAAACCATTTTGTGATGAAAGATAGACCAATAGAAATGTCTGTAATAAACTCAGGAAAGAAACAACCTGAGACAATTCCTTTAATACTGAGAAATTCAGTGAGTCTTAAATCTCCCTCCAATGCTTCCTTTTCAATCTCCAAGCTCTGGAGCCCCGTGAATAGGGCTGAATACTGCTGTTTCATCCTGATACCACATTAGGAGCTGCAGAGCTGGACTTGCATGTGATGAGGAGTGGGGAGGTTGCAGCAGGTCACTTACTATTAATTTCCCTGTTGCAAAGCCCTGCTGACACCCGAGCACAGGGTGTTCATCTATCTTTCCTGCCTGTGGCTTTTTGATACTCTCCTAATCAGCACTGTCAGCAGAGCTGCTCTGGATTTAGTTGAGGACATTAATGCAGTCAGTACAGTGGCACTGAAACATGTTTTAACTAGAGCCCAGCTCAGCCAACACAGTGATTTATCCATGGTAACACCACACCTGCTGCTGGCATGATGGAAGGAGGACTGTTACATGGAGAAAAGCCAACATGTTTTACCTTTTAATATTCACACTCCAATGTAAATTATTGACTTCTAATAGCCTAGGAGAACTAACATAAATATCTCAATGTGTATATTTATAATATATATACTTAATATATAAATACTTTTAAAAAAAGTTTCTGATCCCAAACCATTTTGTTTCACTTAAGTGGATGTGGGTCCAGCAAAATATTTTCATAACTTTGCTATTAAATCTTCTACAAACTCATCCTCCTGATGGTGTTGTTTTCAGTCTGTCACACCTCAAGGTAACAACAAACAGTCTTACAGCTTTACTGTACTCAACTACATCTCAGCCCCAGTCAGTCCCTTAAAAGCCACACATTGCCTTTGCCATCTTCAATAAGACTTATTTACTTGATTCAAAGTAGGCAGGCTGAATCAGAGATGCAAATTGATCCACTAATTTAATTTGCCTCTCTATGAAAAGATCAGAATATAGGTTAAACCCTGATTGTCTGGAAAACAAAAATACAAAGATTTTTTGGCCCATGAAATGCTAATGTGGAGGAACATATGTTATGGGATTTATCAAAAAAAACACCTATTTCATTTGGCTTTTGTTGAGAACTTTCAATTTATGCCTCAGAGAGTTTACATAATTAGACAGAATAAAAACTTGCTTAGTCTGTTCCTTCTTACTATTAAGCCATTATTTTAGTCCCAAAGGTAGTTGTTATGAATGCAATTAACTGGATGATATGAATTATTCAAATACTGGCATGTTGGGACTGTCATCTCAAGAAGAGGCCTATAATCAATTTCATGTCTTTCAGAGGTTTGTGGCCCTGCAAAATTTCATCTTTTTTACAAGGTATTGATTAAATGAGTATTAACTATTTGAAATTTAAGGTCAACTCAGAAAGACCAAGGTCATTTATTGCTATTATTAGTTTCTTCATATACTTTGAACTTATCAGAGGTAATTTTTCTTATTTTTCTTTCTTTTATGAGGAGAGGCTGAGAGAGCTGGGGTTGTTTAGTCTGGAGAAGAGAAGGCTTAGAGGTGACCTCATCACTCTCTT
>JAYRBT010000093.1:9416698-9437072 GCA_036023395.1 Myiotriccus ornatus
CCTTGTGGCCAAGAAGGCCAGTGGGATCCTGGGGTTCGTTGGGAAGAGAATTTCCAGCAGGTCAGGGATGACTGAGGTGGTTCCTTCCAGCCTGACCCATTCTGGGATTCTGTATATAGACGTGTTTTTATCACACCAAAAAAATATAAATCTTAACATAATGTCATGTAATTTAACTTTCTCTTGAACTTTTGTTTCCTGAACTTTAGCTGTAACGAAGTAGCTTGAAACAGCATTTTTCTAAAAGTCTAGCAGGAGAGTAACTAAAAGTGAGGATCCTTTGATCTGCCAGTTTTGAAAGCGAGTGTTTAGAAGATGACCTGTTTGACTATCACATATTAGCATGGCATCATCTTACAGCTTTAGATCCTGTCCCCAAAACAGGGGGACTGTAGTTCCCACACATCACCACCACATAGGTTCTGGGGTATCTCCTTTTACTCGTGCAAGAAACCAGGTGGAGACACATTTGTTCATTTTTGTGTGTTAGCACTTTCTCGTTTGATTGCTTTTAATATCAGGATGGCAATTGTGGAAAAAAAAATATTTAGCTGAAATGGATGGTGTCACAGATGCAGGAACAAATGTGTTTAAAGGTCCTGTTGCTTTGGCCCTTCATCCACTTTACAAAGTAATTAAGGAGAGCTCGCACACGGGCTGACAGAGCACGTGATGGATGGTGTTCACAACAGCATCAAATCTCAGTTGCCATGGGGATGCTGACTCTGAACCGACTGATTTTGTGTACCTGAAACCTCAATCAAAAGTTGTTTGAATACATCTATGCGTGGGTGTTTGTGTGTATGAGGAATTAAATTAGGAGATATGATATGAAATAGATATCAAGATATAGGACTCCAGGGAGTTTATGGATGATTACACTAAGAAATAGGTACCCAGTCCTTTTTGTTTTCTGTCCTTCTTTGAGTACATAAATTACATTTTTGATCTGTAAGCTAAATGTGCAGATGCTGAGAGCAGACATTGGTACTGAGTTCAGTGAAGTCACTGAATTTATGGCAGGCTTTGTTTAGCTGACCACCTCTTCTAATTCCTGCAGTTCAAAGGTGAGATAGTTTTGAGAGAAGTCAACAGCACTTGCATTATTAGCTTCTGCTCTCCACTGTTAAGGGCTTTCAGGAACTTACTGCCATCCTTCAATATCCTCCAAGGAAATTCTTCAAATATTAAGTCAAATTTTGGAGTATTGAAGAAAAATCTTTAACAGTTTTTTCAGCGTCTAACTTAGCGGGTGAAGTCTTCCCATACGATGCATATCACCCTACACAATGACTCTGAGACAGTGTTTCCTAAGTTTCACTTGGCCACATTATACCAAGATGAGAGCTATATTAAGTAATATTAAACATTTAAGCTGTGAGAACAAGTATTTTTGGAGGCTGATACAACAGTACTCATGAATGAGGAAATGAACTTTGACAAAATGAATGGTTTGACAGATGGCAGTTTGCTTAGAGCTCTTGCCAACAGATGTCTGAATGAATGTTCTGCAAGACCTCTGTGTATTTTCAGTTTTATCATTTCATTAGTAAATAGCCATCACCTGGTGTGTACTTGCTCTTTGGAAGCTCTTGATGAGGACGCTTTTAATTTTTTTTCGTTTTCTTTTTTTTTTTTGATTAAAAAACACCCAGTACTTTATGGTTTCCTACTCAGGGGTAACAATGATGGAGCTTAGAAAGTTTCTATTACAAGTACTTTTTTTTGCTGTTACAGTAGCTATCATTAGGTTTGTGATAGTCACAGTCACAGATTTAATTATGCTATGGGACTGCAAGCCCCCAAAATTGTGAGGCTGAGCACCAGAGGTGGAATTGAAACCAAAACTGGTGTGGACACAGTTGTGTAAAAAACAAAATAAGCCAGAATAAAAATATAAATTCTACCTAGCAGAAATAATATTCCAATATATTTAGGCTTTTTAAAAAAAAATTAACAGTAATCACTTAAAAAAAACCCAAAAAACAAACCTACCAAACAAAAAACCAACGAAACCACAAAAGCAACAACAAAACACTAAATAAAGTAATTCTAAATTTAGACAGAAGTTTTAGAAATATTTTGCCCTGAAGCTGCTGGGGTAAATTCCTTTCCATCCCAGATCACCGATTTCTATTAACAATCTCTGCAGGAAGATTATTTGCTCATAGTTTCAAGAAATGTAGTGAAAAAGTTTTATTAAAACTGTGAAAAATTATTGAAAAAAGCAAAAAATATTATTTATAACAAGTGCAATGAGAAGGTAAATGAACACAATGTGTTTTATTTTGGAACGGAATACTAATATATTCAAATTGCCAATTAGAAGTTAGACACCTTTTTGATCAAACTGTTGTATCTCAGAATGTAAAGCTTAATCTGAATCTCAACACATAGTTTCAGAGAAGCCATTTAGGTAATAAATTAGAAAAAGGAAAGAATTAGAATGCTCTTTTCATATATTCTAAATAAGACCTCTAGTTTTTCTCTTCTGAAATTACATTTGACTTCCCAAGCTCAGTTATTTTGGATATTCTTGTATTCAACAAAAACTAGAGGAAAAAAGCTAACTACTCAACCTGAACAACTTTACTTTCTGTTTTTTGACTTTGCAACCAAATTGAGCAGTCCAGTTGTTTTGTAAATTAGTCCTTCTACTTATCACAATAATAAAATAAATGTTTGAATATTTTATTTAAAAACCTATTGATAACCACAGTGATGTCTCCAGAGAAAGAATTTATGCTATTTTAATGAAATATAAAAAAATAGATCTCTTATTATTCTATTCAATAATTTACATTTGTATCCAACAGTCTCTTACAACAGCTCAGGTGTTCAATCACATCTCCTACACCATGGCAGGGTACATTGTAGTAAGTGCATTTTCTTATTATTCTCTAAATGTAGAGTGTGATCAAATCTGTTTTTGGTGGCTGTGGGTTAACATTTTGTAAAAACAATTTCCATGTCCAAAAGACCACAAAATTCTTAAAAAAGAAGAAGTGGTAGTCTCTTAAAAAAAAAAAAACAAACAAAACAACCCACTCTATAGGCAGGGATCCTCTTCAAAATTTATGATTTTGGATATGATACAGACATAACAGAATCAACCATCCTGCACATGGACATATCTAGTCTGATTCACACTGCCTTAAAAAAGGAAAAAAAATTAATACAAAAATATAGATGCCTGCAACAAATTAATAGAGATGAAGTGAAATCAGAATAAAACAAACCAACAATTTTAAAGCCACAAATGCAAAAGGTCAAAAGAGAAAAGAGAAAATGCTGTTTTTAAAAAAAGAGTTGAAAAAAAGACTCATTACTGGACAAGGTAAGGTGATGGTTTTGGTTATATTTCAGGACTAATTAATGATAAATAAAAGCATGGGATTTTAACACCACTAAGAAAGTGGTAAGCAGTTCACAGGTGCTGTTTTACCCCAGCTAACCTCTGAGAAGAAACAGAGGCCAGCAGAACTTTAAAAGGCAGATATGACTGACTTTAATTTGCTTTCAAAACCACGGACATTGACCCTTTAAATCACAAGCCAATTAAATGCATTGTAGTGCCATTACTTATTACATGCTGAGAGTGTAAATTTAAAATGGCAATTTCAATTTTCAGTTCATTGGGAGAATGCAGGAAAATGAAATTACATACTAATTAGTTCATGTGTATTAGACACCTGAAAGATAAGAGCAAAAAAGCTCTGCACTCATTACAAGTGAGTTATAAGCAAAGCACTCAGACCTTTTATTTGCCAGGTTGCATATCAATAAAGAAATTAAATTACAAAGAAAATTGATAATGATGGAAAAAGGCAAAAATAGCTACAGGCTTACACATAATCATACTTTGCCTGACTTTGCCCATTATACGCAGCTTCCTCTACAATTTGTCTAGCATTGGAAGCTACAAGAGGGTGAACAGGCTATAGCTTCAGGTTCACTAAGCTAAATGTTCATTTACATTTCCCAAAAACAGACTTTCTGGTTTTGTAACTTTTCCCATTTTATCTCTGCTAAATATTAACATCATTTTTCATGCCTTCCTTTGGACCTGCTTCTTTGTCACTGGGAGCAGTGGAGAAGGTTGAGTGCAGGCTGCTCACAGCAGGGTTTGGGGAGGAGCTGATGACAGGATAAAGTGCAAACTCAAATAGCTCTTTGTCAGAGGTCTTTTCTCCCACCAGACCAGAAGGAAGGTAGCCAGAAACTTAAATCAAGAGTGAGTTGACTGTTTTGCAACTTCCACAAAGTTAATGAAGCCACTGCAGAACCTGTGCAAAAATGAGATGTAGGATTTCTGCTTCTCCTCTTCCCTCAGCAGAAACTATTCACCCGCATAAGGTCAGGCTGTGTTTGTCTCTTAGAGCTCATTTTATTCTTGAAGAACAGTTCTCTGATGTAAAAAATTACTATGCAGTGGGTAAAGTGTGAGTGTGTGGAGCTCTGTAATCTTGCCAAATCAAAACAGGGTTCCTGCAGAACACTAAACAGCAATTTTTTTCCCTACAAGTATCATCGCCCTAAAAATTCCATATTTTCTAGTCCCAAGTGTTTTAAAGAGAAAAGTCTTCAGAAATGGAAAGAAAGAAATCCTGTTAAGATTAAAACCTGTTCTAAAATTATGAGAGTACTTTTAATTTTTGCTCTGAACCAAAAAAAAAAAAAAAAATTTGGCAAGTTTTGTAAAAATTATAGATCAAAGTTTATTATGCAAGAAAAGTGAGAAGCAAAAGAAGGGACTGCTTGTAGCTTAGAATACATTAATCATATCACTTAATGCTTCTAGAAAATCCATACACACTATGGTAGTCAAAATCACAGAATAACCTGTATGGGATAGGAATTACTTAGATTTGATCCATTATCTCCAAAGAAAAAGAACAAATTGTTCAGAACTGATGTCATGGGCTGAGATTTATAAACACATTTTCTCCATCAGCCCAACATTCTTCCCAGGTAAGAGGAAAGGGAAGATTTCCCTGGGAGCAAAGCCCAAGGCAGACCCACTCGTGGTTTGGATACACAGGAGTCTGAGAGCTGCCTCCCCTATGTGTTGCAGCTTTGACAAGTGCAAAAATAATTGGAAGCATCAGACCATCAGACATCCCCATCCAGTTCATCTCCCAGAAAAAGATGTGTCTAGAGGGCCAGTGCTAAATGATTTTGAATTTTTTTCCCCAGCTCATTTAGTAAAGCCCACACTCTAAAGCAGCCCAAAAGCTACTGTAATGCTGACTTTTTCATTATCCATTAAAGTTACATTAGCTTTCTGCTTCTGTGGAAATAATTCTGTCCGAGTCCCTTAGTCTTCTCTTTCCAGTTCTTTTTTAATGTATAAATTTTAGACTTCCTAACCCCTTTGGTCTTTACTGATGAAAACTGATTTTAGATGCATTGAAGGACCTTTGTGTTTTCTCTCTGCAATAAATAACAAATAGTAACATAGGCTTTGTTTTCCAGAACTGACAAAATCCAGCACTCTTGCCACCCCAGTTCCAAAAAACTTCATCAAACAGCACTCGGTGTCTGCTCTCCAAACAAGAAAAATGAACAGGTAATCCCTTGTGCTTTTTCCCCAGATAATTTGGGAGCCACTCAGGAAAAATCACAAGTGGTAGCCACGACATAAGCTTGAATATCTCCAGGGCAATCAGCAGTAGGACAAGAGGGCACGGGCTTAAGCTGTGCCAGGGGAGGCTTAGGTTGGATATTAGAAGGAAGTTTACAGAGCGAGTGATCAGGCATTGGAATGGGCTGCTCAGAGAGGTGGTGGATTCCGCATCCCTGGAGGTTTTTAAGATGAGGCTGGATGTGGCACTGAGTGCCATGATCTAGTAATCCCAGTGGGGTTGGATCAAGGGTTGGACTTGATGATCTCAGAGGTCTCTTCCAACCCAGTTCATTCTATGATTCTATGATTCTATATATCATGAAAACCCCATAAGAGCAAAGAGTTACAGCAATCACTAGATAATCATTATGTTCATTAAAATACTGCCACAGGACTTCATATTCACTGCTTCATGACTTCCACTGAAATCATTTGCTGGGCAGAGAGAAATCCAGTTCACAATGAGGGCACTGCCATTTGAATCATTCCAGCAAAAACACCCTTGGGTGGGAATGAGAAAATGTGTATTTTCAGCCCCATGGATGAGGTCGAACTAACATCTGTTCCAGACTTAATTAAAACACTTCTTGTTACTTCTAGCACGATGCACTTGATACTTACTCTGTGTGCCCAGAGCAGCCCAGCAGAGAGGACCGGCTCTTCCTGCAGGCTCTGGTAAAGCCAAAACCACATTAAACCTCTCTAGAAAGATGACCGCGGAAGACTGCCCGTGTCAAAACATCTCCACCATGAGATATTGCTGTGATATGCTTCTAAGGACCCAACTACAAAATGTAACATCTGTGGAAAGCAGCTTCTTTGAAAGGAACCTTTATAAACCCGCTTTCCACAGTTTAGAGCCACAGTGAAACATATCACATTTTTAAAGAAAAAGATTTTTGCATTTGTAAGATCAAGATTATCACTACTTTGCAACTAAATAGTCCCTTTTAGCCTAGGCTACGTTTCTGACAGTGAATAAGAATCTGGCTGTTCATTAACCACTTGTCTTCATCAGTTTCTTAAGTGACACTGGCAATTGAATCAAGGAGATTTTTTTCCCCCTCAGCTCCATCTGTTACCTGAATCCATGGCCATCTGTCATTCTCTGCAGCAGTCCAGGCATTTACAAGACCCTTCTTATTAAGCCGTGCATAGTATGGGTACCATTTTTGGAGGCCAAAAAGAGCTCGATGGGTGGATGACGCAGTGATTTGTTGGTTTGACACAATCCCTCCTTCTATCCCTAGTGGGCCAGAGCATCCTGCAAATGGAAAAGGAAAAAAGAAACGAATGCAACTCAAATAATCAACTCTTTTGAGTCCCAAGTAGCTGTAATTACAATACCATACAAATAGATCCAAAAAGGCATGCCAAATACAGCTTAGAAGGAATTTAAAATACTTGACTAGCATCTTGTTTTTGTAGAAATTAAAGAAAAAAAGTAAAAAATACTTCTGGTAATTAACTATTCTCCTTGTAAAATTAGTGTAAGGGATTAAGCTTTTAGTTTGCTCTATCTAAAGAGCTGAGAATTTGACTTTTATGGACACAATGAAAAAAATCCTCAAATTCAAATATTGAAATGATTGCTAAAAGCAAATTTAAAATTCTGGAATTACTGCCAAATTCCATATTACTGCTCTTGCCCCAGAGGTTAGCATTTAGACAACATACCACAAATTGTTATTGCTAGTATTTTTTAGAAATAGGAAACTAGACAAGTTACTGTTTAGTTACACCAAAAATATTTAAAGGTCTTATACATTTAATCATCAATCACTAAGTGTGTACTGCAATATCACAGTGTTTATAATTTCATGTGTGGCATTCATCATTAATTTATTCACCAGAAATACTTGTAGACATAATTTTTTAAAAAATCAAGATATTTCTGCTAACATTGTTTTCTGAAGCCACTCCATTTGGGTACAGGAAGAAAAACACTCTGTTATTGTGAACAATCTAAACTGAGAAAACTTTGAAAATTCATTATATACAAATATATTTGCGGTCTACCTACTACTCAACACCCCGAACCAGTTCCAAGTAAATGAGATTTTTCTTTACTCAATTCTCATGCCGTATCTAAGAGAAGGTAACTTCAGGAATTATTCTGGCAGCCAATATAGGTCTGTTGTCCAAAAGATCTTCTTTTTTTGTGGGTCAACTGCACTTTGGCAATTTTGGGTACCACAGGAAAGGTGTTTACTCACATTTCCGAGTTTCGCAGGGACCTTGCAGTGTGTCACCTCAAACTGTACCCAAGAATGAACTCTGAAATGCCCACGTGGGCAGAAAGTCACAAATAATTTAATTCCTCATTAGTTTAAAGGCACAGAGAAGAAAAAGTGACCGCTGCAATTTGCTCCTCTTGCCAGGGAGACAGTGCAGGGAGCCACTGGTGGCACAGTCCCCAGGAACTGTGTGTCACTGGTGATGGATCAAAATATAAACTAAACTGAAGTTTTAAGCTGGTTGTGGAGGAAGTGCCATGGACAAGCACTTACAGGTGCTTTGAAAAAAGGTAAACCAAACCTCACATAAGGGTGGGGTTCAGGGTGTGATCCTTCAATGCAAAACCCGGCCAAAACTTCCAGGATATCCTTAAATGTAATCCTGGCCCCACTGAGATTAACGACTGACTTGCACCACACGATGATTTCACACACGTTTTTAATGCCTCATGAAGCTGGGCTAGAATCTACTTTTCTTTATCAGCCAACAATAAAGGTTTTGCATCCAGCACTCGACTGATAATAGTGCTCAGAACGAAGACAGGGACCTCTCTCCCATTGCTGTACCAGGCGCGCAGTAGTGCCACGAGAAAACAAATCTTTTGTCACCAGCACAGGCAGGCTCAATATAGAATGTATTCAAAAAGCCCACATATGTTGGAAAAGTGTCATTCTTCATTGTGTTTTCATAACGCTCTTACTTAAGAATTGAAAGACCTATTCAAGTCTTAGCTCTGTCTCAGCAATATTTCCATTGAAGGAGAATAAAATTCTTTGGTATATGAACTGCTATATCCGCTTGCAAGCCAGAGGTAAACAACTTTACTTTCCTAAGGAAAGTGCATATCTTCAAAAGTTTTGTTGTATTTACTTATTAAAATATTTACTTATTGAAAATGGAAAGAAACGCATACGGATGTGTCTGTGTGTATGTGCAGCTCACAACACAGAGAGGACACTTACAAAATTAACCACCCTTAACAGCTGCAATCATAGATAGATAATTATTAAAAAATAGAGATGTGAGAAAGCGGGAGAGAGGTTTCCAAGGGGACCTTAAAAAGGAGACAAGTTGAAAGCATATTAGTTAGTTAGGTGTGTTAGTTAGTGCATCTCTTGGTGGAGATGCATTAAATGTTATTTGAAACGTGTGAAATCCTTACAAGAGAAAGTTGAATTTTCCTTTCTAAATTGAAGGCAGTTTAATTACCAAGTACAGCACTTAACTCTACTTTGACCATATATGCTCGTAATTGTTTATCTTCCTTATCATTAAGAGGATTATTCCTGAAATCCAAAGCCAATCTTTACCTTCAGGGAATAGGTACTTTATTGTGCAAGCTTCTTATTTTCATTGCAGCTCCAGTCATGGTTTGTCACATTTGTCACTTTTTCAACGTGAGTTAAACCTAAAATTTACCACTTTTAAAAGTTACAACCACCACATTAGAGATATTCTGGTGTTTAGTACAGGCATAACAATGTGATGTATAGGGAGTATGAGACCGGATAATAATTTCTAAGCAACATTATAATTATAAGTACATTTCTTAAAAGATCAGAACATTTTGGTATTTTTTAAAATTTATTCAACAGCCAGGACTTCAGTAGAAGTTTTGTTAGGATTCTGTGAGTAATCTCCTACCACTGTTATACCTGTCCCTTCACTCACCCTTTAGGTTTTCATTTTAATCAGATAGTATTTGACAAGAAAACCTTTCAATTTACTTTATTTTATCAGTTAAAATGAAATATTGAACACAGTTTTGGATAGTCAAATACCATGGCAAATGGACTTCCCTTAGCCATATGCTCATTGATTTCTTCCAAATACTCCACTAGATTAGCAAGTCATTCTTTCTTCTTATAAAAGCTCCAGTGGGGCTGTTACTCTTTAAAATTCACAAGAAATTCACCTTTCCTGAAAACTCTCAACTGAATGACCTGTCTCTGGTTCCACCAAACATGTTTTATCTGTAAAGGACTGGTTACAGACTAATTTCTTCACAAGATAATAAATTTCAGACACAAACAATACTTTTCTTTAAGTTAAGGTGTCAGTTATTTCTTTAAGTGTTTAAGAGGTGTGATATGCCATAGACCACTAACAACAAAGAAAACAAGCACTGACATAAAAAAGCCCATTTTTAGTAGTGAATGCAGACACATTGGGGTATGACAATACACTTGAGGCAAGAAAGTTAAAAAAAATAAATTAAAAAGCAATTTAAAAGCTGCCTGACAAGTTCATGATATAGATTGGTAAGGAAGATTTTGTCATCTGGAATTGTTGTTTTAGTGTCATTAAAAAGCAAGATACTAACTCAAGTAATACTGGTTTTAATCCTACAGTTACAATTGCTGGTATGCACTAAATAAAACACATTTAAGGCTTCTACTGTTCTCATCAAACACAAACCTATGTCCATAAAACCTCATTGCTCATGGAGGTAACTGAAGGCAAAGATACCAACAGCTAAGTGAATGTGAGTGGATCAGGGAGTGACGAGAAAAGCTAATAACATGGGAAAAGTTAATAACATAGGAAAAGTGAATCTTTCCAGTTCTCCTAAGATTCCCCACCAACTCAGGTGAAGACACAATGGTTATAAACTTGCCTTGAAGGATTCTTACACAATCTCAAACTTAATTAGGTCTATAAACATTACGTACCATTTGGCACTACAAACTGATTGATTTTTTAGTCCAGATTTCACTTGTATGCTGAGATTATGGGAATCAAACAGCTCTCCAGACAGAAGATGAGTTCTGTGCTTCCACCCTTGACAACACTAACACTTGACAACAATAAAGTAAATCCCTCCAGCTAAACACTAATACTGGTGTAAAAGGAAGCAGTAGAAGATGACAGTCAGCTTACTGCATTTTACATTGATATCTCCTCAAGAGAAAATTGAAATAGGGAAATAAGTCATTAAATCTCCCTCTTTATTGTGGAAAGACAAACCCTTTTGTGATAAAGAGTTACTACAGTAAGAGATAATAAGCAGAAAGTGCTGGGTAAACATGAGTATGTTTAATTTGAACTTTTACATTTATGTCAGTCCACAAATCAATCAAAACCTCCAAAAGGTTTAAAAATTGCTTTAAAATGTGAGGATTATGCCTCTGCAAACAGAATGAAAAGATTTCTTGTTACTGGTGATGAAACATGCCTGATTTTGCAGCAGGAATATATCGCTTTTCATTCCCTCTGTTGGTCTATCTCTAGCCAACATCACCAAAACAAACAGATGCAAAACTGAAGGCAGGTGGAAAACAAATCTGCTTTAGACATCAGTAATCTTGCCTTCCTCCCAGCACCTCATTTTCTGGAATGAGACTACTCTGGCTGTGCTTGGCATGGCCTGGTGAAGGTGTTGAATACAGTTTCTGACAATGGGATTACAGTAATTCATGCTGCTCCCCACCACGCCATCAAAGCCTCCTTTTCCTTTTTCTAGTTCCTCCTAACACACACACATCCTTGCCCAGTTTGTGCTGTCAAGGATAGCTGTTCTCACTTAATAGTGAGTTTGATTATTAGGAGATGGTTAGATGGATATGGACAGCCAGTTAACAGTCTGTTATCAAAGTGCCCGTCAATATGCTACAGGATGTTCTTGCAGGGCTTGTTTTTTTCACAACCATGACATGATAATGCTAAAATCTCTTTCATAAATCCTAAGTGAAGTGCTTTTGCAGGGAGGTGGTTGGAGACAGCTCTCATTCTTGCTAGAGGCATCTGTGGACCCTGTCATGCTTTCAGCGACACGACATTCCCCAGTTGCCAACTTTACCACTGAACAGTGGGATTACACATGACCACAGACATTGCATTAATTAATGCTGATATAAGCGTAAGCTACACATACAAGTCTTAGGCCTATTTCTTCTGTATCTTTCACACAGAGACTTCTGCTTTCTGTCCATAAACATTTTCCCACACTGGGATTCACCTCCCTCTGATGGACATTCAGAGAGATTTTCTACCTTGAATAAGTGTGCAAAAAAATTGTGCTTCCAGCATAGAACACAAATATATGGAGATGATGGCTCAGACAGTGAAAGCAGATTATATCTTTTTTAAACAGTGTTGTGATAGAAATAAGGATAGTTATTCAGGACTGATTTGCTTAGTTCTAGTTTGGCAATTTCTCCATTCTGCTCTTTGAGTAACATGGATAGGATTGCAAATTCCCTACCAAAAACCACAGGGATTAATGTTGGGGAACTGCAAGATACAGCACAGTTGAAAAGGGACCTATATAACAGAAGTAAAATTAAAGGAAGATACAGTTTCTGATTTAGGAAGATCCTTAAACTGAAGACTACTTGAAGCTCAAAAAACACAGTGGGAAAATTATTATTTGGTGCTTGTCCCTTTTCTTATGCTCATTCATCAAGCATTCACTTCTGATCACTGTCTAAGACAGGACTATTGGACTCACCACACCAAGCAGTTATTCCTATGCTCAAAAAGAAGGGTAAATCTAAAACCTCATATCTGCAAAACTGTAGTCAGAAAACTCACAATTTTTAAAAAGTATTTCTCCATGAAGTCGTTATTTTTGTGTCGAATTCCATCACAGTAATGTTACTGACACCATCCCCAGGCATGTTCAAAATGCTTTTAATGGAGCTGGCCTGAGAAGAAGACTTCCAGAATGAACACACACTGTGTGTCTCTATCCGAGAAAACCATGGCACCAAACCCTCTGGAAAAATCTCTATCCAAAGAAACATCAATTACATTAAAGTCACACCATTCTGACAAATGTTTGCTGAAAACTTTTTTCGAAATGATCCAGTAGTGAACATTCAACAACCCATTTGATGTTTAAGTCCAACCTGAATCTTTCTTACTCCATTTGTTATTTCTGGTCCTGATTCTCTGAATGTGGACAAAAATGTCCTCTTAAAATAGCTTTTAGGAGTATCTGTCTTCTCTCCTACTCTCTGATTTATCTGGGGGATGCCAAAAAGTCACAACTTAGACCAAGCACATGAAGTAGCACCAGCTGTGAATGAGCTCAATTCTCCTTGCCCTGTGGGTTACTGGCTAGCTGGAGGTACAACCCAGCATTCAACAATTTGCTGATGCACATTACCATTATTTTATTTTGTTACTAAGTGGCAAAGATGAATTTTTGCAAGAAAAAAATAATTATTTTGTAGTAAGGACTTTAATTTCCCAAACTCCACTTCTGAACTCTCAGAGAAATACTTCAATGTTTATGTAAAAAATTATTTTGACCTTTCAAGCTGGTACTGTGAAAAATAACATTTCTACCGTGTTGGAGTATTGACATTAACCATCGACATAACTCACAGCCACTTAAATACTACTAAAATTAGTCTGAATAAAATAAATTATAGAGCAGCACTAAAAAAAACAAAACTCCTCCCAAGAATGAGGATATTTATATTACAGGAGGTAAATTCATAGTAGCTTTCAAGTCACCCTGTTAAGTAATTGCCATACTTCAAGGATGACAGACACAGAAACCAGGACTCCTAATTGCCACATAATAGTAATTAATTATTATTCTTTTTATCTTAGGTTGCAATGATGTGATTCTGAATTCTATTTACTAATCCCAAGGTTTTTTGGTGGATCTAGACTTGGGCAGCTATGAGTGGAGGAGATTTGGGCAGCTGTGGATCTATTAATTATCACCTTTATTTATAATGATTACAAATGGTTGTGGCACAGGCTGCAACCAATTAAAAATTTAAGCACAACTTAGGCATTTTAAACCAATCTTCTTTATTTGCTGCTGATGAATCCTGTATTGTCTATGCACTTCTCCCCTCCCTAGGTATGAACAGAAGTATTTCTTCAAAGAATACAAAAAAACTCAACAGCTTTCCAGCCTTTTTAGGAAATTTGTTAATTAGACACAGTGTTCTGACAAAGTTTAGCCTGATTTCAGGAGAACTGCAGATAACTTCTTTCAAAGTTTCTTGGGTTTATATACTTGCATTCACATGTCTTTAGTGACATGTAAGTTTCTTTTCTGTTGTTGTTTATGGAGTGTATAACACAAACGAAAGCTTACCTATGCAGAAAATGTAGCGTATCCTCTCCTACCCCTAAGCTCATTCCAAAGGACTTGTTTGATTTTTTTCCTCACAAAGTAGCATTTGTACTATCAAAATTCATGATTTTAACCTAAAGTAGCTAAACAACTACAGATAATGCTGCTTTGAAGAGAGCTCATGGCACATGCATCCATATGCTCAATGATTGCTCCTTGTTAAAACTGCCGGTCAGAAAAAGCAGCTTCGAAAAAACTCAAACCCAAACCTTGTCTTGGAAGTGAGACTGAAACAGGAAGATACAGTCACACTGAAAGACAATCTTCATTTTTGTAGGAGGTCTACAATGGGAATCAGTGGGATTACAGCACCACTGTAATTGGTATTCTTGTCAGCCGGCCTGATAATGAGCATGTTCATTTGCCAGGAGAAGAGTATGTGCTTTTCAAGAGGCAGTTCTTATTTTGCTGCCTAGAGATGTTCTTTCTGTCTTTGTGGTTTGGCACTGTTTGTTTTTTTCCTCTCCCTTAAGAACACCAACTGTTTCTAGAAATGACAATATTACTTGTTGCAAGATGTGTTCATTGAAATTGCTTGAAAATTACCAGTGGCATTAATAGGAATTCTACATTACAATGAATTCTATATTACATATTCTTCAGAAAGAAGGAAAAAGATGGGAATATCCTGCAATATGTTGCTGAAGTGATATGCTAAATGTAAGCTATACCCACAGTACTGGATACAAACTGCAGTAAACGACTGTTATTTAAATCTGACTACACAGAAACAGCTGCTCTTATGGTCTCTAAGCTGTTTCCATCTTTTTCTACAACCCATCTAACTTTTTAATAATTGGAAATTCAGATGTCTCCATTTAGATCTTGTTCCCAGAAGCCATTTGATGTAGATATAACCTTATATTCATGTAAAGCAGCTTTAAGGATCAGGGCTTGAAACCCCATTAAAAAGGCAGAATTAATTGAAAGGTCATGCACTTTTATTAGGGTGGAAAAAAAAAAATCAGAGTGAAGATTCATAAAGGTCTCTTTTTATATGTGCAGTGGAATTCTTTCATTGGTATAGCAGTGTAGTAAAATGAGATGTTGTATTTGTGACTCCACAGTGTATTTTAAGCATAAACCTGTAACTCAAGATTTTTTTTTTAATATCCTAAGTTTTCTGTGTATTCTCTTATTTCTTTCTAATCACCATCTCTTTTCACCCTAAAAAGGACATTATACCAAAGTGTTTAAAATGAGAAACAAACTAAACAAAGCAACCGTAAGGAATGCCATCCATGCAACCCACCTTCAGCCACATTATAGTTGTTTATCTACCCCAAATTAACTGTTCAGGCTCTGCTTGATATCTGTGGGAGAAAATACACAAATCTAAACCACAATTTTTATTATTTCTTCCTTTCTTTAGAAAGCATCTAACATGGATATAATCAGCTTTTCTGGACCTACTGAACAAGAATAAACCTAGAGCACTGTCTTCAACTTAAAGCCTTATTTTGAGAAGCTAAAATTAATTGAAATGAATCCAATAAGTTTTGAAAATGCTGCAAAGGCACTGCTTTAAAAACACATGACCATTTATGTTTCTGAAAAGCCAGATTTACTAGACAATTAACATACTTGAGCTTTCCGGAAAGATTTTAGAATGGGAAATTCCATGTAAACACAAGAAAACAGGGTTATTTTTATTTGTAGGGGTTATTTTTGTTTGGTTTATTTGGTGATTTTGCTGTTGTTGTTGTTTTTCTGTTTTGTTTTATTGTTTGAGGGTTTTTTTTTCTTTTCCTTGGGTTCCACAGGTAAGCAGAAAACCTTATAGAGATGTGTTGGCAGTCCCAATTTTTTAACATAAATTTAGGTATGAATATATGAATATATTTCAGTCCCAACCTGTTCCAGTTGGTTAGAATGATACCTGACAAACAAAAAATTCTGCTTGTTTTCCTATAACAAATAACATTTTTGCTGATATCTGCATGGATACTTGGTGTACTTCAAGAAGCAGAAATTCTAATTGTAGGAATTACATCCTCATTTGCAGAAGGTAGAGGCCCAAGGAGGCTTTTGATTTTGCCAGAAGATGACGTCTTTGCATATGTGTGCTGACCATATGTGTGAACGTACACCGTGACATGAAGAAGAGCTGAAATCTGAAGTCAGTTGAAGTACTGGCTTGGCTTTGTACATTCAGTTTTACTTCAGTCATTCTTGAACAGAGCAAATATATTTTGTGGAGGTATTGTGAAGGACAGTCCTGTATCCCAGATCATTATCCAATTAACTGTGTCGTGGCTTGGCTTCATTAGTCCAGCAGCACTGATTACAGCACAACAGTGCAGCCGGAGGTTAGACACGGCAGATGTATTCCCACATACTCATTTTTTTTCACGTATTTGCCTCTTTTTTTTTTTTTTTTTTTTTTATTTTTTTTGTTTGCTTGTTTGCCAAGCACATTAACACCGCTACCTCATATGCACTCGAGTTCATGACAGGTTTTTTTCTGCCACTACTACCAGCTATTGCGTCTTATGTCATATGTTAAAACATCACTTTTAAATACAAGCAAAGCCTAAGCCCTCCCACACAGAAGCAGATTTTCACTTGGAAGTAACTCCAAGTTGTGCAAGAGCAGCTGTGTATGGAGAACTAACTTTTTAAAGTTCCAAACTCTTTAGATACCTAAAATGAATTTAAAATCACCACTGCTCAAACGTGATGGTGTAATACTGCATTCACACAAGCTATATATCTGGTTTAGCTAATCAGACCCTTACTCATAACCAAAAATCTCTAGTTTAAGTGTGGTGGTGCTTTGGGCTTCGGTATTCAACCTCTCATTTTATGGAGAATCCTGGTAGCCATAATGTAGCACATTTTAGCTACTGGCTATTTCAGTCATTCTGCAGCTGATCAAATTGTTTGCTTACTCCATGTAGGTCCTTTTTTATTTTTCCACAATCCAATATTCTGATCTGAGAGATATCGAGCAACTCGGTGGTAGCGACTCATGTTAATTGTTGTCCTGAAGACTAATCCTACAGGCAAGACCAAATCAATGCTTTCATTCCTACTGAAGGAATTAATCAGCATTTCCACTGAGACAAGGCAACAGGCCATGTGTTCCTCTTGCTAGTCCATCACAATGCAAAATGAAATTTGCAAAATGGAATTTGCAAATCCCCTTTTTAATTTTTTTTGGAACTTCAGTAGACTTGAGGAACACACAGTGTCAGAGACTCTTTCAGACAGTTTTTGTCTATTATTAGATAAAAGAATGAAAGTCACAAGGTTTGTAACTTCAAGGTGACTCCTAACTACAGAATGAAACAGCACATTTTCACCCAGATCTGTTAAGTTTATAAAGCCAATCAGCTCTAAAATCTGATTAACAGGAGTCATTTATCTACATAAGTTTACTTTACAGATTTAAAACAAAACAACATGGATCTTCTTGACCTATTAACATTTTAATTATTATCACTCTGATTTCTGAAGTGTGACTCCAAGCCTCTTAGTAGCCAGTGTGGTACTGCAGCACTGAGGTGAAGGATATGATTAATCTTGTTTCATGCCTTCACATAAAATAATGTATGTCAAAGGCAACATCTTCACCAATTTGCAGCAGCAGCAGCTAACAAGCACACAGACACTTCCAGACAAGCAAACTTTTCAAATGATGTTGTGCTAAGCTTCAGGTCTGCAGGAGGTGACATGAAAATGAAGTGATTAGTTATGTTTCATGCAACAGAAGACAGCTTTTCAGAGAGTAATGGGAAGAAATGCCACCTATTTTCTTACACGTCCAAATAGATTAAATGTTTTTTGTGCTAATGTAGCATCTCCACCAACAGCAGTGCATTATTCTGTTATCACACTGGTCAACATGTGTGTAAGCAATGGCTATCAGAATTAATCAAATACAAAGAAATTGGATGTTATGTTCTACTTTTCAAGAGTGCCATTACTACTAAGTGATTATCATGTGCTTCTATTATCAAAGCTTCTCTTCATACTTTTACAGTAAGGTCATAAAATTAAATTTTGGCCTTTACTCTGCAAGCTCCATGATGAGGACACAGACTGAAAATAAAGTTAGGCAACTCTTAGGTAGTCTGAAATAAAAAACAAACAAACAACACAACTCCTCCATCCTCCCAAACCCCCAAAACAATGGAAGAAAAAGTATTTCAGACTTCATTCAGATTTTTTTTTTTTAACCAATTTTTCTATTGGTGAAGTGATTTCATGGCATGGTGTTTTTAAGAATTGTGCCTAGATAAAGCAGATAGATTTAGGGACTACAGAGCTCTACTAATAGATCAGTGCCCCACTCCCATCTCCAAAAAAACAGCTCTAGGGGGCATTGTGGAAACTACAGGCGAGTCCACTTTGACATCTTATAAGTTGAAACCTCTATAATTAAGATCACTAAGAACCTGAGAAAAACTTTAAAAAAGAGCTGACATGTCCTCTGTAAATGGCAGTTCTTCCTAAGCCAGTGGAATTCTTTAATGGAGACCAAATGCAGATGGATAAAGGAAATACAGTGGAAACAGCACATTTGGATTTTGAGAAAGCATTTGATAACATTCCCCAAGAAAAGCTCTTGCCAGGGCATTAGGGAGAGGCCCTGCTATAGACAGAAGTCTAATTAAAGAACAGAAAGTGACTTTTCAGGCTGAAAAGTAGGCAGTGGCATTCCCCAAGGGTCTTTGCTGGAGTCAGTTTAACTCATCAGTGACCCGGAGGAAAGAGTGAGTGCGGAAATTGCGCAGTTTGAAGCTACCAAGCTTTCTTTATCAAATGCCACTGTGATGATGAACAGCTCCAGAAGGATATGGAGTAGTGAGTGAGTGGTCAAAACAGATGAACCTCAATACACACAAATGAAACATACAACACTTATAAAAAAAAAATCCCTAAAATGTGCCCATGCTACATTGGACTTGGAAGTGACCATTACAACTGTAAGTTGTAAGATCTCAGAGTCACCATCATCAGCTCTCTGAAGTCATTGGCTCAAAATGTAGTGGCAGACAAAAAAAGCCAATAAAAATTTAGGCACTGAGGACAAGGTACAGCAGTGTCATTTTAAAAGTATATGAGACGTGGGTGTGACTCCACAGCATGTGCAGTTCAGGTCTCTGCACCCCAAGAAGATGTAGAACTAAAGAAAGTGTAGAGCATGGCAGTTCAAATAATTAAAGCAAAAAAAACATGAGAAGGGAATGAAATCCTAGGATTTTTGAAGTTGCCCGAGGAGGGATACAACTGAACTTTACATAAGACAAGGTGAATACAGGGTCACTCACTGAAATTCACAGGAAATCTGCTTAACCCACGTAAAAGACAGTAGATCTTTGCACATTGGGTAGTGATCTTCTTGAGCCTTCTAGAGACAGATACAGCATCCGAGAGTTCAAAAAGGAATTGGAGAGGTTCAGGCACAATACGTTCATGGACAACACTAAAGAGACTGACCAGGGATGTACCTTTAATATTCCTGTTAGAAGGTGTTTGTCAATACCAGAGTCAAAGGGTAAGCCAATGAAATTGCTGGACTACCTGACCTAATGTGATAGGTTTTTATGCTCTTAAGAAATTACCACTAACATGGTAGTAGAATTTAACTAAGAATCAGGTTATCAGGTAAATAGCCTATTTAAAAACAAACTCCCCAAGAAAATGCACTACATACATAATGAATACATACAGCAACTTAAGTAGAACTGAAACTAAACGTTAAAAAGCTACTCTTTCAGAAGGCATCTCTTTTTAGTACTGCTTATAGTCTTTTGGTGTTCTGTAAGAAACCTAATTATCTAATAATTTAATATTATACAGAAAAAAAGGAGTTTTTAAGGGATTACCACAAAGAGAGTTGTAATTCTAAGCTGGCAAACTAAGAAATAATATCCCCTTTCCTGAAGAAAAATAAACAAGGTAAATAAAGCCACTAGATAACCTTGACTTTTTCATTTCAGGTGTTTGGAGAACAGATGGAAGGTTTTAGAGAACATCATGTAGTCATGTAAATCAAAATCATTTGGCATTTTTCTTTCACAAGTAGAGCATGAATAAATATTTGAATTTATTGTGGAAGAAGTCATCTCACCTAATTTACAAAGCGCCTAGACATTTGAAGATGTACAGACTGACTTTGCAACTTTCACTTATAACCACGTAAAGACAACTATTCATAAATGTTGCAACAAAAGGCAAATGGAAGCTACCTGTCAGTAATACATAAATAGGTGCAACTCTCTTCACTAATTCCCCTTAATTCATTAAACTCTTATGGCTGAATCCAGCAGACCCTATTGTGCTGACAATGTCTGCATTACGAAATTCCAAATAAAGCTGCACAAGACAAAATTGCAGCCAAGTTGTTTGGTTGTTTTGATTCTATAAAGTAGCAGTAGCAGCATTACTTATAATAGCTATTA
>JAYRBT010000093.1:9443049-9458547 GCA_036023395.1 Myiotriccus ornatus
TTAATTAAATTTTTTTTTTTTTTTTTTTTAATATTATTATTATTATTTTTCCCTGGGCCAGTTTTTTCATTCTGTGTCCAGTATTAGTTTACAACCATTTCCAACTTTATATAGAACACTAATATTTCAGATCATAAAACTGGCAGATGTTCAAAACAATCCAGAATATGCTTAAAACCGAACCTCATATTGCATTATTCAAAGAACTAGTCAAACTGATATTTTAAGCTGTAGAAGAAGTTAGGTTGTCCTAAATCTCATTCAAAGAGGTTGTAACAGTGATCAGTAATTTAGGAAACTCAAGTTTGTGCTGATTCCTGGCAGGTAAAGTGTTTCGGTGTCTCACTACAAGCTTTAAAACACAACATATTGCCAGCTGAAGGTGCATAAAGAATCTCATGCCTTAAAACCAAAGTTCCCCAGCAGGTAATCTATAAATAAGTTATATATGTAAACTGGTTGGTTTTGTCTGTGCATTGTTTAAGCCTTTATGTCTGTTTTGAGTAGGGGTTTTTTGAACACAAGCATGGAGGCATTATTAACTCTGAACCCTGGTGGGCCAGGGCTGGACAGACCTGGATCTGTAAGACACGGATATCCAAAATTCACCCAAAACTACATGCATCAAGCAGAGGAGTTCAAATGTGAGGCACCCGTAGCCAAGAAGACTCAACATACTGCCTCGAAAAAACAGTGCAATGCAGGAGACATAAAAAAAAGCAATAGAGTCTCTTAAAAAAATACTGTGAAGGTGATTATTTATCCCACACTATAAATCATGCAAGCTGCAGGTGTCATGTATTCCTGGGAATAATTTTGAAAGTATGAAAATTCTAGAATCACAAAGAATTAGCACCCTGTGAATGACACCATCTAGCCTGGGAGTATAAGGCTGCTTGTAAGCAGAAGTCTTGAAAGTCTCTGTATGCCTAGATCTGCAAGATCTTCATATAATTTTTAAGCAAAAATGACACTGGAAGAAGGGGCATTTTCATTTAAGTAATAAAAAAAAATCCACTTTGATTTCCTCAGAGAGGAAGGCAGGGGGCAACCAAGTCGAGTATAAAGACAACAGTGTACTAAAGCATAAAAGGAGAGGAAATAAATGACAATAAGGTGGAGGTACACTGCTTAGCAGGATTTCTGACATGCTAGGCAAATAAATTGGTGCATTTGGTCTGAATGCAGTATCCTCCTACATATGGATCTGTTGAATACACAGAAAAGGAGATGAAGGGGCCATACATATGTAAAAAAAATATATATAATTACTGTTCTGATCTAGATCTTTAAAGAAAAAATCATGAGAAAATTTGCCATATGCTTTAATGGCAGTAACTCTTGGCAAATAGCAAACCACAAGCTCCAAAATGCACAGCAGTGATAATGTAAGGTGTCCACTGTATAGTACCATCTGTTACAATAAAAGAAATAATAAAGAACAAAACAAACAAACAACAACAACAAAAAGAAGAGAAAAGTGATTGAAAATTACCTGTGGAACTGCTCACATATTACTGCAATTCACTACCCGTGTTGCTCATGGGACATTTTAACAATACAGATGTGCACTGAATAATGCAAACAGCCTAACACGGATGAAAGTGACTTACTGTTGTCTGCAAGAAAATTCTGTGATCCACAGAGTAAAAACTCCAGCCCCAGGAGAATTTACCTTGGAAGCAGTACTTTATTTATGGATACTCCAGAACTAAGGAATGGAGATAATCATAATTGATAGCTTGAATTTGCCACAGAGGCAAGAAATTGGTTCAGGGAGTAGAAGAACAGAAGGAGACGCAGCTGCATCAAGGAAATGCTGAGGCCTAGAGAAATGTGGGAACTAATATTGAATTAATGCAGTTTAGATTTTGCATTCAGAGGATGGGGAAAGGCGCCCTCTTCCCTTTCCATGTTTACTAAACATCTGCAGGCAAATTCTGTGGCAACCACAGAATTCTCCTGTGAAGCATCTCTTAACAGCGTGATAAGCTTATTCCAGAATGGCTGAGTAAGTTTTGAGGCTGTCAGTGCTCTCACAATCCACTTTGATTTTGTCTCATCCCCTGATTTCCAGCAATGAGAAGCAGCTGGTTTAAATACCATTTATACCTGAATTGCTAAAGATAGCAGTATGAAGGAAGGAAGGAAGAAAGTAAGGAAGAAGGAAAGGAAGAAGGAAAGGGAGAAAGAAAGAAGGAAAGAAAAAGCAAGAGAGAAAGGAAGAAAGAAAGAAGGAAGGAAGGGGAGGAAGGAAGAAGGAAAGGAAGGAAAGAAGAAGGAAAGGAAGGAAGGAAAGGAAGAGAGAAAGGAAAGAAGAAGAAAGAAAGAAGGAAAGGAAGAAGGAAAGTGAGAGAGAAAGAAAGGAAGGAAGAAAGGAAGAAGGAAAGGAAGAAGGAAAATAAGAGATAAAGAAGGAAAGAAGGAAGGAAAGAAGGAAAGAAAGCCTTTGCCTCTTATTTCTGCTCCTGGGACTAGTCAGAAGGATTTTGGGTGGGTATCCCACAAGGCTCTCAGGACATGAGTGTAACAGAACAGTTGTCTCACACCTGAAAAGTGCCACACATGTGATAAAATGCAAGGGAACTACTTAGAAGATTAGCTTAGCGGAATTAAATGATGGAAGTAAATAGTGGAATTAAAAAAAAAAAAAAGAGGGAAAACTTAGTAGGAGCACTAGGAAAAGCTGACACTTGACTCTGTTGAGTAACATGACAAGTCATTATTACAAAGCACTGGTATTTGGGCTATACTAAAGTAGACAAACTATTAGAAAATGCAGCTTGTACAATGCATTTTTACCTTTTTTATTCTAGATGTAGGATATTTTACATATTCTGTGATATGGCTTAGCAGTCTTTTGAGCTTTGTGAGCTAATTCTGAGACAGCAGTTAGTAATTTACATAATTAGCATAACCGTATTTAATTATATGATTACTGTAAATATGTGTAAAACTCTAATGGCGTAATTAGAATGTGTAATAACTTCTTGTAATTACATAATTAAATATGATGACATAACCAAACTTCGAATGGGAAAAAAATAGGATATTTACAAGCCCTGACATAGAATGGTATAGCACAGAATTATAGAGGTGGCATAAACCCACAAGTCTCCCTTTTTAATGCTAGCTGTGCTAAAACAATCCCAAAAGTAGAACGAAAGTTTGTAAACTGTGCCATAGTACTAGTGCAAATGTGCTGACTTTTCTGAACATGGGCAGCTCAGTGATTACAATCAATACAAACAGGTGTTTTTATGTGGTAGACAGCGGAGTGCTGGGTCACAGTTGCCAGCACTTCTCTACAGAGGTATCTCCAGAAAGACCATTTCAATGTATAAATATATACATATATATTTATGCCAGTATAAATCTTCTAAAGTGTGACTCAGAAAGATAGACTGTAGGTAGCTGTATTTTGAATTAGAAAATTGGTATTTTGAATAGGTATTTTGAGCTACAAAATATTTTCTCTCAAAAATACGTAGACACATTTTATAATTCAATAGCAGAATTCTTTCACATTTTCAATGAACTTGAAATTTCTATTTTTTGTACATGTATACTTTGTTATATTCTCTTGAAAACAGAAATATGTATGTGTGTCTATACATATATAAACAAACACTCCAGCCAAATTCAGTATAATATATAAGATATGCAACTTCACACACAAAATTATTTTTACAGATACATCTATAAAAAAAAGAAATATAAAATAACAGTTGAACGTTCAGAAAATGCAATAATCACTTCAAGTAATAGCTCTGACTTCCTCATTTCTAGCATAACAGGAGATTGGGTTTATGTGATCTATTATCTGAGCAATGTTCACAGTGAAACCAAAATACAGAAGGGATAAACTCTGAAGAGATGGATGAGATTCCTGGTAGAATTCCAAATGGCAATTCAGTTGCTCCTAGTAAGGAAATGTATGAATTGCTTCAACAGTAAATTTTGAAAAAAAAATTTCATAGATGATCATTTTTACTACAAATTTTTTTCAGGTAGCCATAGAGATCCTTGAACTACTCAAAGCAAATCCTAATCTTCTGTTTCCCTCTAGAACTATGTACACACTATGTGGAGTGCCTCAAATCTTTTTTTTTCTTGTTGTATACAAATCTGATAATTCACTGAAGCTACTTAAAAAAAGATCACACCTTGTCATTTGTGGTTATTTCTTCATTCTGTTTTTGTCTCTTTTTTCCCCCATACATCCACGGCATGAACACAGGAAAAGGAATCATATTTTTCAGTTTTGTTGTGGTTTCATTTGTTTAGTATTCAACCTTTAACACTTTTTTCTTCTTTACAGTATTTCAAACTCAAGAGCCTCTAATATCTTTTATTAACTGTTAAAGTATATAACATTTCATTCCACTGAAGTTTATTCTACTTCTGTTATTTCTGGTCTTCAAGATTACCTAGTCTATCACACATGAAGAATTCTGTAGTAACAACTTTAGGAATCAGACCTTTATGGTCCACTGGGAGCCAATATTATCATAAAATCATATGAGATTTTTTCCCAGGACAGATCCTGGAGGAACTCCATAAATGACTTCTCTGTAAGTCAGTGGTCCAAATTTCAGAGGCTATAGACATGTCAGAAAAAATAACTTACATTTTGGCCCTGCTCTTACATTTGTTTAGATCTGCTAATAATTACCATTGAAGCCAGGATATTTGTTGAACCCCTAGTTGGAATTTTTCTGCTTTACGCTATTTAATCCTTCTTTTTTGACTTAAGATAATGATTTTTCATTTTGCAAATGTTTCCACAATATCAGATTCATTACTTGAATGCAAGACGGATTAGGTCTCTGAATTTTCTTCCATTTTGAAAAAAACAAGACGACTATTTTGAGAATTCTGTATTTGTAACACAGGGAAATATTTCCATAGTATATTAAAATTTTTTCTGTAAAAATAAAATATTATATTTTATTTCACTAAACAGAATTTACAAACATGCTGTACTTACTCTGTTGACAGTTTCTTCCCATAAATTCACCTGGGCATTCGCAGGAATAGTTGGCAACAAGATCTGTACAGATTCCGCCATTCTTGCAGGGTTCAGATTCACATTCATTCACATCTGCACGAGGTACATGGGATAATGTCATCATTAAAAGAGAAAAGGTAAAACGGTAAGCACATGTTTAAAAGAACTAAAAAAGGAAGGTTTATTATGTCCCACTGTACAATATAATTTAATGTTTTGCTCAGGGATTTCCACTGTAACTTCCAAGAGGACATCAGGGCAAAAATCACAGTTTGTCCTTAAAAAGACAAATGAAAGAGTTCTAATGGAGTAATCAGTAGTGATCCCTGCAACTTGAAGAAGTGTAGCTACTTCTTTATCAACAGATGTCAGTTAAGAATGTCTCTCAGTTCATCGTAATTCATTAAACATCTAATTGACAAGGCTGTTTAACCGTCTAAAAAATTTCCTTTCTGTGCATGAGTTAGTGGGCAAATTGAAACTAATAACTCCATCTAGAAGCTTGCAAATTTCATTAAGCTCAAAAGACAGAAAAAGTGGGTAATTTCACTTGAGTTTCTCTCTTCTGCACACTTAGTGAAACACTGCAAGAATAACACTCTCTTGGTGTTTTTCAGTGTAGTAAACTTAAAGTGTAATATCAGATTCTTTCAAATGTGATATGGTATTTTTCAGTCACCATAAATAGGTAGAATGAAGGATAATGCTGTGTCATAAATAAAATCCTCAGTCTCTGCATTTATGTTTATTCTGCATGGAATAGAAACAGTTTGTAAGGATTTTATACATTATTGCCTCAAAGGGCTGCACTGTTGCTGTTAAATATTTGCAGTATGGTAGATGATATGGTAAATACGATAGATAATATAGTGGATAATAGGGTAAACCACTGGTGAGCAAAATGCCCTATGAATTGAAGTCATTATCCTTGTTGTTGTATTGTTGTGTTGCTTCTGTCCTCAAAATGTAAATCAGGTTTGTGCTGCACACACGAAAACTAAAGAAGATGCTATAAAAATGTCTAAATCTTATCCAATACAGCTTGTGCAGAAGACACAGAATTCAGTTGTGTCAACAAAGTTGCTTCATTTTTGGTAGTTTGAGTATGTAACTTTTGTACTTACAATTTGATTTTTTTTTCATTTACTAGTAATGTGTGTTCAAAAACTCAATGTTTTAATACACTCAGTAGGATAACCTTCCCATTTCTGTGAACAGAAATGCAGAAAAAAGTCTTCAGCTAAATATGAAGGTTAGTTCCAACTGTTTGAATTGGAAAAATTTCAGATTTTTATACTAAAATTGATGATGGCAACTGATCTCTGAGCTTCTTTTTAGTCTCTTAATGTTTTACTATTTCTTGCTTATAAAGTTATTACATACTGGCCTAATAAAAATTAGTTAGCTGATTTTCTGTCATTAAAAGGGAAGAAGAGGAGTAATAGCTTAGAGTGCAAGAAATAAAACCTGCCAAGGGAAATGACTGAAGAACAGACCTGTTAAGTTCTAAATTAAATTCTTCACACATATTTCTAAAATTTAACAAGATTCTTCAGCTCCCTATTTGCCTTTTCAAGAAAAGGCCATTAACCTTACATTTTTATCAGGTTATTAATAATTTTAATACAGGCTAATACATTTGTGGAGAAAAAAATATCAAGGTCACTGGGAACTAAAAAACATTTTGTGAACATATGAACTATCTCTTCCTTGGTGAAATACAGGTTGTAATTTATCCTCTTAAAAGCTTTTCTGCTTAAAGATAGTATCTTCTCAAGTCCCTCCCCCCCCACCAACTTGCCATTCCTTTTGAAATATGTAGGAGAAAATATACAGCTTTCCAGAATATTTCATACTGTCTGTGCAGTGATGGAGAAAATAAAGTGGACTTGAAGTATCAGTACTCTCAAAGTAATCCTCATATTCCATCTCCATGGAGCAACTAGCAACCATCAGTGCAGAAATATGGAAGTTTTCATTTAAGATCTTTGTTATTTGGCTCCAACAATTATTTTTTCCCAGTAACTTCGGCCTAAGCAGTTCAAACAAATGTGTCACATTTGATGAATGAGGAAAGATTGGTCTTGTATCTTGTCTGATACTTTTAATTGAAAAGAAAATTAACTGAACTCTATTAGAGAACATAAAGAATATTCTTTAACATACGATAAGTAGTAAATTCTAAGAATTATGTAATTTGCTGTTATTATTTCATTTGATTGAATGTGCAGATGTAGAATATTTAATTACAGGTGGTGTCCACAAACTGTGGTCAGATTTTGTTCAAATTCCTGGATGTGCCAATTTTGATGCCACACTTTACACCAGCTGGTGTATTTCCTTCTTCTGAAACACCTACAACTCCCTTTTAACTTTGTTACATTGTTATTAGAAGAAGGAAATTTGGATACAAATTTTAAAATCTCAGAGTTTCTGGAGTAGTTGCTTCTAAAGACAGTGAAGGCTCAAACAGATTCTAATTCTGATCACATAACATAACTACAAAAAGAAAGATGTTCAAATTTTATTGTAAATTAAGTAATACACAGTAAAATCATTGTAGCTCTCTCATGATTTTTCAGGTGAGGTTTGGTTTTACATCAGGGTAGATTCAGAACAGATTTTGAAGTGTTGTTCAGGTAACAATACATTGCAGTAAGTAGAACACAGAGAGCTGTGTGTTGCCAGAGAAATCAGAGTTCCTCACAGAGGTACATAGTAAAACTGAGAAATACTAAGTGAAATGGACTCATTAAGAGGTAGAGGAGAAGTCTTGATTTCTAAACGGGGTCCAGTTAGATAAAAAGAGCCCAAAACTCAAACAATTAGGGGGAAAGAAAAGGAGGTAAAAGAAAACTCAAAAAAACTCCACCCCCTTGGCCAAACCCCCAAGATTTCTCTACTGAAGGTGGATTCTGAGATTAATAGTGATCCTGAAACACAAATATACTGTCAGAAACTTGGAAAGTAGGAGAGAACTTGGCTATATCACATAGTGATTTGGAGAACAAAGAAGAGGCAGATATCTGTGTTTTTTTCTTCCTTTGATGGATTCCATACATATATATATTTAATATATCCTCTAAGTATTTAATAAAACATGAATAAAACCTACTACTGTACTTACAAACATAATATAATTAAAAAATATGTAACCTTCATTTTGGACTTTATCTGTTAAATGCAGTAATATGTGTTTTCCTGAAAAATTATCCCACATGGAATATGCATATAAATTACGTAACTGTTATAATAAAACTTTTAACTTTTACTTACAGTCATTTAAGTTCTTCAGCAAGCTACTTGGTATAAACCTGACTTTTTATAATGAAGAGACCAAAAAGCTCAATTTATCTGCGTGGGTTTTTTTGCCAACATATCCTGTGTTTTGGCTGAAAATACACACCAGTACCTTGTTCCTGTCTCCTGCTTGCTTGTCCTTTACCCAGCCCAAATTCCTGCTTCCTGCCACCTGGATGCTTGTTTCTGATCCAGGACTGCCTCTTGCAGTACAGACTTCCTGATGTTCCCTCCTGCTGAGAAGCACATTCTTTCCTTATTCTTTGATTTTGGTACTCTTTTTGTCTTCTGGATCACACATGGTCTGCTTCTCTCGGCTCTAAGTCATGTTTTAAGCCAGTCCTCTGTAGGATAGAATGGCTAGCCCATACACAGTTTTTAAGTTCAGGAGTCCTTCCCGGAAGTCAGTATGGCCCTTAAAAAAAGTGCTGATTAAACATAATCCAGATATGCTTTACTAATATTGCAAATATTTTTTTTTCTCCCATAATAAAGTCAATTTAGTGTATAGAATACAGACACCTCTGTATCTTAACTCGCTTCTGTGGGGACCCACAACCATACACTGGATAAAGATCAAGTCTGAGAAGCTAGACACTCCCTCCTGTGCCCCAAATTTTAATATTCTTAAAGAAAATCAGAAAACTTCTGTATCTGGTTCTACTTCAAAATAAATTTGTTGATAACTAACAATGTGTTTAAATATCTTTGGAAACTGGTGTGGCATAAGGTGGAGAAACAGGTAGTATGGAATAATTATCTTTTAGTTGGAGTTTAGCCTAGGCTATTCTCATAGCTGATTGATGGTTCTCTATTTTAAAAATGCATTCTAGGTGTTTTTTTCTTTATCGTATAC
The DNA here is from genome assembly GCA_036023395.1 of Myiotriccus ornatus. Taxonomy (NCBI): domain Eukaryota; kingdom Metazoa; phylum Chordata; class Aves; order Passeriformes; family Tyrannidae; genus Myiotriccus; species Myiotriccus ornatus. The sequence goes on from JAYRBT010000093.1 coordinate 9,452,217, forward strand.
TGATCCTCAGTGATTTCATTATATTAATAAGTCAGTCCTATCTCAGTAAGGTCACACAAAATCTTGCTTGCAGAACTTTGTAATATCCTATCATTGTTTAAACTTGAGTTTTCAGATAGTCAAATTTTCCATTAAAAAATTCCCAAAAATTCCCAAAATTTCCATTTCCTAGTAAATACCATGAAAGTCAGCTTACATACTCTTTTTTATTATTTGTACCAATATTAATATTTTTATGAAACAGAACAATAAAAAATCATCAGAAAAAAATTGCACATACAGGTGGATAACCTTCAATTTTTTAACTAAAAGGTACAGAAAATATAATTAATTAACATAATTTAAGTTTTTTAATTATAGGTTGAAAAATGTTTCTAACCATACTTCTAAGGTTAGAACAACGTAAGTGTTTCTCTGTAATTCATGTAAACAATACTTCAGCTTTTATTGTTCCTTGATTTAACCAGGATTATACAAAGACATCAGTACAGTACTGGCTCAACTGTGATGTGAAATATTTAAAAAGAACTGGGGCATATTCCTATGAAATATGTGAAGTTAGTAGATATTATTAAATCTGATCTGGATGTATTCAGTTCAATGCATGTTCAATACAAGACAGACATCTCTTAGAATTCAGTGGTTTGTTTGCTTTTTCAAAACTAGTTTACTGACCACAGGAGGCTCTGAAAGCACTGTGCCAAAAAACCTGCAGGAAACCTGAAGTATAATGTCATGCTGAAGGGATTCACTGTTCAGATATCCTTATTATCTGATCTTCAAAAAGAGAACAGTTTTACACTTGAGATGAAAAAGTACAAAACTCTTGCACCCTACCCTTAGGAGGCTAAACATTGCATTACCCCCACTCTCATAATTCTATATAAAGTTTTCCTCATCCTGCAAGCGTTTGGTACAAGGTCCTGTGGTAAATGTCATTCAGAATACTCCATCATACGGCTATCTATTAGAATTCTTCCTGAAATAATCAGTACTCCATCAGTGGACAAGGGATGGGCTGTAGATGTCATTTATCTGGACTTTTGTGAAGCCTTAGAGATGGTTCCCCACAACATCCTTTTCTACACTGAAAGAATGGATTCCATGTAGGTGGATGAGGAATTAGTCACGGTCAACATGAGGGTCATGGTCAACAGCTCATAGTCAAAATGGACATCAGTGACCAGCAGTGTCCCTCAGGAGCCTGTACTAGGACCAGTGTTATTTAATATCTGTGTTAATGATGCAGACAAAAGATCAAGGGCACCCTCATCAGGTTTGCAGGTGACACTGAGCTGAGGGTGCAGTGGCACACCTGAAGGACGGGGCCATCCAGAGGCACCTCTGCAAGCTCCAGGAGTGGCCCTGGGAATCTCCTGAGGTTTAACAAGGCCAAGGGCTGGTGCTGCACCTGGGCTGGGGCACCTTCATGATCTATGCAGGCTGGGGGTGAGCACACGGAGCAGCCCTGGGGAGAAGGACTTGGGGGTGCTGGTGGGGGAGAAGATGGACATGGCCCAGCACAGAAACCCCCCGTACCCTGGGCTGATCCCACAGCAGGGGCAGCAGGGCAGAGGCGGAATCAGCCCTCTGCCCTCTCAGGTGAGACCCCACCTGCAGAGCTGCCTCCAACCCTGGGGGCCCAGCACAGCAAGGACATGGAGCTGTTGGAGCATCCTGCCCATGATAGGAGGTAGAATGGGATGAGTTTTAAGGTCTCTTCCAACCCAAACAATTCTGTGATTCTACTAGGAAGAGAGTAAGTCAAATAGGAGAGTTACTAAATATGTGTTCTGAATTCAAAAGAAACATTCTAATTAAGTGAATGTTGGAAATAAAAATAATTCCTGGACATAATTCAGATTTTTTTACTTGATGATTCATGAGTGTTTGAGACCCCTTTGTAATCAGCTATATAGATTAACATCTAAATGCATAACAAAAATAACTTTGGACAAAATTCATTTGCTCCTATCTAGAGTTCCTTCAGAAACTGCCTCTTAGGCATTCTTACATCATTTTTTTCAAAGCAATTTTATCTCCTTTAGGCTTCTATAGACTACACATTTTTAAGTATGCCTCTGTAACTAGCCTTCTTAAAAGAATAAAAAAATTATTGCTACCTTTCAACTATCCACTGTTGTTTCCCATCATATGTTTTCTGAAATATATTTACCTCAACTTGTTTCAAGAGAAACTGGAACATATAGCTATGATTTTGTTTAATTTGATTCGAAAAAAATCAGAGGTTCTGAGAAACTGAAATGCAGAGTACTTGGAAGGTTTTTTTTTAATTGACACTTTCTTAGATTTAGTGAGGCAAGTAAAAACTTTAATATTGACAAAACAGCATTTTTTATTATGACTTCTTTCTCCAAAAGCTAATTTATCATCTTTTCCCCCTATAATTTACATTTCTGTTCAATGTTAATCTGGTATAGTTTCAGTGAATGAGTTGTGGCATCTATCTATAAAATCACAGTTTAAAATAGATTTATTACCTATAACATTTTTCTACCTTTCTTTATGTTCTGCAAAGGCACTTCCCTTATGCAACCATCATTTCAAGAGAAATTCAAAACTAAATTTAAAGTTTTGAGGTGACTACATTTCTATACAGTAGTAACTATAACCACAGTTTTCAGAATGCTAAGATTGAGTAATTTAAAAAAAAAAAATCAAGAAAAAGGCGAGATTAAGTAGTTTGCAGAATAATTTTCCACTTTAAAATAAGGTCAGTAAAAAAGATAATAGCCTCTGTAAGAGGAAAGTACAGGGGCAACCTCTATGAACACTGTAAAGTTTATATATTAATCCAATACACGTATGTAATCCTTTATGTGCTATGCACACTTTGTAATGTGGTTTTCCATCAAGAGTGCATTATTACGCCAAAAAATTGTTTTCAATTGTTTAAAAACTAATAGAAAATTAGTAAAAGTATTATGAGATTAATTTCATCACAGTCTATTGGAAGCTTCTAGAGAGAGTATAAGGTGCCTCTTTACATCAAAGGATTTTAAATAAGGTAGGGGCTTTACAAGAATCTTTGCAACAGTATATTGTGACATTCATAGTGATATTTGTGACTTTATTTTCACACCTTTTCTTTTTAATATTTTTAGGTATTTTTCTATCCCTATTTCAGTTTTGAAACCTCATAAAATACAGAGAAGTTCCACTCTGCTTAGGTGTCTACAGTAAAATATTTATGTTTTTCTTATAGTTATACTGAAAGTATATAACACTGAAAAGTTATAATTTTCTCTGTGGAGTCACACTTCCAACACTGACTATGTCAGTATTTCCTGATCTTCTATTTGCCTGTTTAAAAGCATATTTAGTGGCTTTTCATTCGATGTAATTTAAACTTAATAGAATTTTGACATAACATAGCCAGGCCCTTTCTCATTAGTTTTAGAAGTTTTTATATAAATTGAAGCAGATTTTTCATTTTTAATTACTTTTAATGAATACTGATATGAAAACCTTCATCCCATTGAGCAGCTTGCACACTTAAGTTTACACTGTAGAAGTACATCTTCAAGACAACTATTCAGGACAACTATTCCTAATGTTTCCAATGAACCTTGTTAAAATAATTGTCTATTTATATAACAAACATTTGGTAAATTATTTAAACTCTAGTTGAAAAAAAGGTCTTATTAAAAGGTGAATCAACTTATGAATCATTTTTCATTACAAAAAATGCTCCAAAAACCTCAGCTTCACAAGTAAGCTTCAATTATACAGCATTAGACTGTAACCTATAATGATGATTTGTTAAAATAGTGTAGGTGGACGCATGACAAGAAGTCCAATTATTTTCTGAGCAAGTCTGAACCTAAATCAGTAAATTAGCATTATTTTCCTTCACATATCTCCAAATCACTGTATTCTTTCAAAATGCAGTTGCTTATGCATTTCAGAGTAGAGTGTAGGGTTACATTATTTTCACATGAGTAAAGAGTCATGGCACATAACATTTTTAAAAATGTTATTAGACCAACAAGTCCTGGAGGATATGATGATGGATGCTCTAAAATGCTGAAAATAGATGGTTATAATTGTTTACATGTCTATATTTGACATACATAGGGTGAAGTATGGCCCATCTATACAAATCCCATTTATACTATCATAGAAAGTTGTCTGTGGGACTCCAATGCAGTCACATTGCATACGTGCGCATACACGTACTACATAAAGGTAACTCCTACTCTCTGCTAATAACTTTCAAAATCACACTAATAGTTCCTCATAAATATATGCCTGTTTTACAGTTAATGAATCTTCTTAGATTTGATCACAGGAATAACTAACACTGTAAACAGGAGAATGGATTAATAAAAAAATGGATGGCCTAATACAAGATTAACTGAATATCTGCTATTCACTATAGAATCACTGTTAATTATAACCATACACGTATTCTAAGTCCAAATATTCATACATTTGTTTATAGTATATGCAGAAGAACAAGAGAAAAGATCTGGCAAACTACAAGTTGGTCAATGTCATCTGACAGCTCTATTATCTCAGGGCATATGCACTCTGGTTGTCCTTCATGTCTGACAGAGAGTTATATGCCCTGCACTGAAACCATCTCTTAGAACTGGAGTTTGTATTTATTAGAGCTGAAGGAGGCAATGCCACCTTTGCTTGATGATCACATCAAGTAAGACCTATCCAAACAGGCCTGTGCATTTTCCACAACTGTGTTTAGAAGCTAAGGATTTGCCTTCCAGTCTACACGTATAATCTGTACCATAACCTAGAGTTGTGGGTGCTCTGCTACAATACCTGTAAAAATCTCTACTTTTGCTGAGAAATGGGAGGAGGTTCTTTCTCTGTTAGAGCACTGAAGCCAGAAATAAGCATTGTAAACTACTAATTTTAGATCTGGGCAAAGGCTATTTTCACCTTTCACTCTTTTCCTAATTTTGGTGTATGTCTTTGCAGTATTATTCTGAAGCTCCCTTAAATATTAAGTATCACTGACAAAACAGAAAGGATGAGAAGAGAGCAGATTAATTTTTCTCTAACAATGAAAACTGCTGGTATGGAAAAGAATACTGCTTTTAAGTAAACTCTAAAGACTGCATGAAAATAATGACTGTAATCATAAAAAGCTCTGCTAGATACATGAAAGGATCACATAGAATACCTTTTCAGATCAAGATTCCACCTTACTGACTTGTGTAGAAGGTAAAATGAAACCTGACAGGATTACAAAAGCTGTCTATTATTCACAAGTAAATAGCAATTTAAATATTCTTTTACAGTGAAATGCATACACATGTGGACCAGGGAACATCAATTCACTGTTAATGCTTTGCTGTGAAGGGGGCAATTCCTGAATGTAATTCCTGAACCTAATGTGCTAGAAATGTAGAGCTGGCAGTTCTACTTTTTATAGAATCATAGGATCACAGAATGATTTGAGGATGATAAAGATCATCTCATTCCACCCCCTGCCATGGACAGGGACACCTTCCACTATTCCAGGTTGCTCCGAGTCCCATCCAACCTGGCCCTAGACACTTCCAGGGATGGGGCAGCCACAATTATGGTATTTATGTCCCTCTGCGTTTCCTGTCTCCCTGCTTCTCTAGCAACTAGCAGTGACCACATGCAGTGACCTGATCCCACTGAAAATCTCCTATTGCATCTAGTTTGTGCACTTCCAGACAATCCTGGTGAGATGACTCAAACTGAATTCTGATAGGGATAAGTTCTTAGTAAAGATGGACATCATCATTTTTGGCAGTATCAGACAGTCACTGTCCAGAGGATTAACCAGCTTGCAAGCCAAAATCATGACTGACAGAAAACCAAGTGCCTCTCATGATGTCAGATGTTGAGCATATAATAAGAAAAGGAATATAAAAAAGATTTATTAATTGAGAAAAACATTGGCAGGCTATGTCTTTATTTGCAGGCACTGTGGTGTTCTAGAATTATAGTTGCAGAGTGAAGCCATTAGAGCTGAGGGCACAGTGCCTGTGCATCCCCACACATGTCTCAGGGATGTTTTCTAGAATGGTTGGGTGACAAAATGACCATTTACCCACTGGAATGTTTTATGTCAATTTCTCATATGTAAAGTTCTCAGAATTTTAGACTGCCAGACTGTTTTCTTTCAGATTATTTTAACCCAAAGGGATCTGGTTCTTGTGCTCTCTGTCATCACACAAAGCAAAGCACAGTAAGTGGAGATGATCAAGAGTTTTTTGTTTTGTTTTTTTTTTTAAATACACTCTTGCTTGAAACTAGAACACTCATCCAGATGACCTACAGAAATAATTGTATATTATTTAATACATCAGAA
>JAYRBT010000093.1:9469516-9481592 GCA_036023395.1 Myiotriccus ornatus
TCCCTGGAGATGCTCCAGCCCCTCAATGTCTCTCTTGTCTGAGGGGCCCAGAACTGTCCCCAGCACTGGAGGTGTGGTCCCAGCAGTCCCAGCACAGGGCCGGGCACTGTCCTGGGCCTGTGACACCCCATGGCTGGGACAGCACAGGGGCCATTGGCCTCTTGCCCACCTGGGCTCACCTGGGCTCATGTCCAGCCGCTGCCACCAGCACCCCCAGGGCCTTTCCCAGCCCCTCTGCCCCTGCCTGGGTTGTTCCATGGGGTTACTGTGACCCAACACTTCATCATATTGAACCAATGAATGATTAAATTGAGTGATTTAAACATAAAAGATCTGTAAATTTAGCGTTTTTGAGGGTCTGCCGATTAGTTCATGTTTTCAGTTACAAACCGTGGGCTGAGAGATGCTCATAGCAGCAGTACTCATCAAACATTACCTCAGTGAAAACCATACTCTCCAAGAAAATACTAATTTGCAAAAGATAAAAATTAACTGAATGATGGCATATTCCCAAATTATAATTGCCAGTGTTTTTGCTGACACCCAGGTGAACATTTCTATTACAATTTACGTCATCAGCCAAGACACATCCTTGAAGAAGTTATGCTTTGTTTACATCATTAAACAAAGGATATGTCTCACTGAACCCAAAAACAAGGAATATGAATATACAGCAGCTTATTCCAAATGCAACTGTTAGTTAAAAAGGGCAAAAATCATGAAGATGAAAACAAGGACCTTGGCTGCTGCCTGTTTTGCCTTTATCCATCCACATTATGCATTACACTTTATAAGTAATGGTACACTGTGTTCTTAATTCTAGACAACATATATCATCAGGTCTAGGAAGACTTGTGTGTTTCAAGTGTCACTGCTTCTGTTCATGCTATTACTCCTTCAGAATATTTTGGGAAAAATCATCTTTCATAATTTGAACTTTTGGTCTCCCAATGAATATCAACTGTTCATTTATTTTTTTATTTTTTTTTTTCCAGGCCCCTATCACAGTGCTGCAATCTGGGGAATAGCTGCAGGTAGGCTCATATATTAATAGTTTCTGTGCAAGCAGATCTCTAATCTTCTAAGTACAATAAATCTTTTACTGATTACTTTTTCATTTTGCTTGCTGCTTTGTCCATATGGCTTGTTAAGCACGTGTTCAGCCTACTGTCATTGATTTTCTTTATATTTTGCATTTTCTCAGATCAGTCCAAAGTACAAAGGCTTAAAAGATCATTTGAGGTGCACAGTAATAAATACACTGGTGCATGACAGTATTTTTAACTAATGTTTGTCTTCTATGATGTCTTCCTTCTGGAAAAAACCCCACACCAACAATATGGACTTCTTTTTTTCCTGTTATGGTTGTTATTTGGTTATAGATAAATAATAACACTAATTTCAATGTCAATGTTAAGTATTTTGCTTTAGGTATTTTTGTTCACTTTTGTTGTTGTTAATAGAAACTGGTAGTTCAAAAATTACTTTTAGAGCAACAAAACATTCTCATTAAATGTACTGAAATTAACAAAAAACAATCACCTAATTTTCTCTAGTTAACATTCATTTATTAATAAGGACCTGGGTTAGACTTATGTGTGTTCTAAAGCAATGATTGATTGAAAATTAAAAAGCCTGTATCATCCTACCTTATTTTTCCTAATTCTATAGAGAATCAGCCTCTCAATTCACACATTTTCAGAATATTTAAATTGCATGAACATCCAAAGATATGATTCTTCTTTTTTTTTTTTTTTAATTTATTTATTTATTTATTTAACTGAGTGTACAGGATCCCTGATACAAGTTCTGCAGCTTTGAGTGTCCTGAAGGATTTGGGGCCTAACCCTGCCATTGTTCCATTTAAGACCCAAAAATGGTATGTAAGGTCTAGGCACAGCTTCCAAATAATGAGGGGTTCCAGCTAGCTTCCATAGGGATGTGTAGACTTTTATACAGCATAGTACTGAACGCAAGATAATTAATTGCCTCACCATCTGATTAATGTTTTCTGTTACTGAGCTCTATAGCAGCAAGTTCAAACCCATCTTTTTTTTTTTAAACAACAACAAGTAAACAAAAAAAACCCCAAAACACAAAAGAGCCAACACCACAAAAAACGCCTCCAAATAACCAACAAAAGAACAACCCAAACCTGTCAACTAATTTTGAACAACAGTGGACTTCAAGGACTGAGTTTTTAAAATCAATAGTGCTGTAATACTTTTACAGGTAATCTTTAAGTGGCTTCCAACACAAAGAGAACAACATTTGATCAATATTAATGAGCAGAAGAATTCAGTGGTATGGTTTCCAGGCATTTTTACCCATGTTCATATAAAATAATGTCAGCAAGATTAATTGTGCACTCAAAGTAATAGATCTATTCACTTTTGCTGCTCTTTTCAGTACTTCTTTGTTCGGTTCCAGAGGTATTAGCCAACATAATAAGTACAGTCTAAAATACATCATTCTGTTACTCAGTTGAAATCTCATGCTGTTTTTGAAAAAAATATTGAAAGTTAACTTACAGCATAGCAGGTTTTAAAATTAAGATGTTCTCACTGAAACCTCTGAGATTTTATAGATGTATGAATCAAACAAATGCATCCTCAATAAAGTTGCAAAGGGGCTTAAGGCAGAACCATGTTATCTATTTTCTTCTCTGACAAGTATAGTCAACTGAAATTTCATAATAAAATCTTGTATCCTGCAATACTGAAGCGCAAATTATATATTTGAGAGAAACCATTAGTTTGTCTTTAACAAAAAAAGCCAGAAAAGCAAAGAAAGCAGTTCAGTGATAGTCATCTGTAAAATAACCCATTTCTCATGCTTCTAACAAACAGCATAAGCATTTTTTTTTCCTAAATATAAAATCTGCTGATGCTTTGAAGACATTCAAAAACACCAGGCAGTTTCAGAGAATGTTTTTAAACAAGAAATCTACATCAGTCACATCTTCCTCACAGTCTTATTCCCCATACTCAAAAGTGAGCTGAAACAGGAAGGTGATCAAAAATAAAGGCCCAGAATTTCTTACTAAGTCAAGATTAAGTGATGAATATAAAAAATAGGGGAAAAACCCCCATGAAATATGTACTCCAATGGAGAAAAATACGCAAAATCACCACATTTTTTAAAAGTAAAATTAAAGACAGGGAAATAGAAATGTTAACACTTTTGATGGTATTTATCTATCCATTTTATTTTCATGTAGAAATAATGCAACTTTTATTAAAAATACTAAATTAGATATTGACCTTGATATACATCAAGATGAAGATCCTGTTAGTAACAGAGCTAATTGCTTCATTTATTTTGTGGAACACTACTGAAATAATAGATAATGTTACTCTCATGATACAATAAGCTACAAATCCCATCAAAACAAATACTGGAAGTTTTCATTTTGAACAAAACCACTCTAGCTGCATGCCTTTGTAGCACAAGCTTTTCTGAAGTCCCTCTTGGCTTTACACAAACGTCAAAGAGAGTGTTTTCCCCTCACTGGTAAGTTTGAATCTTCATCATAGAGCTCTGACACTGCTATAGCATCAGTAGTTTGAAGTTTTCCTCTATGTTTTGATCATACATGATTCTTCAGATGCTCCCTCTGCCAAAGCAAATTCTTCAAAACAGGCTGTGACAGAGCTCACTTAGCAAGAGCTCCTGTATTTTGAAATTAATATGAGCAAAAGCAGACAGTGGAACATATAACTTCTTTCATCTTCATGGGAAGGAAAGAATTAGCCTCCCCTACTGGAGCTAGAATGGCCCAGGCTTCCCATGAGGAAGAAACTGAGATTATCACACTGAATTAGGCTCAGTGTCCAGGTAATCCAACACTCTACCCCTTCTGCTTAACAGTTCCTGCACCCTGACAACAAAGATGAAGGATCCTGCAATGGGAATGAGGGAAAATCTGCACTAGATATCTCATAAATACCTGAGATGAGCCTAAGCTCTGAGTCCTTATACTTGACATAATTTTCTAACTAAGACGTATGTTTTCTTCACACTGTTAAAAATCATACACAGATGATAGGCCACCTCTTTTTCTGAAGTATATTGACCTTTTTCTTTGTTCATCACCCTTTTAAAAACTCAAAATGGGTTTTTGAAAGGTCTGCCCCTTCAAATGTGAGATTATAGAATTCACACTTCAGCAGACACAAATCCAAAATACAACATAATTCTATTCAAAAGAGACTGTGTTCCAGAGAGACACATTCAAATTCTGCAGGAATGTCCCCACAGGTTCTGCCAGAAAACTGCTTTATTGCACATGAAGAGCAGGAGTATAACAAAAGCTTGTGATGGTCTCCGATCTTCCCTACATTTACTACTTTGTCTAATAATTAAGCGTTGTAGTGAAGGCTTTACGTGACACAGGGACTGCTGCTGAATGCCCCTAGCTGTGTTCCTGCATGGGAGTTGTGATGCTTCAGAGACCATTTTAACGACTTGACAGAAATGATCCTGCATCTGCTGAGCTCGGAGGATCACTAAATCATACTGAGACACACACTTATGTCTCGTCCTGCCTATAGGTTCAAGCACACAGCGACACAGATCCATTCCAGCAATGCAGTGCAGGAGTCAGTCCCACATGTACCTGTACCTTGAGCCTCTGCACCACCTTTGTGGTTAAGACTAAGTAAGCTTCTGCTCAGGTATTTTGTACATGTCACCGGCATATACAGTAACTACCATTGTCCAGGACCACTTTTGGTGTCCAAAGCACAGGATATTTATTCACCACATTTCAGCTGCCTGCTTTGCAGTGCACAGCTTTGAGGGCATTTGAAGAGCATGTTCCCAGCAGATGTGCTATTGACCTTCTGCCAGAAGGCACTGCAATCAGGAAAATGTCTTCTAGACAATGTACTCATTCTGCCACTTAAAGATGAAGCATCTGCAGCAATGATTGAATATGCTGTAGTGCAGTATTTGTTCTTTCTTACTCATGCACAAATTTTTTTGCACTTAAAAGTCATTCTGGGTTACAAATTTACATAAACATCCAAATATTTTAGAGCCCAGCTCTAGTTATACTGGTGCATCATGATATGGCTCTAAGAAAATAAAGGAGTCTCTTGGTTTAACTAAAGCCCATGGGAGTTGAACTTGATGTATTTTGAACTATCTCATTCTTCAGATCTTCTGAAGTGTAATATTCTTGCTTGTCCAGTATACTTGAGTATTTGTAAAACAAAGAGATAAAGAAATAAACCAAGCCACAGTAGCTCCTACACATCAGTGTATTTCTCATGATTTCCTTTTTGAATTTGCTACTATTGATTCTATTTCACTATTAGAATACAAATATACTTTGTATCAACAAATACCTATTAGACCTACAGCTTGCTTTTTATTTGGTTATTTTGACTTTAAAAGAGTAGGCACTGCAGAACACCATTCACAGTTTATGTGGAATATTGATAACATTAACTGATAGCTCTATGCTATTCCAGTTAATGCACATAGGCAGTAAAATAATTAGCAGTTGCAAAAACTGTCATGTCATTAACATTCTTAAGATACCAGCTTTGGAAACAATAATAAATAAATAAATAAATCTGTTTAGCCTGGCTCATAAGTGAATTAGTACCGTATTAGATTCTATCTACTTATATATTCATTATAAACTAATGGCACCAATCCAGACTTAATTGCACTGTGATTAAATATTTATCTTGTTTTTAATGCAGGAAATGGAGCGTGCTGATTATAATGATCAAGGTGTCTCCATCTGGATGCGGTAAAAGCTAAGGTTCACCCCTTGAGTGCAAAATGCTTTAGGTCACTTCTGCACATTCCCCTCTAATTCTACTCTGTAGAATTCTGTTACAGGGAAGAAATATAGGATGATTTTCCAGCCATCTTCCAACCTTTTTTTTTAAACTGAATGACTACAATATTTTCTGAAAAGTTGCAGTTTAAACTTGGTGGCTACACAGTGCCTTCCTCAATAGTCTTAAGCTTCTCACCTAACTCTGCCATTGACTGAGAAAGGCAGATTATACCCAAATTTGAGGCATGGTCAGTGTAGCGGGCACTGTAGGGATACCACAGAGGATGAGATATGACAGTTCTCTAAAGGCTGGAGAAAGAGTTCAATGTACTACAAGACATTTTCTCCAAGTTCTTTCTCATTATTTCTCCCCATACTCCTCAGCCTTCAAGCCTGAGAACTTTCCCTCCCCATTTTCAAATCTGGTTTTCACCTCTTTATACCCTTTGTCACTTAAATATGTGTTTCTGAATAATGCCCACAGTATCCTTCCCCCATCAGCTCTCTCACAAACCTCCTTAGCGAGTTCATGTGTGACCCATTCTGCATCTCTGCATCATCTTCCACAGGAGAATCTTATCTCCCCAGAGAATGCATGCTCTGTTTACAGAAAATACAGGTTCAGGGCCTTTTTCTTCTCCTGCTTTAGCTTTACACTCGGGCAACAGCAGCGTTATTTTTTTTCCTAGGCGATCCTGCTTCTGTCATTGACTTCTGCTACTCTTGCTGACCCAAGTGTGGCAGATTGGTTGTTACACTCCATTTTTGGTGGTTTACTTTGTACCATTGTTCAAGCCAGCTTAATTTTCCAACTTAAGTCAGAAATATTTTGCAAACTCATTTTCAGTTGATCCTGAGATTTGAATTTTTAATGTTGGAACATTCAGAGAAATATTACAGTTTTCATCTGGGATGTTTGAAAGATTCAGTTCAAAAGTGCAGCCCTGACAACACTAGTGTCTACAGATTCTACATTAAAATAAAAATCTCAAAATTCATTGTCTAGGTAGTTGAAACAAATCCATATCTGTGTTTACTGCACTGGTATGTTTTTAAAGTAAAACAGGCCCAGCAATAAGGAAACTATACACAGTTTGGTGCCTAATGCAGAATCTCAATGCCAATTGGATTTCTGCACAACAATGTTATATTTATCTTCATAATTCTTGTCATCATATATGAAAGTGTCAGTTTCCATTGTTTTACTGCACTTTAAACTGCCAATGATCAGCACTTCCCATCATTTTTCATCGTGTTCTTCTAATAACTGAAAAATGGAAAAACATGCAAAGCCTATGTGAACCTTAATTATAACAGTAAATAGATTAAAATCCAGTTAGTCTCTTGATGAGCAATCCAGTGGGAACTAAAAAATGCAACAGCCTAAACTTAGGCTATTTGTATTTGTATGAGTCAGGTCCTAATTACTAATGTTGCATTAATGACACAGAACAGCAGAAGAGAATCTCAGAGGGTGATTATCTTTAGGACATGAAATATTATTAAAAAGTGATGAAAGAGAATCACTAAATGTAGAATATATATAGTCCAAACACGCATGAAGTCATACACAGCAGAAACCAAGGGAAATAGACAAGACTTACACTCCACTCATTTATTTCCCTGAGTATCTAGGACAGAGGAAATATATTCTTTCTTGTTCCATCTTTTTCCCAATCTGTCATCAAACCCTCCCAATTTAATGTAAAAACCTGACCATAAATCCCTCTGAATTCTATATTCTGTCACTATTCTCCAACTCCTACTCCTTCTGAGGCAGATCATTGTTCTCTTTTCTCCTCATCTCCCATTCCTGCTTCATGTTGTTCTTTTGTCAACTCAGAAAGCCACACGCTAAATACGAATTCCAATTTAAAATCTCGACCCATGTTTGCATTCATGAGCCTTTAAGCTGGAAGATACACAGTAGGATCACTAGATATCTGTTTCCTTTGCACCAGCAACATCCACAGTACAAATATAAGTTAATTGTTCTTGACTAATATTGTCTTTATTGAGTTAGTTGTTCCTGGATAAAAATACTGACCTATTTTGGTGGGTAATGGTAATAACATCTGTTCAGCAATACTGGAGATTGGTAGTTTCTGATATACAGTGCTTCAATTTAAAACTATATTTTGTGTTATTTGTACACAATGTAATGGTTTGTAATAACAAGTCCAAGTACAGCTCTCTGCACAGGTAAATTCTGTCTTCAACTGAGCCTTGTGCAAGGGCTGGGCCACAAGCTGCAGCATTCCCAAGGCCACTAGTATATTCCTTTAGGGAATGACAAGGCAGAGCTCCTCTGGAGCCATGCAGTCTTTTCTGTTGTCCACCCTCAGCTGTGTAGCTCATCAGGCACATTCACCTGTTCCCTGGTTTGCAAGATGCAGGGATCTATGCGCAGGTATAATGATGGTGTTATTCACCTGAGTAACTCCAGAAGATGAGGGCATGAACTAGACGTGATTAACTTCCCCTCACCACAGGATAGATGACCTGAGTGCATGTTAATATTCTCTCTTCAATCTGGTAGCTGGATATGGTTCCTGAAAGGGGACCCATGATGTTGGTCATCTGGTGATGGAATGGAGTCAGGCACCGAGAAAAATGTGTGGTTGAAAAATGTGGATCTGCAGTTTGGTTCTGAATGATGAGGAATAAGACCACCAAAAGATGCTATGAAAACAAACCTAGCTACATGAATTAAACACTTTGGGGCAAGTTCTTTATTTGGAATTTCCTAACGTATTATTTGTATTCTGCTATCAAAATTTTAGCTGGGAACAAGACTTGATGATAAATACAGTGCTTTACACCTTCTGCCCCTGTTCCTGCTCATGGGAGGTTAAAGTAGAATGTACACCTGACAGGATCACTGATTTGCATTTTTTCCAAAAAAAATGCCCAGTACCTACTGTTTTGCAGGGAAAAAAGAAAAAAAAAAGTAGAAAGATTTTTTCTTACTTAGGAGGCCAGATTAAAAAATGAAAATTGAGAAATTCTAGGTCAATATGGAAAAATTAAGAATCAGATATTGAAATGCTGTCACTCTTTCCCTTGGAGTATATTAATAAATAAGCTGTTTTGTAATTTTAACAGGATAAAATACTGTTGAAAAGTTGAAACTAATGAAATTCATGAATAAATGTAACACTGACTTGTAATATTACGGTGGAGTGTTAATTCATGCTTTGCGAGTAAATGTTGAAATATGGTGCTGCAGGCAAATTGAACATATAAATCTCTATCCAGACCCTTCTGTTCTTGGGCTATGGCTCGTTCATTGCAGATAGTCATTCTAAAAAAACTTAATGAATTCCAAATTATTTCTCAGCTTATTTGACACAATTCAAACTACTTCTAAAGTATAGAAAGGTAGAATTCATTTTAACACTTTTTTTTTTTTTAACAACAGACAAGTGGACATTCATGGGAACATGTTACATTTCAATAATTATTTTTATCACAACAGTTGTCATACAGACACAACCCCCATACAGCCACTGGAAGTTGTGTCTTGAATAGGTGAAGAAAATACATTTCTGGGCTGGACTGTGAAATCTTCTGCTCTTTTATTTACGTCTAGTCATACCGATAATTTTCATTTAGCATTTTGTTACTTTGCAGTACAGTGGATCTTATGCAAAATATTTTGCTATGATTTTGTTTTGAAGTCACACGGTATTTATTTGTAAGGAAGACTAATGAAGGCAACAGTTTTATGTAAGTGGAAAAAATAATTGTTTCCAAAATAATATTTTTAACTACTACAATATATGTGATCAAATTAAACACAATACATCAGAAGACAGCTGAATGCCCGATGTCCTTCTTTCTTTCAGCCTGATAATGGACATTCACACTCTGAGATAAAGCAAAGGTTTATCTTAAAAGACTTTCAGTGGAAAACAACAGACCTAAAGATCTTCTGAACATCACAGTGATATTCCCAGAGTCCAGCTGGTTTCTCATGGGTGAGTACTGACTGGTGCCAGACTCAAAACAGTTTGAGATAGGAGGGATTTTTTTACTTGGGAGCATTAGTAACAGGTTGAAGAGCAGTAAACATAGTGTAGTGCATGGGGGCAACTCATTTAGATGAGAACTGGGCACCAGATCAGCAGCTGATGAGGCAAAGATTTATAACCTGGACCAGATGGAAGAAAACAGCCCATGTAAATGCTGCTTTAAACCCTGCTCTTGGTCCTCCAGGGTGCTTCATTCTCCTTGCAGATAATTCCATTATCTGCCAGCTACAATATTCCTGGGCTTTGATGCACTAAAAATCCACACCAATGTAAAGTATTATGCATATCCATGATCATGATCGATAAAATATTGCTGGTTCAAACATGAAGAAATACTCATTTGTTTGATATTTATCCATTTTTCCTGATGTTTATGAATTTCACCTACCAGCTGGTTCAATAAAATGGGCTACAAACCTTCACATCTCACAGCCTTCCTGCAACCTATGAACTCACCCCAGAAACTGATCCCAAATGTCATATATTTCCCTGATTATACCATTAGTCTCAATGGAGACTCAATTTAACAGAAGTACCATATTCTCTCAGTTCAGCCATGCTGTCTCTGCCACCTGCCAGAGAGCTTTCCTTGACACTTCCTCCGTACTTGCTTTAGCAGTTATCCAACCTGCCCAAGCTTAGGTATATCCATTAGTTCTTTTAACACCCTGACAAGATATGAATTACTGAAAAGGTATGGTTGTAAGAATTACTACTTTTTTTTTTTTTTTCCTCCAGGAATCAGAGTAGATTTTTATACATTTGCTTGTTTTTTACTAGACAACAGTTATGGATAAAAAAAAATTATTTAATGACAAGAGATATGAAATATTAGAATAAGGTGCTAGAACAACAAACATATAAGGTACATTGTTGAACTTATCATTAAAGATTTTCTTGGCTGTTTCAGGATGTCAATCCAAATATAAAACTGTAGAGATTATACAATAGAGGTATTCCCAAGGGAGTTATTAGAGAGGGATGTTTCCCATTCATTCTGCTGTTCAACATAGCATAGGGAGCAATAATAGTGATAACATACAGTGAAAATTCGGTTTTAATATTAAAATACTGGGGTTTGCTTGTTTTCTTCCCTCGCTTATTGCACCGGACAGTACAAAACATGATCTTCCAATATTTAAGTATTTACATTAATTTCTAACCCGATTAATTTTTCTATTTTTTTTCAATTGATTTTATTATGTTCTCAATTTAAGGCTTTTCTGGTACCCTTCTTCAAACATGATACTGGAGCACAGGAGTCATACCAAGGGTTTTTGCAAGATTCATACTGGTTCATTTTGCTCATTATCTACAAATCTTGTGCTGAAGTAGTCATCACCAAAAGTGTACAACTTACACCTCTTAACCATTAGATTTCAGGAAACCTCACCACAGCCACTCTTGCTTATTTTATATAAGCAGAGTTATTAGCACCCTGATCTTTAGCAACCATCAGTACAACTCTACATGGATCCAGATTTCTGTAGGCTCAGAACTTTGAAGCACACAACAATCAATATGCTAAGTATATATCATGGAAGGAGATACCACAAATGCGAGGAAAACCAGATTATAAACATAAGAAAGCAGCAGCTATGCAAAAAGTGAGGTCCAGAAACCTCAGGATATAAATCATAAATATGTGCATACTCATACATGCACAGACATGTCATGGTTTGATTCGGCCACTGCCTCTCTGAGTAGCCTCTGCCTGCATTCTCCACCAAAAATGTCGTGGGTTTGCTCTAGGCAAATTTTTCTCTTACCTCCCACACAATTGCTGCAAGTTGAGAGAAGGTTTATGCAGACAAAAGAGATTTGATCAGGGAGAATAATACTAAGATTTATTACTAGCAAGATAAAAATTAAAGAACTATGTCTACAACAATTCTAATTAGCTAAAAATGCTATGTATTTACAGAAATACCCCTCCCCCCTTGTATCAGTTCAGGAGAAGAAGCAGTCTCTTTCTCCCTTTCCGGAGCTCCAGGTCTTTTAAATAATTTTGCAGCACTCAAAAGTTCTTCTATTATCTCTAGGATGACAACTCCTATTTGTCACAGCTGGAACTGTTTTTCTATCTCTCTCTCTTCTATGTTGGCCTCAGGGCTGGGCCTACCCCCTCCTGGGCTAAGACCAGAGGCTGGGGGCTTACCCAGCCCTGTAGGGTCTTCCATGGACTGCAAGGGGACACTTGCCTACCATGGATCTTCACCACAGAGTCACAGGGGATAATGGCTTT
>JAYRBT010000093.1:9513300-9539059 GCA_036023395.1 Myiotriccus ornatus
TAGCACTGTTGAGACACATCTGCAGTTCTGGGCTCCCCCAGGACAAAAGACAGAAAAACATGTTGGAGAAGAAGCCCACAAAGATGGAGAAGGAACTTTCACACATCGAGTCACGAATGAAGCTATCCTCAGCAGAGATAAAGAAGTCAATCCCACTTAAATCGTTGTTTGTTGTGTCGCACCTGAAATACTGTATTGTCGCACCAATACTTTGGTCTCTGTTGTGTAAAACAGATGTAGATGGGCTGGAGAGGGTCCACAGAAAAGCCATGAAGATGATTCAACACTGGGAAGTCTGACATGTGAGGAAAGGCTGAGAGAGCTGCGTTTGTTCAGCCTAGAGAAGAGAAAGCTGATGGGAGACCTCACCAGCATGTTCCATTATTCGAGGTGTCCCTACAAAGAAGGTGAAGACTCCCTTTGTACAATGAATCACATGGAAAAGATGAGGGGTCATGGGTACAGATTACTCTCAGGCAGCCTGTGCTTGGACACAGGAAGAAAATTTTTGCCAAGAGAACAATCAACCACTAGAATAATCTCCCAAGGAAGTGCTGGATTCCCCAGCACTGGACACTTTTAAGATTCAGCTGGGTCATCTTGTCTAGACGGAGCTTTTGCCAAAAAAGTTTGGACCAAATGATCCTAGAGTTCACTTCCAACCTGGGTTTCTATGATTCTGTGAATACCCACTGTTGAACCAGTCTCACTAATTGTAACTTAAGGCCTTATTTTCCCAACAGATTTACTGAAAATCAACACCAAAGGCAATAGTTTGGGTTGAAACATGGCAGAATTATGACTTACAACATTTTCTGCAATGCATTCAATGTCATTTATTAAACCATTCTGCTTTCACACATTCAGATTACTCAGTTTAAATTTCTGTGCATTGTGCACTCTTCAGGTTACTCAGAAACTAAAAATTAGGGCTTAATTCATCAAGCTATTTTTATTATTTTGTATTGATTGCTTTTAACAGTATTCCATAACCTTTGAGAACATCTTGATTATGTGATAATTTCTGTTTGAAATATATCGTTCATATCTAATTCCACATAAAACACTTCTATAAAGGAAATGTGAAACTATAGGCTATAGGCTTCAGAATAGAATACTCAGAAATGCCCTCAACATAGTGAATGTTCAACTGCTACAGACTTACTAGGAGGAATATTACCAGACCATACTCATGCTGCAAATTCTAATTGTAAAGAAAGTAATACAGAAGTGGTTTTCAATAGTTTAGGAAATACCTTGGGGATATTTTCCACCAGAAACACAAAAACAGAAATCAGATTCACACAAAATCAGCTTCATTTTAATTGAGTGCCATACTGATAGAGCTCCACTTTACTTTCATTGCTCAGAACCGGAAGCACTCACACTTTCCCTCTTTCCCCACAAAGAAAGACAGAATCACCACAGAATTGAAACAAACACCTCAGAGAGAACCCAGCAGGAAAAAATTTGTTTTAGTTCCTCCTCTATCGCTCCCTCTCACTCTTTTCCCAGAAGAGACCAACCTTTTCCCATGAAACCTGATTATTCCTCCTCAATTCAAATAAACACATGCCCACCTCACCAATCTGATGTTGAACTTTTTTTTTCTTTTACCAGCAGAACCACTGAAATAATTTTTGAGAATGAAAATATAAGCAAACAGAAAATCATCTCCTTTTCATTTTTTCCAAAAAATAAATCAAAAGTAGAGCATGACACTTCACTGAAGAAGAACTCACAGTCTTATAATAAAATCTCCCTGTTGACAGTAGGAAAGGTGGTGAATAAATAATTTACATAGATTCTGTTTCTATAGAAATAAATATAGTCTATTTGCTTGACATTACACATTAATAGATGCTGACATCTGAAGTCCACACTCTATTTTCCAGTATCCTGGTCATTCTGCACCTAGGACTGTATTGTACCAGGGATAACATTGACAGCAGGCTAAGGGATGTGGTTATTTCCCTAAAATCAGACTGTCAAGCCTGAGAAAAAAAGTCTTATAGAAATAAAGACGACAGAGCACAGGACTTCTCAGTGGTACAACAGTGACTGCACAAGAGACAATGAGAAGATACTAAATTTCACAGAACTCTTCTTAAACTTATTTGGGTGTTTTGGGTCTGTCTGCTTGATTCCTTGGGTTTTTTTCACTGTGGAGGTGAACAAAAGCTGGGACAGATTGCCATGATGAGATGCAAAGCCTCCATCCTTGGAAGTATTCAGAACACAACTGGACATGGCACCAAGAAACCTCCACCCCTGAATCATGCATGGAGAAGGAGAGTTTAGACTACAGACCTCCCAAAGTACCTTACATTTTCAACTACTCTGATTTTGTGAGCCAGTGTTTTAATTTGCGTTATTTCAGGCTACTTAATTTAGAACCAGAGCAGCTACTTTCATATCAATTGCATACTAGCTTCACATGACAGATAACAAGTTATTAGAAATCTTTTGTTAGAGCGGATTCATTTCCCTAATTCCACCTTAGGAAATCCGTTAGTACATATGTTCAATATGTGGTGCAAGAAACCCTGCTCCTTTAAGAAAAATCACATATTGTAAGAAGATAAAAACATCTCTGAAATCATTCAGTCGTTTCTGCTCATGGCATTGAAAAGAATCTGCAATACTGACTGGAAGCAAATGACAGGAATTTATCTGTATTATTTTTTTTTTGGAAGCCCTTGTCCTGTCAATGTAGAGGTCAGGACCGCAAAAATGGAGAGTTGGGTTGTGTAAACAAGGACACAAAACAAACAGATCAGAGCACTAATGCATCTCACTGAATTTTTATTTAGCAACATGAAAAGGGAGGAACCCATTTGATTCCTGCTTCTGGCTTGGAGGCAGCAGCCATCAAAGAAACAGTTTCCTTTGGATTCTGTAAAGACTAAACTGATATGCAAAACACTGCAATGTGATAAACAAGGAACCCCACAACCACTTCTTAATCACTTGGCAAAATAAAGATGTCAGCTGACATCTCTGCTTCACCTTTCAGCTCTCCTCCCTTCACTCAGCTGCTCTTAGACCTAGGTTCCCTGAGTTATTTAAGATCATTAGCTTGCCTTTCCACCCTTCTAACATGCACACAGACATTTTATCATGCTTTTCAATAACAAGTTCCTCTCAGTGAACACTGAGAGCTGATGTAAAAGACACTTTCCAAAAGGACACCAACAGCATGTTTGAATGCAGCTTGGGAGAGTCTTCCCACCTCTTCTCTAACATGCTCATGGCTCTTCTACCCTCCTTGTTGTTTTACATCATTTATTTCTCCAGTTACATGTGAGTGGCAAAAAACATGTTTGCCAGTTTATCCTCTCAGACAGTTATTGAATTTCAGATTTGGGAGATCAAAATCGAGTGGTTTTAAGATGCTCGTTTTTCAAAAGTGAACATCGTCACTCATGGTCTGAACTCTGGCAACTCACCATACACTAAACTTAGCTGTTTTTTTTCATTATCAGTCATAAATTTCTGTCCCTGTTTTCCCCTATGCACACACTAAACAAAACTGGAATAATTTCTATGTCAAAAAAAACCTTCCATCACTATCATTTCAAGGTGTACAGACACATCGCCATTGCTCCATGTGCAGTCCACGACTAAACTGCTGTTCCTTCATCAACTACTCATGATGATCAGGAAGCACATTAAGAGTTTTCCTGAACAGTATTAACTAAAGACTTTAATTGTCTGTAACAGTTGTTGTTTATGGTATTTCTCTAATTTACATGATTCCTGAGAATTACTTATGAGTTACTTAAAGGATGTAGAGTCTATCAACATTTCTGTAATGCATTTCAATGCCAATGTTAAATAATTGAAAAATTTTCAATCTAGTTTAAAACTAATGTTTCCGTATATCTACATAGGTGTTTGCTAAAGAGTTAACTCAGGCCATAGCATTTTCGTTATCTTTGGGAAACATCCTGCTATTTGGGATGCTTGATGCATCCTGCTATTTGGGATGCTTAATCATGTTTTACTCTTATCTGTTCAGCTAAATCCTTTTCTACCTTGCTGGAGGATGTACTACACTGAAAAGAACTGCAGTGTACATTTTCCCACCTGCCTCTATCTTGTTCTCCATCAGTGATTCAGATATTTAGAATCTGTTAAGGCCACACTGACCACTGAAATGACATGACTGTACAAATAGAGTGATACTACAGATCTGATGCCTCATCTCAACTCTTTTAGCATTAGGTACAGTATGTAATATAAGGAAACATAGGAAATAAGGTGGGGTTGCCATTAGAGAAAGAGTAGGATCAGAAAAGGATTAGCAATTTCAAACATATAAATTACTATGACAAACATTTTATAAAACTTTTGGTTGTTTTAGATACACTCAGATTACAGGGTCCGAAAATAATAGAGTATGGCAGAAAAGTAATGATTTTCCACTGATAAATGTATAAAAAACCAGCAATAATTAATATTCTTAGACTGAAATAGGGTATTATGATCAGGTCAGACTGTTTTAAATCTTAGCTCTATTAAGACAGCAAGGGAGAGCTACTTTTTCAGACTTTGAATTATCCATGCAGCTCCCAAACTGTCTCTAATCTTTGTTATCTATTTAGGGAAGACTTCTGCCTAAATACTGAACCCTCTTACCTAAAGGTACTTACATGCATCTATCTTTTTTCCTTTACATGAGTTCATAACTTTCTATCTGAATGGGATTCTTTTTACTTACCCACATTACTTCAGGAGTAATGCATTAATTAATCTCTGTTGTCTTTTACTGTGAAATCCTCCTATTTTAAGATATGTCCCTTGAAAATTTGTGACTTTCCGTCTGGAGTCCAGAGATCAACATTATATCCTGTCATCAAGGCTGAATAAAGTCTAATAGTGGAGTCTCTAATGAGGGGGGCACAGAGAACACTCAGTTGCTTTTAAAATTTGCTGTACAGCCCTTTCAAGGGGAGAAAAAGGAACATGGGCTCTTCCTCTTTTCTTGTTACATGGTACTTGCTGGCAGCCTAAATGCCTAATTTTAACCAATTTAGTGTTTTCAACCACACTGGAAATTGTCAAGAAGTCTTTTTGAGATAGGAAGGATTAAAAGATTAGCTTTTGGGCAATAACTCATTAAAAAGCTGAAGAGAGGCAACCTTTGAGAGCATTCCTTCTTAAATTTTACATCCAATAGATACTCCTAGTTAAAAGTGATCACTTGGGGTCTGGCACTCCTGGACTCCTCACAGACCCACCTTTCAACAGGTTATTTTACTTGAAACAGTCCTATGTTTCAATTAATGGAGTACAATTTTCTAACAGCTTACATTTATCACCATCATTTTCATAGGAAAAAATCAAAATATTATCTCAAAACACCATTTTTTTAATGACTTATATGACTCCCTATGGGAACATAATACTGAATACCTTTTTACTACAAAGTAAGAGATTATTTAAAATTTATTTTTAAAGTTTTTAGCAAGGCTAGACTGTGAATCCATACATGTGGCGTAATCATGCAAGACAAACACAAGCTACATCCGCACTCTGGGTTTTAGTTAATATAGAAATATTAGTAAGTTCTTTTCTTAACCGATGTTTTCCAGTAGCTATTCCCTGTGGATTTCAAACTAGTAATGCAAAAGCCTGCCTGCGTAAGTGCTATGATTACCGCATATTGTCAGTGTGTTTACTTATGCTTTACTCTGTTTACCAAACTGAGTTTTTGCTGAAGTGCTTAAGATTTTAGTTAAGTATACGTGTATTTTTTAAATCCTGTTAATACTTTTTTTTAATTACAATGGCAACTGTCATAGTACCCATTTATCTGAGATTCACTTGTGGCATCCTCTCAGTTACGTGCAATGCAATTTCCTGCCAACCTAGCACACAATAAATCCAAAAGTTTCCTGAAATAAAGCCATGTCAAGGCCATTTTAAGGCATCATGACCTACACCTGTAGGATAAATTCAGACACTTCAAGCACTCATAAAAATGATACGGAAAGGGATGGATTTTGTTGCAGTGTCTTCTGACTTCTTGTGTGGCTGCACCAAGGGAACAAGCACTTTCTTGTGCAATCCAAATGTTAGGTAGAAACCAGCTACGATGACATTTTAGAGACAGAAAAAAGTGCACTTGCTGTCTGACCAAAGTTGGCCAATCAGAGGAATTAATTCCATTTGTTTGCAAAAAGCTTATCTTCAGACAAACCAAACTACATCCAAATTCCCTTAAAATTGCATTGTGGAGAGTTAGAATTCACTCTCAGAACAACGGTAGCATCACTTTTAGAAAAGAAAACTCAAAACAACCCCCATAAACACAACAATCCTGGGTTCCTGAATTAAGTTCTGCTTGCTGTCTCTTATGATAGAGATATCATCAGAGATCATCATAATCCTCAGAGCATCATATTCAGGTTGTGCCTGGGTAGATTTTAATTATTTATTAAAAAGTGAGAACCACACAGATTAAGGGTGGTTGCAATGTTAGAGAGGTGCTGAGCCCAGCTGTGACATTTTCAGCATTTTGCTTTATATACATCTTTGGGGTAATATAAGAGCTCAGTCAAATTGTTGAAGTTTTTTCTTTCCCTTAAATTTTGATTTAAGTTTTCTTAAGAAAACACCTGATTTGCCAGATGTTTTGTAGCTACCACTCAGATTTACTTTGAGTCGAATGCACATCACAGAATTTCTGTACATTTGCCGTCCACTCTATGGACTCATCTAATGATTAATTACAGCCTCTAGATGGGTAATTGTTTTGAAATTCAAACAAGTGACTACTAAGTATTATTCTGTTTTCTCCTGTGCTGTTTCTGTCCCTTTTCATGTTTAAGTAATTAATCTTTACTCCGGACATTGGCATAAAACTACCAGAAATGACACTTTAAATGGCCATTGGCTGCAGGAGGATATATAGAAATACCTATTTACATTGATCTTTGAGAAATGTTGACATTTTAGGGCACCACTGTGATCTTTTTATTTGGGGTCCCTCCCACAGCAGAGAGTCCTCCATGAAGCTGAGCACTGAACTTTCCTGATTTCTACAGATACAGGCCTCAAATGCTGTTTTAACTGCTTGTTGATCATTATTTAGATATCTATGATACAGATACAGGGTTAAAAAATCAATAATGAACAATGTAATGAACCCATTGCCATAGAAAATGCCATGGATGTGATCACTGGTTGGGCAGTCACAGCTTAATGGGGTATTTAAAACAACTATTTCAGACTTTATAAAGTTTTCACTTACCAACCTCCACAAGGCTAGAGCAGTTGGGGTCTGTGAAGCCCTCAGGACACTCGCAGGAGTAGAAATCATCACTCAGCCCTGACAGACAGATGCCACCATTCTGGCAGGGGTTGGAGTCACACACATCCGCTGTGAGATAAAGGGGAAGAAAAAACAAGATTCTTATTATAAAAGTCACAAAAAGTTATTCATAAGCTCCAAATATGACAGATTGCTGGTAGCCAAGAAGAGAAAGGAATGAGAAACCCTATGTCCCTTGAATAATTTCTGGCTAATCCAATCTTATATTTATTTAACAGGACACCTTTGTGCAATCATCTTTCCCTAGTCTTCCATTTCATAAAATTAGATTCCCTTAGACTCAATGACAGCTATTCATTTACAAACACAATAGCAAAAGGTAATCTTTTGCTTTCTCTTGTTTAAAGGTATTTATATAGCCTTGGAAAGGAATTTACCCAGAATTTTACTTCACTGTAAAACAGAGAGGTGATTTCAATTCTGGCTATTGCCTCATCAGCTGGTTTGTGAGCAAACAACTGTGGCTGTGGTTACATCACCACATGTTCCACACTTACACATTCTGAAATCACTCAGTGGCACAGCTTTGATTCATATCAGC
The DNA here is from genome assembly GCA_036023395.1 of Myiotriccus ornatus. Lineage (NCBI taxonomy): Eukaryota > Metazoa > Chordata > Aves > Passeriformes > Tyrannidae > Myiotriccus > Myiotriccus ornatus. The sequence goes on from JAYRBT010000093.1 coordinate 9,521,181, forward strand.
ACCGAATTCAGGGCTGTAGACCCCCCAGCTCCATTGCAGGGATGGAGGCAAAAGAACCTGAGCAGCCACAGTCCCTCAGTGCCCCTCAGCAGTGCTTTCCATGTCCCAGGGAAGTCTAACAAGTTACTCCATAATCCATTTTGACTGCCGAATAGGAAAAAATGAATAGGAACAAAGCTATGCTTCACATCAGTTGTTCAATTAACATCGAAGTAATCAACACTAGAAAGATGCAAACCCTTAAAGGTGCATCACAAGGCTGCTTTAAAGTTCTACAAATACAGAGAAATGCAGGACTGAATCCTCACACTAATGGGATAAATGGAATTAATCCTAAAGAATGACCTAGGCTTTGGTCAGTTTCAATTGAATACTTTTTCTTAGATAATCAAACATGTATTTAGATGCATTTTTATTTAATCCAAGCATCATCTTAGAAGAAAAATTTTTACTCTCATTGCTCAGCAATGTTTTTAGGAATACTAATAATTTGTGCAGTAAATGCATCTGAAAGAAAGATCTGGTTATTATTAGAAATAAGTACATTATTTTGCATGCTTTTTAAATTGAAAAGTTGCCAGTCCTTTAGCCATGTAACTGAAAAGAGTTGGAAAAATTCAGTTGTTTACATCAGTAGTACTGACAGTATAACATGTTTTTGACTATAGTGGTGGTAAGGGTACTCAACATTTCAACACCTTTCTGGTACATAAAATTCAGATTAATGCTTGCTGTGAGAATTTCAATTTTAACAATCACTTGAGAAATGCAACTGATATATGAAACTGCCTTTACAAATTCTGTGCATCAGTTGTAAAAAAATCTAGTTGTACTGGGTTATTTTTAGTTTTATTTAATTTTAGTTTGTCTTCTTTAATCTGCCCTTGTGAGACAGAGAACTGTCATGTGCCTACGTACTTGGAATTAACAGTTTTGTCTTGAAGACTGTCCGGCTGATGGAGAAGCAAAGTTATTTGGAAACAGTAAATGACATAAAACATCACCTGTCTAAGGACCAAACATTATTTATCTTCCTAACTAAATCTAAATGAGTCACAACTTTTCATTTTCTGCTTTTGTTGCATCATTGGGGTATCAAAGGATGCTTGTTTATTCCTTTATGGGGCTCAGGCTTTTGGTTGTTAAAGAACAGATAATATCAAACAAATGCTCTGACAACTGTATTCCCATGCTTCTAATTAAATTAATAAACTAAACAGCATCTGGAGCAGGAACACTTATTATGCAAATCCGTATGGATATTCTGATTAAAATGAGAGAGGACATATTTGCAACGTATTTCCTGATTCAGTGTCCTTCTGATTTCTATTATGCTACTGAGAAAAAAAAAAAAAAAAAAAAAAGGTAAAAAGACAAATTTTTCCATTGGTAAATTTTATACTGATTGACAAGCAGATTGCATACCCAGTTTTCCACTGCATTTCCAGAAACTGAAATCTTCTACAATGACCAAAGTATGCACACTTAACTGTGTAGTTTTCATTTTTCTGAAAATCCATGCTGGCTTTTTCAGTCTGAAGTAGAGTGGTCTGACTTGTAGTTTGGGACTACTAAAGCAGATGCTGTCCTCTGTCAACAGTCATTTATTTCCATGTTCAGGAAATAACTGCACTAATTGCTCTTTAGACACACCAACTTGGTCTGTCAGTCACGAGCGTAATTTTTATAATGTCATTGTATCACGTCACAGAAATAAAATTACTACAGCATGCATCTAAACAAAATGGGACAAAAAAAGGAAGAAAGCACAAGGGACAAAAGGCTCCAACAAAAAAAAAAAATAAAAAAATTGCCTGGCCTGTTTCACTATACTAAGGAGGACTAAAGAGGGAATGGTTAAAATATACCATGGTATGAAATCAAATATGATGCCATCAAAAAAATGAGAAGCTGCACAATTCTACTTAAGACAAGGTACTAGGCTGTGCAAATTTTGATACTTAGATTAGTAAAAAATCCCAGAAAATGTTATCTCTCGTATTTATAACTTAATGTCTGTGAAATTGTGCTGAACAAAATAAATATCACCTTTGAATCAACAATATTCCCCTTGACTTACATTTTTGCCTCTTGAGAGGATGTTCGTGTTGAAATATTGAAATTTATTTGTTACACATTCCCCTGAGTTTGATGAACCGATTTTGATTTTGAAGGCTGCTTTTAGTAAGAAAAGGTTATGTGGGTACACTTTGTCTTAACACAACTGATGAAGGGATTTGTTACCATTAAATTGCAACATAGCTTTTAACACAAAAATGGTTTTAGAATTTAACCTGAGAACCATTGTGAATGGAAGAATAAAATAAACACAAAGCACTATATACTTTACGGTAACTCTTACAGATCTATCCTCTGTGCTGATGACTTTCCACAGCAATAGGCAATATGCTATTTGTGTAATAGACTGTGTAATTTGACAAATTTCTGTAAATTAAACAAACACTCTAAGAGAAACTCAATTATTAAAAATGAAAATAAAAAATAAAAATACAAATTATTATTGTACATAATTAAGACACCCTGAAAGAAGTCCAGTAAGATGCCAGTGTCTTACAAAACCCAATAATTCATACTTTTTCATTCCTATGTCTGACTAACCCTGCGCTTTTCATTACGTGGCTACTCAAGTGTAAAAGTGTGTCTCAAGACTGTGCATAAACCATGTGCTACAGCTATTGCTTCCTTCATGTCATCCCTGGGAAACTCTCAGACAGTAAATCCTCATTGCTTCAAAGCTACTGAGATTCAGCACAGGGATTTGTGGAGCGGAGCCAGCCAAAGATGAGCTCACACACCCTCACCTTTTCACCCCAAGATGGGCAGAACTCATAACGACTTTGAATTTACCCCTTTTAGGGAAAGCTGGCTTTGAATTAATGTTATATATGAAGTTTATTTTGTAAATTAAATTAGGTATGTATATATATATACACTTTTCCTCCTTTTTGACATCATAATTTATGGAAGAGTGAGGGTAGAAATGCAATCTGCATTATCACAGACCTTACTGTATTGAGGGGAAGACAAAACATTCACAGGATCAGAGTATATTAAATTTGGGGGATTTTTTAAAAAATAATTATTTTTCTTCAGATTGTTAATTTCTTCAGAACTTCTTAAGACAAATAAGTCCTTCAGTGAACTGTTCTTCCTCTCTATGGAAACAACAGTTGGTTAAGAATAAAAAGAGTGTGACAAAAACAATAAAATTAAAGTGGAGATCCACACATATGCAAAAATTAGAATTCTAATTTAGACACCCCCCCAATTCTCCAAACTCAGGAAAAATTATACAGCAAAATTCAAATAAAATGGTGATATATTTGCTCTCCATAACAACTAGAATTTTTTTTGAAGACTATGATTTTTTTCTCTTTAGTGAATAACTCAGTCAATGAACCTGGCTTTCTTTTTTTAAAGCACTTGGAGAAGAACTGTTCTGTAAGCCCATTACACTCCACGAAGTTCAGTTCACGTAACCACTCTTAAGCCACATCCTTTTCAATAAAATACTGAATTGTTTCTTTCCCCAAGCAAGCTATGGTGAAGACCTGGGTAAAAACTGTAAACTCACTCTTTGCTGAACTTTAAACTTTTATATAACATATTATTTTGTCCTAGGAAACCCTATGAAACATTGCGTGATTCTTGACTGAGGAGTGCAATCTTTTACTTGACAGCAAAGGACAACCTGAAAAAAGGAACTCAAGTCTTCTGTATAAATAATGCAACACACCAGGATGTTAACAGTTAGCTCATAAATCCTTGTCAAGAAACAGAAATTCACAGTTTATGGAAACAATTTGTGTAGTATGAAGACTGAAGAAGATGCACTGGGCAAAGGGAGAAGTTCCATCCCACAACCACTTGCGCCTTCACAAAGCACTCCTTGTTGTAACAGCACATAAAACAGCCAGCTCCCATTACTGTACACTAATTCTTTTGCAGTTCACTAATGTTTGTCAATGATAAATATGAAAAAGAATTTCCCTCAGCTGTCTTCTAACACCTAAAGTGATAACTGCTAGAACTTCTGGCTGAAGTGTTGCTGTAAGAAACATCTGCTTGAGACAAAGACATAACAACAAAGCAAAAACCATGCCTTCAAAGAGTCCTGTGGATTCACAACATTTCAAAACTGTAACAAAAGAAGTGACTGAAAAAAGACCATTCAGGTGTTTGGCCCAGATTTGCTTCCATAACTCAAGAACAGAGAATGTTCTGTGAAGCAGAAAATGTGCATGGAAAAATTCTACTCTATTTCTTCCTTCGTATAATGCAGATTAATATAAATAATATGCATCGCTTAATGAGGCAGTGAAATTTACAGTGGCTGATACTGAGCTAAATGCACTGATATTGTATTTGCAAACATAATGACATATGAGTTCAGGATGTTAGCCGCACAAGCTTTTAGGCAGACACAATACTCTTTATTGGTAAGTTCTGTAATGTGTGTTTTAAAGTTCAAGCACTTGGTTTCACCATTCAAGGGAAGAGGTGAACCTCAAGGATAAAACTTGTTCCAAAGAAGAAATCTCCAGGTCCCAGCAAAGAACAAACAGCCCTGCAAACAGCCAGTCAAATCTGGTCTAGAGGCAGTAAAAATGGTCCTCAGTTATGAAGCCCAGAAGAGCACCTAAACTTCAGCAGAAGACTGAGAAAACTTCCTACCTGTAGCAGTTTCACATTAAAATCAGTTTTCAGAAAAAGAGTTTTCTGACTTACAGAATCGTCTGTCCAGTGCCCAAGTTCAAACCTGTTTCTCTGCAGCTAAACCACTACTTAGAAGCAGAACCATTAATCATATCGAATACACACCTGTGCAGAGATGCAAAATGTGAACATAGAAAAAGATGAGCTCTGCAGTTCTTTTTAAGAAATTTGTATGCTGTTTTTTTTCAGATTTTATGGTGTGGCAGCTAATTTGTTTTTGCTAAGTTAAAAAGACAGTTGGAATAATTTAATTGTCTCCCTTATTATTTGAAAAATAAAGTTTCTAGATACCAAAAACTCATATACACCTCCATCTGCTTGTTTTCTAGGCTGATTTGCTTACTATGCAGGTAGAAATTTCAGCTAACTTGCTAACTAAAATAATAATGGCACACTGTTTAAATGGTTTTTAGAAAATGCGTGAACAGGGAACAAAAACCACGACATCAACTCTGAATGACCACACATGAACTGGAAAGAAAAGCTACATGAGAATGTAAGTCTTGGAGTAACAAATTCATGGTTTTATCACAAGTTTCACAAAAAATCAAAGTAGTTACTTCTGAAAGCGTCTGAGATCACAAGAGACTATGTGCTTAAACGAGCTGTAGCATGTGGTTGTGGTGGAGAACTGAAAAGTACTTGTGTAAACTAGGCGTAAAAAATTTCTCCAATTTTTACTTCTGGTCTTGCATTCTGAGGGGATGCACCAGCTGACTTCTGAAACCCTGAGCCGATCTTACGAAAAGAAAATCAGATTATTCTAAGCAGAGAATTATCATTTGAATCCTACTCTGGGACTGGGCTGGAACATTAATCCTGGGTGAAGATGAAGTGCTGACTTAAGCTTTGGATTTAATCTTATAGTACAATACTGTAAAAGTGTGTCTCCACTTTAAGAGTTAGAATAGACCCCTAAAGTAATGTCTGCAGAGATTAATTTCTATTATAATAAATCCCCTTCTGACTTAAAAAAGTATAATCTCTTCCCTTTCCAAAGGTCTACAGTATGAGCTAGTTTATTCATTTGAATGTGAAAGCGCAGTAGGTCACTGCACTTCAGCCTGCTGTTGCAGATTTTTATAAGTATCTGATGTTTGACAATATGAAACACAACTAGAAACAGAAAACAGCTTAAAAAGTAAACTATTCCCTCTTTCATGGGTTACAGAGAGTTCATTTCTATGCCAACAGGATCTGCAGGGAAAAAAAAAAAAAAGATGAACTTTTCCTGTCATCTCACATCTTTATTAGTATAAAATGGATCAAAAATTATTAAAAGGGGGGGATATGGTTATATAATGCACTTCTGAGTTTTTTTACAACTTGTGGAAAATCTTTCATACTTATGCTGTCATGTGGATTCGGTGAGGAGCTGTCACCAGCCGAGACACTGCTTTATCAAAGCAAAAAGAGATAATATTCCCCCTCCAACGGATCAGCTGATGGCACCAGTGACACACTAGCACCCACCACCAGCAGTGATGCTTCCCACACAAGCTGGGAGAGAGCAGATAAATGCCTTTAATGAAGATACCCCAGTCCCCATCAACGCAGTCTCCCACATCTTTTCTCTCTGCATGCTCAACAAAGCTGGCAGAAAACTAACCGGGTACTCCTTGCAGGTACTGCTTTGATTTATGGCTGTCACTCACATCACCTGTGTTTAGATTGTTATTTGCCACTTGCTAACACTCAGGTAAGCCCGTATTTCTGCACCTGTTCAGGTCTTTGGGGTAAAAGGAGTTTATGAAAAGGGAAAGAATAAGAGTTTAAATTGAGGCTTCCTGCAAAAGGCACTTAGGCTAAACTGTCATTAATTTGTTTCGTTCAACTAAAGCTTTCAAAAGAGATTCTGAGTCAGGGTGGGAATATACTATCATTTCTTGTCACTGGCCCTTTGCTTTTAAAGGTGGTCTGGAAATCTTTAGCATTATGTTGTTCCTTCGAAATTTCTCAGTTAATAAAATATTTACATTTCTTGCTCAAATAACTAGGTTTTGCAAATCTCCTGAAACAGTTTTACTGGTTTCTCTAAAAAATACTGGACTTCTGCATGCTTCTCTGCTAGCTGTTAGCAGGCTCCACCTCTATATCCAGATCAGATGGTCAATATAGGAATCTAGATTTCTTATTTGACTTAATCTACATTAAGCTTTTGATCATCAGCTCTTCCTAAATCTTTAATTAAAATACTCATGGTTCCCAGGGCTCTGGAAGTGCCTCAAAACCCTGACCAGGGAAGAACTCAGATGCAGGGCAGCTTCTCTCTTGCTCATCCTGTTTTCCACAGAGAAACAATCCACACCCACAGTCTAATCAGCAGCACAGTCCAAAGGGTGTCCTTTAAAATTAACAATCTTAAAATTTATGACCTTCCCTAGACAGGTAACATCTCCCTTCCTTCTTGTTTTTCTGGACTGAAAGCATTCATACACATATTCATACTGGTTTTGACAGTTATTTTCCAGTTTCTACTTTTATTTCAACAGAGAAACAAAATTATTTAAAGCAAAACCCAAATGCTTATTGTGGAATTATCAATTTTAAGTAAATATTCCCAATTTTCATCCATGGTTTTCCTCTCCATTCCTCTTTCTTTATGCTCCACAGCATTTGAGGTTAGCAATCAGAAGCACTTGTCTGGGAAGCACCAGAGTGTCTACTTTCATACATAAACACATATATATTTCCATACTTATATATTTATATGTACTTTATAGATATGGAAATGAAAGTGTTGTTCTACCTTTATTTTCCCTATATTGGATGTATTCATTGACTTGTTGCTAGGCAATTATTAATCTCAGCACTGGTGAATTTATCTTTTCTCATCCTAAGCAAATCCAAATTTCAAAGCTGAGCAATTAAAAAGTCATCATTAACAGTTTTTAAAACTCTGGTTATGTTTCATTATATCCTTCTATCTTCACCAAAATGAAATACCTTAGAATACAAATTCTAAACATATTCTCTCTAAACTTCGAAAAGTATTCATTGATCTCTAGTTACTTCTGGTTTTGGATATCCAGTCTTAAATAGCTTCTTTGGCGATATTTTCTTACAAGAGACGCCAACGCTACTGAAGAAATGGTTATGAATCCAAAACACAGTTTCTGAATCTACGCTACATGAAATCTATGGATTTTGCTTCAGATTTAATCTCTTCCCTCCATGTGATCCTAAAGGTGCCATAATGACCTGATGTTAGTTAAGGCTCAGTAACCATTAGGGTTTCCACTTAAGCACAGTTTCTAGGTTGAGATCCTTGGGATTGAATCCAACTCATCCCAATTCAAATTCCTCTGCAGGCAGGAATAAAGTGAGTGTAGGACATGGAGGCAAACAAAGGATTCCTTTCCAAAGCCCACCAGCACATGAGATAACCATTTCTCCAAATACACCAGCACCGAACATGCTTTCCCACGTGGACACCCTCTGAAGTGACCTATTTACACCAAACCCTGCAGTTAAAGAGAATAAAGCAAAATATTATGTAACCTTCCCTCGTTATAATTACCCAGTCTTGCTGCATTCATTTAATGCATTTTTGGCTCCATGGATATTAAGATTCATCACCACCAAAGTTCTATCGCCATCAAGACATGTCACTTGAGGAGGTAAAACAGTATTACTGGTTTTCATAATCTGCTTTCTGGCTTTACAGGAAGGTGATTCTACTGATCACACTCAGAATATTAATCAGGCTCTGCAGATATGTGCCCCTCCTGTGAGGGATATGAAATAATAAGGACATTACAGCTATCAGCTACGATAAAGAAGTGATTCTGTTTATTCTGGATGATGCAGCTGGCAGTAGCATGTAAGCATCCTATGTGGATGAATGATGAAAATCCTTTAGGTCATTTCTGCTAAGAGTCTCTGGAAAGGACAGATGTAATTTTTACCTTATTTCTTTCAGCTTGATCCACAAGCAGAATAAAATCTGAAATTTTCACACATATAAAAACTCCTGTATAGATTCCATAGTCTGTACAGCAGCATGTGACTCACAGACATCTAAAAAAAGGATTTAGCCAAGGTGGTAAATTGGATTATGACAAACTCCATCTCAGTGTGGCCACTCTGCAGTAACAAACCACGTTGCTGGAGGTGGTTTTTAATTTACTTTTTATTATCTGTTGTAAATTGTAAACTAAAGCTAAACAAATGTGGGTAGCAGCTCGGATGCCCTTGTTGCTACTTACAGATAACATCTGAAAATGAAGAAGTGGGAACAGTAATTGAAAAAGGGTGAAAAAGCAAAAAGTCTGGCAGAGAACGATGTACATTAAAGATGTTCACAGGGTGACTGAGATTGCGATGCTTTTAGTACACTTAATGTAAGAGGGATCTTAACAGTTATTTTAATAATGATACATACAGATCCTTGACTAGTAAGCTAAATAACTATCCTCTTTCAACTTCTGAATACAGAAAAATCTGAACACAGAACCTCTTAGAGAGGATCTCATCTGACATTGCAAAATGGCCAAAATATCTATCTGGAAGAATGAAGTGCATTATAACTACTTCTAGTCTCAGGGCCAAGTCATTGACCTACCCTTCAACATCCCAGATACACCCCAGATGCTACAGCATGTCTGGAGCAGACCTGGAAAGAAAGATGTTTTTCCAGTCTGTCTTGCTAGTGGGAGGAAACACTAGGAGGTTTTACCTAACCTATCTGTTTTGGGGTCTTTTTTGGTTTATCTGCAGCTTTGCTTTCTTAACTGCATCCAGATAATGTCATGTGGTTGTAGCTAGCGTAAAGCAATGTTAAAGTGGTTAGTTTTGTATAGGATGCCCACATGGTACTGTTTGAAATGCAATTGCTGTTCTTGGGCACTTAATAGAGTCCTGAGTCTGCATGCACAGTATGCATTTTTAAAACACAGGACTAAGCAGAGAATAAATCCCAAAGGAAGGGAAAAATACTAAAAAGGATCTGAAAATACTGAATATTATGAATACAAATACATAAATAAATTTAATCTATTAAAAAAAACCCCAACAAACCAAACAAAGCCCCGGAAAAAAATAATTAAATTAATTCCTTTTTTTCAAAGGAAGGAAGCAAAGTGAGGAAAGTGGTTACAGTTTAATAGGTATAAATAAAGCCATAAACCTTTATAAAACATTAATGCTCTCTGATCTTTTCCTTATTCCTACTATTTGTGAACATGGGATACCACAACAGAGGACAGTAGATTTTTAAGAGTAAGAAGGAGGACTTTACATGGATTTATATGTTAGCACTACAATCATAAAACATGTATATTATGTATATATACAAAGGCCTGTAACATAGATCAAAATATGAAAAATGTGAAGTATACAAAATAAAGCTCCACAGAGAGGTTCCACACAACAGACCAAGATCACAGATAAAGAGACTGAGAGCTCCCTCAGCAGGTTTGCAGGTGACACCAAGCTGAGGGTGCAGTGACATACTTGAAGGACGGGGCCATCCAGAGGGGCATGGACAAGCTCCAAGAGTGGCCCCTGGGAATCTCCTGAGGTTTAACAAGGCCAAGGGCTGGTGCTACACCTGGATCAGGGCAACCCCCTGGATCAGTCCAGGCTGGGGATGAGCAGATGGAGCAACACCAGGGGAGAAGCACTTGGGGTGCTGGTGGGGGAGAAGCTGGACATGGCCCAGCACAGAAACCCCCCATGCCCTGGGCTGATCCCACAGCGGGGACAGCAGGGCAGGACGGGATTCTGCCCCTCTGCCCCCTCAGGTGAGACCCCACCTGCAGAGCTGCCTCCAGCCCTGGGGGCCCAGCACACCAAGGATATGGAGCTGCTGGAGCGAGTCCAGAGGAGGCACCAAGATAATCAAGAGGGATGGAGCAGCTCTGCTGTGAGGAAGGGCTGAAAGAGTTAGGATTGCTCAGTCTGGAAAAGAAAGCTTTGGCGTGACCTAATTGTGGCCTTCCAGGACCTGAAGTGGCTACAGGAAAGATGGAGAGAGACTATTTACAAGAGCCTGGAGTGACAGAACAAGGAGGAATGGCTTCACACTGCCCTGGCACAGGTTGCCCAGAGAAGCTGTGGCTGCCCCATTCGTCTAAGTGTCCAAGGCCAGGCTGGACAGGGCTTGGAGCAACCTACGATAGTGGAACAAGATAAGCTTTAAAGCCCCTTCCAATTCACACTGTTTTGTGATTCTATGATTCTATTTATTTTGCATAATAACAGAAAATAAACTCTAATTAAATATTACTTGTTTCTAAAAGGTAAGACACAAAACATGGAATGATGCCTCCTTATGTTCTTCTTAGGGTAAAAAAACAAACCATAACACTAGAATTACTGTACAATGAGTAAAGGAACAGCAAAAATCCCCGCCATAATACCCTCATGAACTAATGCACCTGAGCTTGTAATAAAGTACAATTTCCCATAAACAATCCAAACAATAATAATCAAGAATGTTTTCTTTCTCCTTTTCCTCTTCTTCTTCTTCTCTTCTCCCTGTACCACGGCACCTTTATTCAGGAGAAAACTCACTCTTGAAGCGACTGTCTGCTGTTACCTTAAGTATTACTTTATACAAAGGGTTTTGGGCACAAACACTACCTTAAAGAAAAACAAAGTCCTTCCACTGGTAGAAGTCTCACTATTTATTTTCCACCCAAAGCCAGCTGCAAGTATCAAACATAAAAGACTACTTTAAAATGCAAAAAATATCTCAAGAACATTTTCATGTGAAAACAAAATAATCAGACACTTCTTTGGACAGTGAAGAAAAACCTGGTGTGCTGCTACACAGAAGTATGCCAACGAATAATTTTGAACAGAAAATATTATCTTTATAGAAGACAGGTTTTAAGAGGTTATCAACTGTTGGCACAAGTAACTCACCAGAGAAACGGTTAAATGAAAAAATGTGTCACAGTTAAACTAGAAAATTCCTTTTCCTACTGCGGGCATTAAAAAATGAACCTTATGCTAAAATTACATGGTCGTACTTGGGTATCAGAACCTTTCCATGGCTTCTGTGAGTATAGTCTCTCCACTGAAGAGCATCCCATTGTGTGAACCCAGGCAACTTGAACTTTGAGCACACTCCAGCCCTCCAACGTTAATAATTTAATGAGCTAAGCTACCGGCAGGAACAGGCACTGCATGTACACTTTCGAGAAAATTAACATCCTCCTTCACCATTCAAAATCCAATTACCCACCCAGCCTAGAAGTATCAAAATTACACTCAATTTTTAAAAAACTCACTAACATCTAATTTTGTAAATCTGGCTCATTGTGCAATTATTTCCCATAACAAATGTAACATTTGGAATAATTGTTTAGAATCCTTTCTGGAAAAGAATCCCAAATCAAAGCTGGTTCTGCATTATTCTGAATGGTCCAAAAAGCACTTACTTTATCATAAGAGTATGTACAAGGGAGTTAGAAGGAAGAAAATTTCTCGTGGTTGCAATGACCACTACCGCAGAGAACCCAGATGAGGCCATAACACACATTTTTCATTATGAGCTTATAAAATTTTCCATACTGTTTCTCACTCTGTTTATTACGCCTTACACCAAATTATTTTCCTGTGTTACCGAAAATGATTACAAACTGAAGATTTTTTTTTTTAATATATAAGGAGCAAACTTTCTCAAATCCGAGTTTCACAAATACTATTTATGGGGAGAAAAAAAGAACGTGAAAAACCTATTTCACAAATAGAACATGAGAATGTTAAATACAAAAGGTTTGTATCAGAAAAGCTGGTTAGTTTGAGCCCTGGGTTCATACATCATGTGAACAATTAACTAGTGTTTTTCACAGATGGTGTGTTTTGTCAAACTTTTTGAAAATAATTTCTGTCTATATTAATTTACGCAGAAGTTATATTAACATGCAATTGTTTAAATCTAAGAAAGATTACACATTTCAGTGTTAAAGTGCAAACCTAACAGCAGTGTGGCCACAGTTAAAATACTTCACTCAGAAATCCTGGAACTTTTCAGGGACAATTATGAAAAGTTGTTATTATAAGATGCTGAACCACACAGGTTATGAATCGAGTATTTATGATACTAAACATCCATGCCCAGACCTTCTTCTCTATTATTATACCTTATTATGACAGTTCAGTGCTTCCAGGGTTAATCCTAATTTTTAAAGAATTGATTGTTTTCCAGGCTGTTCGAACAAATGTAAAACATTGGTTTAGTTTTCTACTTTTGCCCACATAATCCTGAAAATCCATTCTCTTCTCGTTTTCCCTGAACACTTCTTGCTGAAATTAACATTCCTCAGTGTTTACCTCATGAAAATATTTCACATTTCCACGTGCTTTTCTTTGAAAAGCATTTTACACTTTACTGGCTGAGCACCTCACCTTTCCTTTTTGTTCCATGGAACACCAACTTCTAAGAAACTGGTTTCTTCTTACACCACGCCTCTAGTTGCTTTTTCCCTTTTAACTTTTAACCTCAGTGTCTCTCTATCTCATTTTATTGAAATCACTTCCTCTAAAGCTTAGTCTCCCTCTCTGTTGCCTTTTGGTTCTGTATCTCCCTCTAGGATGTTGAATTTAATTATACTGCAATTATTATTGGTGGCTCAGCCATTCCATCTCAAATTAACTTCAGTTAGCTATTTAATATTAAATTGAGAATAATGGTAGCTCTGCAACTAACTGTTCTGGAGAAGTTCTTTAATGTGCTAAAGAGCATACCAGAAGTTTTTGTCTTCAATTCCGACTGACTGAAGTCCTGCATTACTGTAACAATTTAGACAAGATTGCACAGACTCTTCATCTCTCTCTGCTGGTGTATCAATATCCTTTCCTTGACTCATGTCTGAATTATGCAGCTTATTCGGCTTCTTTTAGCTGGGAATGAAAATCTGGAAACCAAGAGCTTTAAATCCACCAGCTAACAATGGCTGTGTAAAGAAACAAGTGAAATTTGAATAAAATAAGTATTTCTTGAGCTATAGGACTGACTGCCACTCCTCACTTCTCAATCCCACATATAAATGCATTCCACAGATGAAAATGTGGCCAAAAACCTTTATATTCTCTATAATCTTTGTCTCCAGGGGCTAATACATTTCAGTCTCTCTTAAGGGTTTTTTTAATATGCAATGAGCACCCCATGCCTATTATTTCTTACTGTTCGCACTTCAATAAAAAAATCAGCCAAAACAGAATTTGATTAGAGATGTTGTATAATAAAAGAGGAAGAGGTAATTCTTACCACAAGTAATTTACACTTTAAATACTAGAGACAAGAGATCTGAGAAGAAGACGGTTGTGCCCAGTTTGCAGACCAAAAACTGAAGCAAAGAAATTAAGTTCTCTTTATACATAATTCTGCCTCAAAGCTAGGCTTTTTTCTTGGTCCTCCTCACTTGACTCCTATACGTATATAGACATTTATATATATTTAAATACAGATTAAGCTTTCTTTCTGCATTATAAGGGAAGGAATAAAATGAAATCACTGGAAGTCCTCCCACTACCTCTAAACCAGCAGTTTTCCAATGGAAAAGTTTATTAACATACACAAGAACTGAAAGCTACACATAACAACATCTGAGTACACTCCTTTATGGCTTTTAACATTTACTCTTTTGCCATTTCAAGAACTTAGTGAATCTCTTTTACCCAGACTACTTGAAAAGACCAGTGTCGACAATCACTGCCTCTTTTACTCCCTTAATTTCTTTCCACATTCTTTGATTAAATGTTATAAATGCAATCATACTCCATGTTCTTCATTCTGTGTGCTGTCTCCAATAAAATTTCTGCAATATATGAGACACAGTGATGCTGATACTTAAAAATCTGATTGTGAATTATGAAAGAAATCAGTCACACACACACTGAAGTGACTGATTTTGAAACTGGAAAACGGTGTGACTGACAATGCCAGAAATACCTTCCCGGATGACTTTATAAGTTTCTGTATAACATGACTCCACTTTAACTTTAAAAAAAATGCTGGCTTTTTTCTGTTGCAGAACAGTAATTAGAATTATATTAGGATAAACAGAAATTTATTTCACTCTGTTGCTACTCAAGTAAGTCGTTGAAGAGGAAACAGACAGACAGTAATGGCCACAGAGCAGGAAAATCTGAGAATGTCTCATCTAAAATACAATGATAATAAGATATTACCTGAGATCTATTCTTCTAGAGTTGAATCTCTGGGAGAGAACTGACTTTCAGGCTGTATTATGATTAACTAAAGGGATTAAAGCTATGTTCAAACAATCTTTTCTATCTTATATTTTTATTATTATAATTATTATATAAAAGCTTGGGGGTTTCTCTTTTTACTGTGTTCTATTCTAATCAGACAAGCTCTTCCAAATCTGCATAGAGAGGGATTCAACTTTTTTTTTAATGCTGCCAAGTAGAAAATATTTTCTCCTTTGTTTATTCTATTTTTCCTGTGCTGTACTTGAGGATGAATATCCAGAGTATTAAAATAACTCAATCATTGTTTTAAAAAACAAACATGTGCACCCGAGGGGAATAATCCTTCCTGAATTTCTTCCTTAGATCTATCCAGATCCAATTCTGAGAACTCTTCTTCTCCTACAAATGAGAGAGAAACAGATGCACACTCTTGATTCTTCATGTTTAGGGTTTTCTCATTTATTTTCAGTTGATGTTTGGAATTCCTTGAGGAGTTTCAACTATAACCTTAAAAATAATAGGTTTTTCCAACTTCTCCTTTCTAAGAGGGATTAATTTTTCCTCAATATCCTTGCTGGAAAGGATGGGCAAATCAAACTAATGTTAAGGTTTTGGCGTATCTCTGGGAAAGTTGAGACACATTTAAGTTGCACTTGAAGAGGGATGTGAGAGGTTGATCGGTTAGAGGTTTTCATCCTTGCGAGTTAAGGGATCATCTCGCTTCCTCTGCGCGGAATGGGTATGAAACTGGCAGAACTGGTACAAAAGTGGCAGGCAAAGAGTAAGAGAAAGAAGAGAAAACCAGTTTGTCTAGATAGGACTGATGGAGCCGACCCATAATCAGGGTACTTGCAGTTGCAAAGAATGAACAAAACAAAGACTGAAAGCAAAAGCTATGAATTTTAGGGGAAAAAATCCTAATACCTTTAATGGTACCCTTTGTATTCTACAGTAGCATTGCTAATGACACTAACAAGACTTTCTTGGGAAACCTGATAACACTTAACAGGATTAAGAACAGAAAAAGTGTTAAATCACAAAAAGGGATCTATGTTAAATTCCAAATCAATGTTGTTTGAACCACGCAGCACTCAGCAGTGAATTGGTAAGAAAGTTCCTAACACAAACAGAATATTGAGTAACAGCTAAAATTCTTCAAACTCAAGTTACATTAGCTATGACAATACTCATAAAATCATCTCCCCTTGGGGTTGGTATCATTCTCTGAGCCCTTTCTCCACAGCTGTCTCAGTCTCTCTGTATGATTTATACTTTTTTGTTGGGTTTGTACCTCATTTTCAAGAGCATTATTTGAACTATTAAAGACACTACTGATCACACCTCTACTGAGGATTTGCTATTTGGCAATTCAGTGGTGTGGGTTTTGTTTTTTTTTTTTTTTCCAAAAACACACTAATATAACAGGGTACGTCTTTGGCTCCTCTGATTTATTTTAATTAAATTTACTGGTTTATCCATTTTCCATGCACCACCTCTGGTTATAAGGTCTTACTCCTTCTCCAGCCTAGAAGACCAACTATATTAAACTCCAGAAGTCTCCCTTTGATCATTAACAGCTTTTATTGTTTTACCCCCATTTAGTACCTATGACATAATCAATTACAAGGCCTAAATATTTGCAACTAACAGAGCTGTGAGCATCTAGGAAAATACATACTTTTCTGCAAAACTGAAAATAGTGTGTACTCTTCTGGTTTAAAGCTAAAAAGAGCTAACATATAATTATGTCACAGGTTTTTGTCTTGCTACTGACTTATTTGGTGATTGATACACATGATGAGAGCAAAATGAACATTTTTTTTAAAGACTGATGGTGGAGAAGGTTGAGGTGCCTGTACAAGGCTTATATAAATACATAAAGTATATATAAATATATATTAAAAATATATAATGTATAAAAAAGGAAAACAAACAAAAGAGAAACAAACAAAAACACAACCAAAACACTGCAACCACATTTTAAGGATTAATCTGAAGAATGGTAAGAAGGAAAGTCTGACTATATTTAGAGAGTTTCTCTTCAACACAAAGCAAAAGCTCTGGAATGATGGTTTGAAAACCTATGCAGTAAGGATTACATCAGTATTATGGCAGGTGATTAACTTTTTATCAATAATTTATCATTATCTGCTATTATTAATTTATTGATAATTTGTTGATATTATTATCTGAAATACAGGATTGACAACCAGCAGCATGTAGGATGGGAAGTGAGTAGCAAGTCAGAAACAGGATCTTTACAGAGGTGTTCTGGATGAACACTTGTACAGCAAAACCAAATGTTTGAAGGTCAGATAAAAGAACAATTCTGTAATCAATATACTGGTTAAGCACGGAGACAGTGATTTTAGCTCTACAGTAATACTAAAATAAGCATATATGCAGTGAACTGGAAAACACCTGCAGATCTCAAATCATATCTGCCTATGAAAAGAACAAGGCAAAGAGGACACAAAGTTTGAAAGCCTGAGGGCCAAACAGTCTGTTGCTTTAAATCAGCAAAGAAGAAGATGAAAACAGGAATCGTAATTCCCCCATTTCCTTCAAAATGAGCTTGGAAAGATGCAAAAGCCAGCCAAGATGTGGATTCGGAGAAAATAAATTTTTAGAGAAATGAATAGGTAGAGTTATGAAAATAATAGCTGAGTTTGTGTTTGTGTTTGGAACTGACCTAAGAGTGAATGTACCAACAGGAAAATGGCAGAAAGATAACAGAGGTAAAAAGAAGAGGAAAAGTCACCACAGGAAACAGGAAAAAAAAGAAAGGATCATCTGGCAAGTCAGGAGGTGAATGAGGTGAGCACAGCCAAGCCATCAATGGCACTGAAGGTGGGAGGGGCTGAATCAAATCCAGAGTGGATCAGATTCCACTCTACCTTAAAAAACAGGTGAAATCTGGGTTGGTGAAGGTCCCTCATGCCTGTGAAGGAGAGACACCCCACACACAGAGTGAT
>JAYRBT010000093.1:9544788-9560761 GCA_036023395.1 Myiotriccus ornatus
TCCGCGCACACTGGAACTCACCTAAAAAATCCAATGCGCAGGCTGGAAGGTGTAAAGACCTTCCCCCGTTCTTCGTTCGCGAAGTCTGGCCATTATTATTATTATACACGTAGATAATTTTAGTCCTGAAATTCATAATTCTTCAGAAATTTAGTATTTAATATCCTTTTTGCATTCAAACCCTTTAGGTAATGCCACTACCTTCCCTAGCTGTTTGGACACAGGAATGTGCATGTATGTATTCACAACAAACTCTTCTTCTCATTTCCTGGTTTTTCCTCCCTTTTTCTTTTTTAAATACCCAAAACTATCAGAATTCACCAAGACTTGACTTAAATGTCCACATGGCCAACATGTTTCACCGAATCCCAGAATCTCTAAGGTTGGAAAAGGCCTCCCAGCTAATTGAGTCCACTGTGTGCCTGATCCCTACCTGGTCAACCAGCCCAGAGCACTATGTCCAGCTGTTCCTTGGACACCTCCAGGGATGGGAACTCCACTACATCCCCAGACAGCACCTTCCATTGCCTGACAGCCCTTTCCAGCAAGAAATTCCTCCTGATGTCCAACCTGACCCTCCCCTGGTACAACCTGTGGCCATTTCCTCTCATCCTGTCCCCTGTTCCCTGGGAGCAGAGCCCGACTCCCACCCGGGTCCATCCTCCTGACAGGTAGAAAGGAGATTGTCTACCTGAAATGTTCTGTTTATTTTAAGCTGCACTTTATTCTGAACCTCACTTTACAAAACCAAAAGTAGTACTGGAATAATAAATTGATAAGCAGTATTATAGATTAGTAATTTACAGCATCACCAAAAATAAAGCATATGTCTCTGCTCCTATCTAAGGCTTCTCAGAGAGAACACATTTGTTTCCTCATCTTTCTCCATGTCCTGCTCTTCTCCTGGTTTTCTTAACTCCCAAAAGTCGAAATGGGAACCACAGAGGACAGGCAGGTGTTGTGTCAGCGACACAGCTCACACTCTGTCCACAATACGCCAAAGCGGATTTAGAATGCCAAAATTAACCTAATGCAAAATTCAAACTTGAATCAAACAAGGACCTTGCCCTTTGGTCATCCATTTTACAACACTGGTGTTTCCACAAAAAAGTTTGTTCTGAATTTATAACATCTTTTCATCTACTTCCCCCTTAGAGAGAATTCCACGCCATATTTAATCTGCAATGCTCTACTCCCGTGTAGTAAATAGGAATCAATCTGAGAATATATTTCATATAAATGTGTGATAACTGACTAAAAAAACTATCCTGGGAGAAACTCCAGCAGAGCAGTGGCTGATTCTGCGTCTGCTGCTGCCCAGCCTTCCACAGGGATGCAGAGGAGAGATTACAGCCCCCAGGCCATGAGCAGTACCCTGTCAAGCCACCAGCAACCAGAGGAACACCTTTACAAAGAATGAAGTGTTGCCACTTTTCATTGTCAAGGCAGAAGGTAGTAGGTGTGAAATAATATTTTCTCCTCCAGGGCTCTCCTGGAATTTCATAATTAGTATGTTAAAAACAATAATGGGAGAACTCATGATAATTTTAGTTTCTAAATATGAAATGCACTGGTAAGCCAGTGCCTATGTCTGTATTGCTCATTCAAGAGATTAAAACAGACTACAGAGTTTGTGAGACTCTCTTGACACTGGTTTTTTTTTTTAAAAACGATGCTCTTGAGAGACTTTCTTTCGGTAATGATAAATCCCATGGGATACATTTTTATGTTAGATGGTAAAAAAAGTTATCACCATTACCACCACATTCAGGAAGTGCTAATTATACATGATAGATTCATAAGCCTGTTGTTACTCTACACTTCAAGGCCAAAGGGATTAAAGAAATAACAAAAAAATGGGGATGCACTGCTGACAGGTTAGTGATTTCTTAATTACATACCTACAAGCCACACTGTTGATTTAATTAAGTAAATAGGATGTTTATTCAATTATGAAAAACTCAAGGAGAACTCTTTTTCAGTATGCAATATAAATCCTTACTTTCTTTTTGTTTCAGAATGTAAAAAGATATATGCACCTTCTATATTTACCCATACCTTGATTTTCACCTGTTCTATATCAAAATACAAGGTGAAAAATCTCATCAAAGTCACCAGAAAATGTTGATAGAGGAATAAATGTGGTGTGAGGAAAATAAGTGAACTCATTCTCTTCAAACTTACAAAGAAAATGAGATGTTAACTAGTGTAACAAAGCACAAATTTATTGCAAATAAATCACCATGCTCGCACTTGCTCATTATTTTCAGTCCGTCCAAGAACACTGCCAGACAGAACGTTAAACTGTGAAAAATCCTATTTGAATAATCCTTACATACTCCTCATGTCATGAGCCAACAGCATCATTTTCACCCATAACACGTCTCTTTCATCTCTAGTCCTATCTCAATTTCAATTTTTCTTCAAGCATGTAGAAATTAAAAGGGGGAAAAAAAAAAGACAGAAGACAGTAAAAGATAACATCAGATAACCCAAACTCTGGGAACGAACAGATTTTCAGTCATCTAACAGTTTTGCTGTTATTATCACCCTCTCTGTGTCAAAAATCAAAAAGGATTATCTGGTCTATAATTAGGGATAGATTCCAAAGTGTTTGCTTTTTGCAATCAGATCATGTTGTTCTCTCTTTTCCCTTAAAAGGTCAATGAGGATTATTAAAAAAAAAAAAAAAAAGGGCAAAAAAATGAAATTGCCAGTGTACTGCACAGAAGCACATGTGAGAAGCCATTACTGGGGACTGGTAGCTTGTTCTGAGATCTTGTGTTGGTGCACCTATAAATGTTGCTATAACACAACATAAATATAATATTAATTCAGCTACTGTTTTTTTCTGTTTTCAGTTAGGTATTGCTCAGTGTACCTTATGCACAGTCAACATAAAGTCCTGCATGGAAATGATCTGGATAACAGGGTTTGTCCCTTAAACTTGACATTAAATTATCATTGATACATTGTGGTTTTAGGAAAAAAAACAACACAGTGTCTCACTGGGAAACTTGTGTTGATATTGTTATTAATTCCGACGCAACATGGCAACAAGTGGAGGAAAAAATTTTAGTGAAATGATTTTAGCTGGAAATTTAGTTGGATGACCTTGCTGGGAAATTCATTAAACGAAAATCACCCTTGGTATGTAAAAAACACAAAATGTCACAGCAAGAAACAGGGGGTGTTATTTAACTGCATTATACATACACTGCATTTATTTAATATATAATGATGTATATTTATTTATAATTGTGCAAATAAATACATTGCTAGTGTAATTTTTAAGAAAACTAATGAATATACCATTTCAATCAGTAGAAGCTCTGTATTTGACAAGCAACTGCATCACTGTGAGACATAATTGATATTTGAATAGTATTTAAATATTTATATGGCTTCTGAGAATGTAGAAATATTTGCTTTATGTCTAACCTATTCAAATAAGATCCTTTAGGATGCAAACATCTGGCTTTGATTTAGGCTATGGAGGCTTTCAAGCTCTTAGTTTTCTACAAAGAGTAGCCAGTGTAAAAGTAAATCACTGCAATGACTCCAAAATTTAATTTATCATTAATACAATAGGGTGTGGCAATTGACAGTAAGTAATTGCATCTCCAGTGAAGTCAAAAAACACATAATCTACATCTGAAATAATGAACAATTGCGGCAATTTATGGTGAAATATGATTAGTATGATGAATCATGGTGATTTATGATGAAATTCATAACTCTTCAGGGTTGCCATGAAAGCCTGATGTGTGAGATGAAAGCACAGCCTTAACTACATTTTTAAGCTATTCAAATTGTTTCATATGAGCTACTAATCCTTGACATTCTGCATAACGGACCCAACGGCATTTTGTGGATACAGGTGTAGAGCTCTTAAACTGTTTAATTTGGCACAGTTTGATTTTAGTTTATGCTTGTTTGTTTATTTGTTTGGTTTTGGTTTGGGGGTTTGGTTTTGTTTTGCTTTTTTTTTGTTTTGTTGATTGGGGGTTTTTTCCTTTTTTTTTTCTTTTTTTTCTGAAGACACTTTTATTTTCCATTACATGTGAATGATTCTTGCTGATAATCCATCATACCCGAAGTATGTGGACCACTGATATTAATATGTAGCTCTTTTATTGTCAGCCTAGTACCATCTAGCCAAAAAGACAGGCAGGAATCAAGAACTGTATCCTTTTCCTCTCAGTCCACATACCCTATATGTACTTCTAGACAACAATATTATACCTTTATATAATATTTTTTCACACATGATCCTACCACTGAAAGCTTTTGCATTAGTATAAAATTATCATAAGCTTTTGGGTGAGCCTGTCTTAACTGTCTCCTTCAGCCAAACTCCTTAAGAGAGTGCTCTTTCAAAGAACTGGAAAGTGGTGCAGCCAGATGAGAAAAAAATCCCACCACACTCAAGTCACATCGTAAGAAAACGTAATTATCAAACAAACAAGCACAGCAACTTCCAAACATTACTTTGTCAAAACTGAACTACAGATATGACTCAGTTCTTTGTCATGCAAAACAATGAGAGCCTGCTCTGTTGACTGTTCTCCCACATGGCACCACTGAGAACGTTTGTCCCAAATTTTAGAGGTTTTGGTGTTTTCTTTAAGTACCGCAACATAAGCAAGGAATTAAGTATACCTCTCAAGTAGTATGCTTCATCAAATTAAATTCATATCTCATATGTGAATTTGGAAAACAGAAATGATCATAAACACAGTCGAGAAATTAAAGAAAACCAAAGGTAAATTAAAAGGCTGTCCTTTTCAAAAGGAGAAGAGCACAGCGTGACTTAAGCGTGAGCCATGGTATGGAAGAACACGATTTTTCAAAAACTCTAATGTAGAGAATACCATTCTATTACAGTTTCAGTTTTTACCAGAAAAATTTGTGATGTACAATGGATTATGTAGGGACTGAACTTTTCTTGCGCTAATTAAACACAGAAAGAAGCAGCAGTGTGACAGTAGCCATGTACCAAAAGAGCAGGAAAAAAAGCCTCAATCTCTTAAAACTAAAAAGGTATTCAGGTATTTTTACCTTGGCAAAAAATTAATTCTGAAACTTACTTGATGTGTTTTCTAAGGGCCCAAGGAGTCAATCAAAATATAACTTATCTAAGAGCTCATCCATCCCCACTAATAACAAATTCAGGGAATGTTATACAGCATCAGTTATAGTCACCAGCAAGAAGTGACACTCACAACAGAGAGACATTCCTGGATACCTGCTTCTTAATCATTACTTTACAAAAAGCCAGTAATTAATTATTTACAATGATTCTCGTTTTTAAAATTTAGAAGCCATGTGAAACAAGCAATGTAAACCTGCTACTGAAACTACATTAAAGGAGGACAGAACCCACTTTTTCTTCTCTTCAAGTTGAAAAATACAAATAATTACCATTTCAGTCAATGATCAGGAAAAAAAATGAGTTGGGAATTAAAAAGAAAAAAAAGGGAATGCTTGATCTAAAATAACTGACAGTTGCACCCACTGGTTACTCAGCTTAGCAATTCTCATTTTGAACCAGAGGTTTCAAAACAAAGCTCTAAGGAAAAACTGGGAGAATTATTAAGTTGATCACATACTGACTTCTAAGCCTTATACTGATGATCATTATGGGGTCCATATTTTACTTCACTAGAAAGCTACAAAAGGCACCTTGGGATTGATGATATGGAGTTAGTAATTATCCAGCAAATATTACTAGAGTTTCTGGGGGAATATTATAACATTGTGATTATATTTTGCTATTTTCATCTATATCCAGAGTATAATTTAGAAGTTTTGTTCATCCTATCCGTTTCCCCACTTGTAGTGACCCCTTTCCATCCACCTTCCTTAGAAAAGTCTATCAAAGTGGCTTGTAAAAATAAACAGTATTAAAACACATCAGACAGGCTGGCTTTCAGTATAAAAAACCTTGACTTTTAGTTAAAAAAAAACCAAAAAACAATAACCCACTTTACAGAAAATCGAAGTAGAAGCCTTCATTCAGCACCTCATTTCACATGTTACACTGTGCCAGTTTTGGATGAGTTACTTTTGTTTGCGACATACCTTACACAATTAACATCCAGGTTTCTACTCGGGTCTTAAGTCTCATTCTTATTTGAAAATATACCTTTACCTTTTAGCAAAACACATGGTAAAGACGGGCCTTGCTGACTGACCCAACACTGACAGGAGAAGGAAATTCGTTTCACAGGACCTATGTTTTCTATGGCAAAGTCTATGGAATCACGCACACAGACAAACAGACACAGACAGACAACTCCACAGGCCTAAAGGAGTTAATCTGACATGTTTTCCCCAGGCAATCAGGTGCATGGTAAAAATTCCCCCAGCAAAAAAAGAATGAAATCCTGCCTTCTCTCCCTGTCAGAACAAGTTGCAGAAAGATTAATGTTATTAGTAAGTTGTCATACAACAACTCTATAATAATTTGAGTATCAACCCTACAGTCTGTCTCCTCAAATGTGTGTTATAAGTCTCATTAAAATTAATGAGATTTTGACAAGGTTTCGAACTTAGAGAGTGGATTTTATGATTGTACACCAGACATTTAAATCAGCCGGGTTTAATCCATACTAATTTTTGCCAGCTTGCTTTGAAATTTGTATCTTCCCCTTCACAAAGCTATTTCTCTACAGTGAATTTCACACATCTGTGTCTTTTCTTATGGAGTCACCTTACTCACAAATACAAATACTGTATATTCATGCTATGATACAGTATTTATTTTGAAATGTCTGCTGTACATACCACTTCTTGGGATTTTTTTGCTGTCTAAAGACTTCCACAGGCTGACTGGAATGTAAACGGAGCCTGAAAGAACACTGGACAAAGTATCTTCTGAAAAACTTCCCAAACTAATAGGTGATTAACATTTATTCACCATTAAAGTGTCTTTTTCCAAAACAAACAAAAAACCCCTGACAAAGTAAACCAAAACCAAACAAAAAACCAACAAAGAAACTCAAAGGCAGCAGAATCCATCTATGTGACAATGCGACACCTCAAGGGAAGGAAGAAATTTCCTCCAGTCAGAACATCAGGACTTTGCACAATGTCTTACAAGAAAATCCACAGATGTTATTCAGCAACTTTTGCTATTTTTGTATCAGCACTCACCATTTTAAAAAATGCATTGTGTAATTATGTGGATTTTCTCATTAGAAGTGCCGCATCATGGCTTTGAAACTGTCACCAAAGCACGGATTAAAACAATTCAAAGAAACTTGGAAAATAGTTGTAGAGGATCATTTTTCTGAAATTCAGTGGAGAAGGGAGAACTGCATTTAACTCAAGTTAATCTGAAAACTCCCACGATTCTTTCAGGATATGAAATATATTTGTGCAAAATGAAGGGTTTTTTATGTGTCATCAACACATAAAACAGCTAAGAGATAAAAGTGCAGTTATTAATACAGACCTGGATGCTCAGGATCATGAGTGACTTTCTGATCTCTGACCCTCCTCTTTACATGGTTTATGAGGTAATGTTAATAATATGATTGCTCCCCCAACAAACTTTAACATGTGTAACTTTGTTGGTGAGCAGTTCTCCACAAACAAAGACGTCCTAAATCTTAGAATCTAGCACCATTTCAAACTCTCCCAATACACCAGCCAGCCTGAAAGATTACACCCACTTAAAGTAGCTTTCTGGTGGAACTGAAGAAAATTATCACTTAGCGGAAATAGAAAGAGACGTAGGAATGTTACCCATCTCACCTAACATCAAAAATCTTTGCTATAAGGTTTGCAGCTAATTGTTTGTCTAAGTTCTGTTCTCGTTTAAATTTTGCAACCAAAACCAGCCGCAAAATTCAACTGATTTATCTACTGTAACTTAGATATATTTCCATTTGTTTTTTGGGGTGTTTCTTTCTTCTTCTTCCTCTTTTTCTTTTGTTTGTTTGTTTGTTTGTTTGCATTTTTTAGTAAACACTTCAATTAACAAAAGCTTATTTCCAGAACCTGCGAGTGAATCTGACAGTTTGCACAGACTCCTCTGGCAGAACTAAACTCAACGTAGAGCCCAGCACCCCGCCCCTGACAGCCTCACTCATAAAAAACATCCAAAAATGCCAAAAATCCTCTCTTAGTCTGAGCAGATATGGGCCATGAGGTTTTTGTGAGCCTTTAAAAATTATTTAGTTCTGAAGCTACAATAACGAATTGTCCACGGCCAACTTGGATGGGGCTTGGAGCAACCTGGTCCAGTGGAAGGTGCCCCCGCCTGTGGCAGGGGGGTACAACAAAATGATATTTAAGGTCCCTTCCAATCCAAATCATTCTGGGATTCTGTGATTCCATGAATTGCACCAAATCCTGGAATAACTATGCTGTCCTTTACACAGAAAGATTACACAAACCTTCCCTTGATTTGATTTTGTCTGCTTTTATTTTGCTTTAGTTAAAAAACTAACATTTATTAAAGCAGCTGCCCTATATTCATTTGTATAACTAACTTAAGGCAGCTGCATACACGCAGGCAAACACTGCACTGTGATGTAAAATTAGGTCCCAGGTGCTCAGCAAATACTGAATATGTAAGCTGTATATGTTATTTTGTACTAGGGATTAATTGCTACTTTTGTGTGATTATGCTTCATAACAAATAAAAGAAAAAATATGCAAAAGGTTAAGTAACTGAAGATCTAAATATTAACTCTAAAGTATATATTAAATGCATAAATACTAACTTTTTTTTTTAATTTTTAGATATGCAACAGCATTGAAACAAGGAAAACTAAATGCTATCTGTTTATATATTATCTATAAATAAACCATACTACAGAAATATTTCTATTTTGGGAAGTGACTAGATTCCACTGAGGTCACTGGGGAAAAACAGCTAAACAGAAGTAAAAAGGGTACAGACAAGTATGACCCAATCCATCATAAAATCCCGAACAACAACTTTGTGATAGCAAACAAAAAGAAAATTTAATCTTAACTTGATTCTAAACATTTTCTTACTACCTTAATGTGAAAACACATATTTGAAATGAAATTCAGCCATTACAAGTAATGACTGTGGAGAAATTATTTTTCGGATCTCTCTAGCAGCAATTCCTGGATGACATACAAATATTAGCATATAAAATTTACTTATGTTACGTGGTTTAAAATGCTACATTGCATTTAAAACAAAAAATCTGCTAAACTTGTACAAGCTTGAATATTTCAAACTGAGGTGTAATAATTATGTACCCTAATCAAAATTTCATGAGTCACGTGGAACCATTGACTGTCCATACCTAAATACGTTAAGAATATGAGATTGGACTCACTTCTCCATTTTTAGTTTTCTACTGCTTCTAACCAACTTCTGCCTAGGAGGTTTCCAGGCTTTCATAAATCAGTTTAATTAGCAGATACTCAGCTGGATTGTATTCTTTGTCAATTTTTCAGCTTTAAAAACAGACAAGTATTCATAAAATGTATGCACAATATCATTTTACCTTGGTGGATAAAACTGCATCTATGTGTAAATGCAAATCCTGCTAAGTCCTTTTTTGGACTATGCATTATTCAGGGATATATGGAGATTTAAATGGTGGTAACAACTCTACCTCAGGAAGGACTAAAGAAGGACAAAGCCTTGGAATAGCTTCCCTGATGTACAATTTTTAAATATTCTTACTGCTGTCATTTAGAAAAACTTCTAAAATGGGTTATTTCCTTTTAAATCTCACATTGGTTTGCCTGGCTTTCAGGTTCATGCATTTTTTTAAGTAACTGCTACTGAAGAGTATGGCTGCACAAGTGAACACAAACTTCTTTTACCAATAGAAACTCCTAAAGGTCACTGCAGTATGAGAAGAACTCTAAGATTCAAGACAGATGCCTGTATCTCTCTCCAGAAATTCCTACTTGATAAAATTCTGAGATGTCTGACCTTCTCAAAAGTGCAGATTCAGAGCTACGTCACTCTATGTTTGCAATGTTGCTTTGACTTTTCAGGGATATTCTTACCAGTCAAAATAAGTCTGCAGTTACCGCAACCTAAAAAATCACTACAAAAATCCATTTATTTGATGATTATATTGTGTGTACAACTTTTTTTTTACCTTGGAGCAACAACAGTATACAAATGGCATAAGAAATTCAAACAATACATTCAGGAACAGCACTGAGATGTGAGTACTTGCTAGAGGAACTATCTGTTATAAAGCCAAAAAATAAACCATCCTTCTGTGCTGAACTCTTATTTTTATCAGCGTTGTCAATAAAATATTTTTCAATGTTTTGACTTTCTATCCAGTCAGATGATTGGTCAAAGTATAGACAAATAAAAATCAAACAGCTTGATGTGATTTAATTTCACTCTTTCAATCTTTATTTCATTTCCAAGAAAACACACGAACATGAAGATATAAGCAGACAACGATATAAAACTGAATTTAAATTAAATCGTTGATGCATTGGTGACATTAATTCCAATGTAATATGCCTTGAGTTCAACAGATATGCAACACAAAGGATTTTCTGTGCCATAGCCATTTCTTTGGAATTACACTAATAGCAGATTCACTGTTCCCTCATCCATTTTCTCCTAATCATCCTATTTCAGTACAGTTAAGGACATATTCGAAAAATGCTTTTCCTGAAAAGAAAGTAAGTCAATTTTACAGTATTTCTGTCTCCTGCAGAAATAACAAGCCATCCAGGAGCACTACACATTCCTTTTGGGAGAGAAGATTTAAAGAGAGGAGGGTTAGTCCACATCACACCCAGTGAACAGGAGGCAACAGTCCAATACTTGATGGTGAAATCATTTATTCTTTCTGGGTCTTACTGTCACTCATACTAGCAACACTAGTCAAAAAACACTACAAACAACCAAAACCAAAACAAAACAAAAACATCCCCCAGAAACAAACAAAAGAAACAATAAAAACCCCAACCACCACAAAAAGCAACCACAAAACCCAATAAGGAATCAGGATGGGTGGTAGGAAGAATGGGTAATCAGTTAAAACATTGTAGTAAGTGCAAGACAGCATTTACTGGGCAGCAAAAGGACAAACCAGGGCTTAAGAGCTGTAACGCACAAGACCTGTCCTAAGTGTGTGGGGACACATAAGAACAATCCCTTGGTAAAATAAAGCCGGGGGATTTTAGGTTTTTCAGCCAATATTTGACAAGGTTAAAAGCCTGAATTTACAGAATCACAGAATCACAAAATGGTTGGGATTGGGAGGGACCTCTGGAGGTCACCCAGTACAACGGCCTGCCAAAGGCAGAGTCACCTGGAGCAGGTGACACAGGGAAGTGTCCAGGTGGGTTTGGGATGTCTCCAGACAGAGAGACTCCACACACTCCCTGGGCAGCTTTTCCAGGCTCTGCCACCTCCATGGAAAGAAGTTCTGCCTCATGTTGTGGGGGAACTTGTTGTGTTTGAGTTTATGGCCTTTGCTCCTGTCACTGGACAGCACTGAACAGAGTCTGGGACCATCCTCTGACATTCCTTGGGGATATCTGTGTGGATTGATGGGATCCCCTCTCAGTCTTCTCCTCTCCAGACTAACCAGGCCCAGCTCCTGCAGTCTCTGATCATCAGGGAGATGCTCCAGACCCCTCATCATCTCTGTGGCCTCTGCTGGACCCTCTCCAGTATCTCCTGGTTTTTCTTGAACTGTGGAGCCCAGAACTAAACACAGCATTCCAGATGTGACCTCACCCGGGCAGGTCAGAGGGGCAGGATTGGAAGATCAGCAGAGTAGAGGCTCATATATATTTTTTTTAAAGTTTCCACATACCACCAGCCTGTGCTTTCTGCCTTTTCTTTGAAGCTTCAAATCTGTTGCCAAGCACCTTAATATCAAGATACTAAATCAGGATATTTAAGGTCTCCAACATATTTTTTTAGAAATAAAGTCGTAAAAATGTTAGTGCTTTGGATCAATTTCTGTCACCTTTGAAATTTGGACAGAAAAATACTAATGGCTGCTTCCAGATTTCTAAGAAACTGTAGTCTGTTTTAGGGAAAAATTTGATTACATACTTTACTAGGTTATATTTTGCTATCTGTACTGACTGTATCTTCTGGTAGATCCAGTTTCCGTTTTAAGAGCTTCAAAAGTATCACTGTTGTACCAACAGATGCTCACAGAACACCAATAAGAGATTTCCACCAGACTGAGGAAGGAAGGAACTGTGTATGGGTATAACAAGTCAAGGATTATACAATTCTGGCCTTAGGAGCTCTGTGGTTTTTAGCTACTTCTGGTAACAAATATTTAATACGGGGCATATAATCATATATGACAAATTAATTACAATTTCCTCTCATGTTTGTAGCTGAAAGTAAGAGAAAGAAAATGTAAAGTTTCAAACCAAAGAAAGGGTCTTAGTGTTTGCCACTTAATTGCGCCTAAATAGCTTCTGAGATGTTAACACACGTTTTATGTGTTTATCATAACACTTTTAAGCACATACGATAACTTGACTGTCTTCCAAAATGAGTCTTCCAGGACACTTAAGCCTTGATTTTAGGATTAAGCTACCACTTCCAGAAATTTAGGTCCTGTCCTGTGATGGTCAAAACTGTATTTGTGACTGTACCCATCCATAAACTCCCTACTTGTCATATAAATTTTCCCTCTCAAGTTCTTACTGTGAACATTTAACCACTGCTGGCTCTTCAAGACTACAAACTTGGCTGCAATACATCTGCTTTTTAAAAACATGTTATCTGAATAATGCTATTGTTAGAAATCTTCTACTACATTTAAGTCATACCCTTGGTTCTGTGTAATGAAAAATTCATGAAGGGCAGATAACAAAAATAAAGTATTAAGTAAAAATTTCCCTGAGCACTTCCCAAATCTCTTGAACCTTGCATCTGTTAGGGTCTCAAGATGTGGACTGGAAACAGAATTCACATCAAAGTCAGTAGTGCCTTATAACACTGCCTGGGCCCATTCCCACTTTTCTATGCCCTAAAAAATTCTGAAATCTCTACATAGTTGTCCACATTGTAGATTAAACACTGAATCACCCAAAACTTCCCATTTTGGAGAGCAAGTCTAAGAAAGCAAGTGTTCAAATCTGTTCCTGCTCATATCCCCAAGAAGGCTGGTTCCATCCTTCTTGTTTTCCCTTCTCTGGAATTACTAGGTAGGATTGGCAGAGCTGCTGTTTACACAAACAAGAAAAGGCACACGAAGAAAGAACATAAAGTATAGAAAAGTGATGGTGTTTGCATGCTAAGCTGATTTTAAAAACACACAGCAAACCTCTGTGATCATTCTCATGTTCCTTTCTGGACACCTACTGTCCAAGGGACAAAAAATAAAAAGGTCTCAGCAGTGCAGGGGAAAAAAGAATATTGAGTGCAGAGTAGGATCTCTCCATCCCTCCCAACTGAATCCTTAAACATCTAATTCAAGAGAAACAGACACGAGCAAAATCCGTGGAGGAAACGAAAATGTTTTCTTAGCTTTTTTTCACCTTAGATTACTTGCTCTGGCCTCGCCTGCTGGGTTTTTCAGAAAGGAGTACATTTGTAAAGGAACACTTGTCCTCTGCCTTCGAGGTTATCACAAAATCTCTATTGGAAACCACACCTCAAGCTTCCAGATATCTACTATTTTTTCCCTGTTTCGTATCTCTACTAAGCAAACGATGTCTTTTTCTGTATGCTTTGCACACCTTTTCTTTCTCAAGAAAATCTATGTTCAAGTTTTCCCTTGCAGAGACAGCACACTGATTTTTTTGTTAGTATTGGTAGTACCAAAGAATACAAGAAACCCATTCAATCCTGAGTCTTAACACCAGTCAAAGAGAGGAAATTCATCCTGGCTGACACTGTTGTGTCTTTGGTTTTGTTCTAAAATTGGCACCTTCTCAGCTGAGATCCTTCTTGGATTGTCATACATATTCTCATTTTTATCTCATAAGCTCTCTGCATTCCTTGGAAATTAGTAAGACAGAGTGGTACATGCTACATCTGAATAGATAACAGCTATGTCAACACTCTGAATTGCCACCTGAGAACAGAATGGGGTTTTGATTGACACTTACTCATGAAGCAGCCAGACTCTCCCATGATTACATTATCTAAATATCATTTTCCTTCTTCACAGCGCATCACCTTCCTGACATACTGACTGCATTCACTTTTGAGATAACTTATCACTTCCACTGCTTCTGTTCGCAGTTTGTCCACACCTGCACATCCATCATGAGTTTAATTGTAATAGGTATTCCCAGATAACTCCAAGCATGGACAATTTCACCCATTTTAGATTGATCTATAATAGCTATTGTTAAAAAAGTTTATGTGCGGAGAACTCTTCAGCTTGATGAGATACAACAGTCTTTTCCTATTCTCTGTGCTCTTACACTCATGTCCCTTGACGCTAAGATAAATATTTGTCTGTCTGGAGTCTCTGGGAGCAGCAGTAGGTTGTTATGCAAACACAGAAAAATACATTTTGGTTACTACTTGGTTTTGTTGCTTATATGGTAACATCATGAAATTTGATAACTCAAAATAAATGCAAAATATGCAGTAAAATTAACCAGAATAGGTTGGAAATAGCAGTTTCAAAAGTAATTTTACAGGATTTTGACTTTCAATATTGTTTCTAGCAGCTCTGCCTGCTGATGATCACAATAAAAGCCCTCTAGAAGTCCTTGTCTGTGAAGAATCTGAAATTCCAGATTCCAATCTTGCAGCACCTCAATTACCAGTTTGGTTCTTCCTTCTCACCACTGGATGGAAAACATGGTTTGTTTTCTCTCTGTTGAAAAGCAGGGTTTTATTGTTTTCTGGTGCTACTTGAATAGAATAAATAAATGAAATAAAAGAAATTATATACTATACCTATATGAAAGCAAGCATATTGCAAGATATAACAGCTTAATTCTGGATTTAGGCACTAGAGATGCTTGATATGAGCAGAAATATTTGTATCAAAGACATGGATTTCCAAAATCTGCCTCCAAAGCCACATCCCAATGCATAAAGAATACAAGATTTCAACATCCTTTTATACTTCCCGCTAATTCACCATCAAATGTGTATTACCCATTTTCTAGTGTTGCTATAGCTCTGGTTAGATAGTTATGGGGATCACAGCCCTCATGAAGACATAACACTTAGAAAGTCTCAGGTAACGTGTGGCATTCTTGACAGGGGTGTCCCACGGAACACAAAGAAACACCATAAAAGAAATGGAAGGCAGCAATAAAATAAATAACAATACCAGTGGCTTTAAAAGCTTTGGATAACAAACCTCACCAGGCTGGTCTAAAGACTGATCCCAACAGCCTGTGGAAAAACTTGGAAGAACTATGCATTTATGACAAGAAAGTACTGATAATTATTATTCGAAAGGAAATCAGTCCAGATTTTATATAGGACAAGTTTCAAAGACATGGAAGGAAGAAAGAAGAACCTGAGTAACATGCTGTGGCTTTAATGCAATGTCCCAAAAATAACGAGTTCTTATTTGTAACCCTGAAGTCCCGAAGCATTTAGCAGGAAGCTGTGCCAATTATTTCCCATGCTAAAATCATTTTTATGTCCAAATGAGTAGAGGAAACAAATTCCAATGTCTACACCAACAACAGTTCTGCAAAGATACCTGTTAAATATAGGTTTCTGTGCCTCCTTCTGTCGTGGTTTAGCTAACTCTTGTACACCAGGCAAAGAATTTTCTCCCTTCCCCCTGGCCACCAGGTAAGCACTTAACAACACAAAAGAATCACCTGTCCACTAATTGCCCAAAGATTAGTCTCCTAGGAGACAGAGCAGATGAAAAGCTAACATTTACCTTTTCCTCCTGTCTTCTAGACAACAGGAGAGGAGGAGTTTTGGATGAGGGGGACTGTGGCTGGAACTCAGGTCAGGGTGTGCCTGTGGGCTCGGGACCTGGTGGCCAGCTGCAGACGCTGCCTGGTTTGTTTTTTTTTCCTTTCCTTTTTT
>JAYRBT010000093.1:9560861-9594283 GCA_036023395.1 Myiotriccus ornatus
CTTAGAGGAAGGAGTTCGGGTCTTTTCTCATAACTCATCCTCAGCAAAAGACCCTTGTCTCATTTAAACTGGGACACCTTCCTATCTGCTTTAGCTGGATCAATCACTCATTCACAACCATAAAACCTTGATTTCTCCTGGACTGAAGTCTTTCAGCTTTTCTACTTCAGATGATATTTAAGGAAAGAAAACATTACATCATATATGCAAAAGAGGCAAGGGAAAATATGTTTGGTAAGTCATGGTGAAAAGAGAAGCTAGACCTTCTGTGTGTCACAGCTGAGCAAGCTGAGTTGTATTAGTAGGTTAGTTACTCAGAAAACAGCAGAATGAGGTGAACATTGTGAATTACAATTGAATTTCATTAATAATCTAGAATCCCAGATGAAAAACCTGGAAAAGTTTTCAAGACAGCATAAGTATTTCCAATTTGTAACTTGAAACACAATTTCACTGTGGAATGTGATTGTTGTGGTTTCCTTAGCAAAGTGCAAAAACACTCCAAAACCACTGAATGTATTATTACAGGAAACAAAGACCAGCATTTTCAGTTTGGAGGAAGAACCATTTTTTCTCCATTTCGGTCAGCAAAAAAGTTCATCACAAAGGCAACACCATGAATGTACAGTGAAAGATACCAGAGATACTACTGGTTTTACATTTACTGGAAGTGCGACAAGATACCTATGATTGACACAGGTAATTACAGGAAAAGGATAAGTGATCTCAGGGTTAAAACAGTGGAATGAAACCACAGAGGTGTCTTGTATTTCATCCAGACTGCTCATGAGGGATTGCTACTCGTGATGCTCATTTTGTGAACTCCAGATGCTGTGAGCAAAACTGAGGAGAACATAAATCTACAATAAATGTTTGATCTGTTAGCTGAATTTTTAAAATTCTCCTTAAGGAAACATAATACTGTGACTATACCAGACAGCCAGAGTGCCCTGCCTCAGTTTCCTATTTCAGCAAATGCAAATACATGGTCTGGTGTTGGTGGGTTGTTAAATATTTTCAGACACATTCCGGAAGCTTGCAAAGATAACACATGGATGAATATTGATGAGCCTGCAAGGAGATTAATCATCCTATTTCAGGATTGGGCTTTGAATAGAATGTAATAAATAATTCTCAGCCCTGTTGTGATTATAAGGCAGACAGGTTTCAAAACACAACTCGAGGATATATAACAGGGGAAAAAAAAGCCCAGCTTCATATGGGTTTGGGCTCTGGACTGATGTTGTCCCAGTTTGCCGACCAGAATTGCATAGACAGAGATATCTGAAAGGCAGTCTGAGAAGTATTTTGTGATGGAGCTGAAAAATCACTGCCCGGGTGGGAGGGAACTAAGAACAGTGATACTTGGGCAGACTGAAGCTCTCAGCAGAATCAACAGAAGTTTAAAGAAGTTTACAAAACCAGTGAACAGCAGCCCTGTACTTCCACATTCTTTGAGTTTCCAGCAATTTACAGTTAGAGACTTTGCTTGTGAAAGTATGTCTGAATTGCTTTTTGAACCTGAGCAAAACCTATGGTAGCAGAACATGAAAATATGTCACTTCTAACCAAACACTGGATTAAGAGGCGCTTCCACCCATTTGCTTTAATGTGAGACCACCTCATCCAAGAACACAGGCAGGGGAATGAGACATGTGTCCACAACACAGTCATCTGAAGACTTATCACATACCTTTATTTACTGGTAAATCTCTAAGTTCTACCTAATCTTCTGATCAACTTCTATCCAGGAATAACTTTTAATACATGTTTTGTTTTGTTTCTTTTAGATTCCTGTACTGATCAAAAGGGTTTCACTTTAACTGAGCAGCAGGAACACATGCTCAGATAGTTGAAAGGGAAGGACAAAATAAATCTTTGTATCTGTGAGCACTATATAGAAATATTACCTTCTATTCTTATATAAAAGAATTCTGCATGACCATTGAGATCGCTGCATAATAGCTCAAAAGCTGCTGCAGAGACACCAGTTAGTGAATGAGGAGATGCACTACTAAATGAAAAAACAACTACCACTGACTTGTTCCATGATAAAATTCTCAATTTTTAAGACAGAAAATGGTATGTAATGAATTCCAATCACTTATAACAAGCCAAAGACAAGCTAAATAAAGACAATTCAAACAAAGTTAATTTTTGTGTTTTCTTCCTTTGTAGTGCTTGCCTGACTTTGCAAACTGAATATTCTTTAGTATTTTCTAAATTTGTAGACACTTTGCTTATTTTTTTTTTAAAGCAGAAATTAGAGCAGCTGAACAAGAAAGATGTATCAACTCAGACTTTATGAAAAGCTATAAAAATTGAAGGAAACTGACTAAGAGGAAACACAGAACTTTCTTCCAGGGACAGAACAAATTAAGTTTCCTCAGTTCCTAAACCTAAAGCATGGCACTTAGTTATTTCTGTAAGTCTTTAGACTAATATTTAGAAATCATTAAAATAATCTCTAAAATTTACTATTATGGCATGGTTCACTGGGAATGAAGCACTCAAATGAGAAAACATTCCTGAAGGGAAGCAAATTGAAGAGCAGGAACAGCCCATTGTTCAATGAATTTTAACATTCTTCAAGGTGGCATCATCTAACTAATTAAACTGATTACACTCAAAAGGCCTAGAGATAAATTTTTAATCTTGAGCAGTCTTAAAGACCTTGATTATTAATCTGCTAATTGTGTGAAGGCATTTGCTATTAACTTCAGCAGTTCAGGAAGAGAAAATAAAGCCACCTTTGTCTATTTCTCAAAGCCTTTTAAAATAATAAAGTGAATTTTTAAACTCTGATTCCCACTGCAGCCACTGATAGTAAGTAATTGCATTCTTTATCAGAAAGAAAATTTAAAGTTAACAGAAGGATAGGTAAAAATATTCTCAGCGTTCCAAACAATAGTTTTTGTCATTCCCATTCCAGTGGGAAATATTGTTCATCACAAGACCTGTTTGGGAAGGAATCTGTTCCCAGTGTGGTCACACTCCTCTGTACTGTGAAGGAGAAAGTTTTGTATTTTGTGTTCTTAGCCCTATTTATGACCAAGTCTAAAGAAGCACCATTATCACTATGACCAAGCAGGGAGTATTTGTCTGAGTTATATAAAAATGACAGTGAACAGGAGGAGGAGGAAGGAAGGTACCAATATTGTTATAGGTTCCTTACAAGTGAACTATTCTATTAATATGTTCTACTTAAATTTGAGAAGGAGCTTGAAACCAGCTCCTACTCTTTGAAAGGGCTTTACCTTTATTGCACAATTTCTCTGAGGGTTTCAAAGGCAGAAACTTAATTCACATGGATCTGGTACATCTCTCTGCTCCTAAGGAGGATTCTCTCTTGGTTTTCCTCCATCAAATACAAGTTGGGGAGAAGCCAGTTTTGATGTTCTCTTTTGTTTCAGAGCACACTACAGAAAAATGTGCCTTCTCTTCCCATATAGTTCATCTCTACCTTCCAATTCTCTCTTCCCTCATCGCTAAACTGCCAATAAACTCAAATATATAACCTATATATTCCTGTCAGGTATAGCCCTTCTTCCTGAAGGATGAAAGAAGGATGGGGGTAAATTGGACACATTTTTATGATTATACAGACTAAAGCTACTCTTGAAAGTTCTCAAGTGAAAAGGAAAGAGGAATGTGGACAGAACTGGTTCCATGTCTTGTGCAACATCCCTTGCCCATACAAATGTCTAGACCTCAGATCTACAACTTCTCTTGCATGTTTTCCTTCCCAGGCATAAACAGAACCGTTCTTTGGTATAATTGGTCATGCACCCCTGCACCTCTCTGATTTCCAAGGACTTCTTTTTTCTGCTTTTCTAAGCAAAAAGATATATGCCATTTAATTAAACTAATTTTTAAATATGTATCAATTCACTTAATGGGATATTAAGAAATTCAAAATATTTACCTCCTTAGGAGTTTTGTGGAAGTATCTGGCTCTAGATAATATATTTCATATCTTGTCTCATCCCCATGTCAAAATATGCATCCCAAGTATCCATTATCAGTAATCAGCCAGCCCACTCTATAAATACACTATATACCAGTAACAATTTAAAATCTATTCTTGCAATCAAAATACATAATTAGAAATGTTTTCACTGAAGTACTTAAAATATTTTAAGAACCCTTTCTGACAAGCCACATATGATTTACAGTGGGGACACAGAAACACACACATTAAAAGTTGTTTAAAAATAGAGCAGTAAAGCTAGATCATCTATTCACATTTATTACTCACAAGATGATATCTGAAATTATACAGTTATTTGAATGGAAGGAGATATGCTGTTCATATCTAAAGAAAGCAACTGAACTCCACGCAAGCTCAAAACAAATACTGTAGCTCTGTCAATGGTCTGTGAGGTGCCAGTCAAGGGTTGTACAAGAATTCTTAATACACACTCTTCATTTTTATTAAAATGACCAGAAGCAGATTTTCTCAACTTGCCAGTCTTTTCAGAGATAAATCAAAAGGCTTTTTCTGACATCAAGCCTTGGAACTGTCTCTGATGGAGAATAGGGGCTGTCACACCATTTAAATTTTAAAAATTAGTTACCTCATTAAGAACTAATGCATGTTCAGCTGGAAGACAATACCACACAGTGAGAAGTGATGTGGGCCAGATGATTAAGCTGAAGAGCCAGCAGAATAAATGTGTTCCATTTCAGTAGAAGAATTCTTGAGCTAAACTTTCTGAGTTAATTGTTGTTTTGCTTTTTAATCCCCATTCTTACTAAGGAATTCCTACATAATAGGGAAGGTGAGGCTAGTGAGGCTAGTGATTAGGTAAGAGAAATAAGCAACATCACCATTCCTAAAACAGCTGAATGTGCAGGGATAAAGAAAGAAACAGTGGATCTTGCAGCTGGAAACAGGAAAAACATATTCTATCATCTACTCTGGAGTTATTCAACATTAGCAACGCACAGTTAGGAACTACAAGAGGTCCATGTTCAGCTGCTTCACTCTGTTTCCTGAATCTGTCCTGAACTTCTTGGACAAGCAGCTGAAGAAAAAGTAAAAATACTAAAAAATTTACATCAAAATTGAGAGACACAGATTCAGCCTTGTTGCTGTTGTACCCTGCTTAAGGTAAACTATTTCCTTATGCAGTTTATAAAAAGGATTTAGGGAGTCAGAGTCTATAATACTGCAACAGAGAGCCCAGAATACCTTGGCACAATTTTTTACCTTTCAAAAACTCTGAACTTGGAAATACCAAAATTCACACACACAAACCAGAAACACATAAATAAAACCACCTACAAACATATGTTTGTAGGTTTTACAGGTATTATTAGACCATAGACTTCTTGGGTCCAAAATCCCCCATTTTATGTTAAGCATAATGTGTTAATAAGAAATACTGTGATCTCTGTTATGTCTTTATCTCCCTTACTGTAAATTATTGATATGTAAGTGTATAATACATACTAATAACTGTCTGGTCAGTGGGTTTTCCACATTGTTTATACAGTTTGAGTGTACTAAACCACACAGGACATTACATTTTACTTACTCATGTATAAACCCCATGTTTGTGCTCCAGAAGTTGGCAAATGCCAGTTCCCTGGAGTGCAAAAAAAATTTGGTGAAGTGCAGGAATCCACACAAATGTTAGTATAAACGAGAGGTTTTAAAAAAGAACCTGCTAACCCCACTATTTTAGAGTTATTTTGCTGTTTTCTGTTAATCTTTCCTCAGCTGATAAAAAGTGTTTTAGTTTAAACCTGTTACTAGTTAAGATACTAGATTAAATTTTTTTTCCACATATATTACAAAACGCTATCACTACTACTGATTTATTATAGAATTTTAGTAGTTATGAAGCAATAAAAGGTGCAAGAGATTATTTCTCTAATACATTATGGTAAGCACCAGAAAGCAGTAAATGCTTCCTGACATCTGAAGGTCCTTCTAGCATGTCACTGAACTCAGGAAGACTGTTTATAGTATGAGAAGTAGATTCAGGATTAGTTTTAAAGTAAGAACTGATTTCACAAACTTTTTTAACAGACCTGTTTCATCAGTCATATTCCGTAGGCATTCGAATTGTATGAAGTTTAGTTGCTGCCATAACCAGGATCAGGAGGACAAGGAACAGATTAAAAAAAAAAAAAGCCTCACATGAAATTTGACTATGTTCTGCATGAATGTCTCTTGGAGTCAGAAAGGAGTAGGCACGGAAGAAAAAGAAGACAAATAAGAGAAATATTCCTAAAAAGTGATGGAGAATGTTATTCAGAAGCTGGTTGAGGTAACATCTATTTTAGTGTCCTTTAAAAAGACAGAGCTGTTGATAAAACTCACTGCCCCAAAAGAAAGCTCAAAATGATCTAAAGAAGGATGAATGAGCATCTGACACTTCCCCTAAGAACGTTTTTTTTTGCCTTTTTACTGTGTTCTCAAACTCTTTCCACATCAATTTCTTTATTCTTTCACTTGGAGAAGGATCTCTCGTTGTCCTTCCTCCTCCCCACCCCATGACTTCTCTAAGCAACAAACTAATAAATAAAGCTAAAGGTAAGAACAACCTGAAGATTAGAAAGATATTCTGTTGTATCACTGTCTTCAATATTCATCTGAAACCGCTTCCAAAGAAAACTTATATCATAGTAATACATTTTATGTTGATACCATTTCTCATCAAAACAGAAATGACAACAGCATTTATGAGCACGTCTGTGCTGCCCTTTTGCTTTTTCTTTCTTACCACCTCTCAGGCTGATGCCATAATTGTACTGGACACCTGAAGACACAGCCATATGTCATGGATATGTCTCTCCCAGAGTCATCAGTAGCCCTCAGCTTTGCCTCGCACGTTCCACCTATCACAGGTGTGCCAACATTCATGACAACAGACATCCTGCCCATGCCTCCCAGCTTAATTAGAAGTGTCACTTTCCTGGACTCAGATGCTATGCAGTGAAATTTTAATGAGTCTAATGCATGTCTAAAACCATCATCTTTACAACAGACACAGAAATACATCATTATCGCACCAGGTCAACTACATCCTTGTTCTCCATATAATTTAATTGCAGCTGCTGCTCTTTATGCAACATGCTGGAGGACTTACATCCACCAGCTCTGTGCTAGCAGGGCCTCCTGTCAGCATCATTAGCAAAGAAAATGCAGGGTGAATCCAGATTTCGTATGGATAATGAGCACCCTAAAAAGAGTAACTCCAGCAAAGAGACGCATTGGTTCTGGAACTTGTCACTGAATAAGTCTTTTAGTGTTTCCATTTGCAACTCAGCTGGTGGTACAAAGCTGGGGTATCTTACCAATACTGAAGCACACTAGCATAGCAGAGGAATAACTGGATGGACTTAATGCATTATACAGATGAGACTGCATTTATAAAAACAACATGCCAGTTCTCAATTTGTTGGGATTACTATGTCCCTCTGAACTACAAGTTCAAAGAGCTAGTCAATAATACTAATCTATCATATGATCCATACTGGTTTTATTCCATGAAGAAGGCAAGTGGCATTTAAGGTTGCGTTAGGGGAAATATTTTAGGTAGAGGTAGAAAAACCTGAGTATGATTCTCAAGATCTCATTGAGCTCACATCTGGACCATTATAAACAGTCATGGTCACCGATAAAAAGTGAATTTAATACAAAAGAGTAGAGATCTTACCACAAACATGGAACTAAGTGTTTAGAAAAACCAACACCACGTTCTGATTAATTTCAATCACTTTTCTTTCCTGATATTTTCTCTACATGTTTCTATTACAGAATCACAGCATATTCTGAGTTGGAAGGAACCCATTACCACTACTGACAGGAGTATTCCTGTATGTAAATTATTCAAACTTAACAATCTGAAAATTGGAAAATGTTTTAGTATATTACTTCAATCATTACTAATACCCAGCTTAGGAACTGCTGC
Source organism: Myiotriccus ornatus (assembly GCA_036023395.1). Taxonomy (NCBI): domain Eukaryota; kingdom Metazoa; phylum Chordata; class Aves; order Passeriformes; family Tyrannidae; genus Myiotriccus; species Myiotriccus ornatus. The sequence goes on from JAYRBT010000093.1 coordinate 9,568,787, forward strand.
ATTACTCGTCACTACACATTTTAACCAAATCAAGTAAAGGCGGGAACATAGTTCTGTTAGAGCAAATGATACATAATTTATGTTAAATACGCTGGCAAAAGGAACAGATCTATTAGAGCACCATTTACTTCAGAAGTGGGAAGGTCTGATCTGGAACCAAAAATCCTAAGCTTTTGCATCAAAAATTATGGTAAAAAACCCACCAAAACACCACCACCACCTCCCCTCCAGCAAAACAAAACAAACAAAAAAACCAATCAACCAAACCAAATAAACAAAATCCAGAAAACTTAATCAGGCAACTGGGAGCCATGTATGAGAAATATATCCAGTGCAGGTACTACAGTCCTTAATTTACATTATAGAGAACATGGAATTGCTCTGCTCAAGGTGTCCACAACTCACCCATGTCATATTCAGCCTAATGTAATATATACGGCTTTTACACCTTCCCAATCTTCCCTAAACCTCTTGATTTTGATCAAGGGCACACATTTACTTCTTTTTTTGGCTTATAAACAACACATCTGGGTATGGAGAGCAGATCTAATTGTTACATCTACAACTGCAAAGGAGTAGAGAAAAAGGCATGTGTGTTACTTAAAACTTCTAAGCATGGGTTGCCTTCCAATCTAAGGACTGATGGCAAAGCAGCTTGGATCAAGACATTTTCTACTTTTCCTAAAATTCTGGCTCTCAGAGTAATTTCACTCTGTCCAAACAAAATGGCAGAATGCACAGAAACTACCTTTAAAAGGCCTTCTGAAGTTTGACACAAGGCAATCACTGAATGCAGTAATTTCCAATGACCACCCTCCATATGCACAATAAAACCTGTAAAATAGACACAATTGCCCTGCCAAACCCTTTATCACAGACTGTAATACTGTAAACAATAATGCTTAGAGGGTTTACACTTTAAAAAAAATGCTTATTTAGCTTACACATAGATTTACATATTACTTAGAATTTCTAAAGCAATGTTTCTGCTTCAGACATGACTAACAGGAATAACTAAAAATCATTTAGTGATTTCCATCATAAAAAAACACCAAGAAATCCCCCATGTTTGAAAGTGGAAAATTTTACTGAGTGTTTACTTTATTCGCTTCACTTACTCCCACGTTACCAAAGAATTGTGTGAGAAGCACAGTCAGATTATGAAATTCCTCACATTTTTTTACATCGCAACCCCCAGGTGACCAAGACTATCAGTTTATTGAAAGGTCAAAAACAAGACAGTGAGTTCAGAAAGACACAAATTATTGCTCCATTATGAAGAACTAAATAATTCAAAACAGCATTTATCAGATTAAGTATTTTTTTCTAAACAAAAAAATCAATCTGCATTAATTGTGAAGTTTAATTTTTTCATCATGAACATGGCTGTAAACAGGAAGAAAAATAGTATTTACTAGATGGATAATTAAAAGAAACCAGAAAAAGTTCATTTTACATAGAAATGGATAGTTCCATTTAGATATTTTATACTGTGATATAGTTTCTAAGTACACAATACCTTGCAAAACACTCTAGGATTTACCAGCAGACACTTGGTTGTTCGATATCATGACAAGCATCTCTGATTTTACACAGAAAAAGGAGCCTGGTGATCTTTTTTATGACAGTCTCTCCCCTCTGCTGATTCATGGCTTATAAGTACTTGGCAAAGGGCAGCTTTCAAATTTCCTCCCAGGATACTATTGCAGCTCCTTCTGTCCCAGTAAACATCCTTCACATTTCATTACTAAGCCAAGGATGTGTGTGTTTATGTGATGAGAAGGAAACAGGGAAAAAGGAAGTAAAGAGACAGGAAAGCAGAAAGTACAGAGCACAAAATCCTGGCAGTGGTCTGTGCCTTTTGGCAGAGCTTCGGGCCAAGAGCAACACTGGGACACTTTTTGCAGATGACACAGCCCTGTGTGAGACTGTTTCTCTGTGACAAATTTGAGTTTTCCATCTCAATTTGTGTAATGCACAGGCTCACCCATTCTTGCGTGCATATGTCTGCACACACACCTTGATTTCTTTTTAAAAAACGCAACAAACTCAAGAAACCTGACTACCTCAAAGCTTCCCTTGACACACCAGCTCTCTGTTTTAAGTAAAGACCTGCTCCACACAGACTGTTTGCAGATGTGACCATCCTACAGTATCAATATCTTTCATATCACTGGCCAACTAACAGGCGAGTTGTGCATAAGTCAAAGAGCAAGCTGAATACAAACAAATATTTGCCCAGGTGTTATTAGATAATGGCAATAGTTACATGTAGTTAAGGGAGAGAAAATGCTATTTATACTTCCCAGTTTATTTTTCTGTTTTCATTGGGCAATTTTATTTAAACACATCAGAAAACATTCGTAGAAGGTCTGTGCTGCCCAGAGTTTCTCAGGTAAATCAATAGCAAGAAAATCCACACTAGCCGTGAAAAGAGCAAGGGGAGGGTAGTTCATGTTGTGTTGGTGTGGTGCAGGTGTTACACCACATGGCATCACAGTGCAACATGTGCTGGGCAGCCAGCATTGACGTCAAATAGTGACTGAAAATTCCTACCATCTCTAGTTAATCTCTTTCTGCAGACTTTTGGTAAAGTCTGTCAAGAAAAGAGTTTTTTGACTGTTTTACTGCCCTTGCACTTTCACATGTCTACACCAGTATCTTGAGAGAGGCTAGTTCAAAACCACCTAATTCTCTGTGAAGAAGGTGGGTATTGCACAAGGCACCAGAGATAGGAGGAGCAAGGGATGCAACTTCTATAAGGAGATCTAAGAGTCTATAGTCTTGAAAATTGGACCCCAGGTATCAAAAAGATATGCAAAGTGCATGAACCTACAGTCCCTTAGCAGACCCCAGGAAGCCACAGGATGTTTTGTTCACATCTATTGCTCTGGGTAATGAGCTGTCCAAATACTTTACTACCCATGAAGTAGGTCTTCATCATGACAAATACTCTAGGAACACAAAACAAAAAGCATTCCCAGATGCAAACAAATACCTGGAGTCCATTTTCATCAATTACCCTGGTGTGAATACTTCAGTTCGAATGTGGAATGCCCCAAAAATGTAACCAGTACTTCATTAGAGTTGACTTTTATTCAGGCAAGAGTCCATTTTTACAAGCAGTCACACTTGACAACTGCAACGTCCTTACTCTTCCCAAAATCTGTAAAGCTGCATAACTTTGATACCCATCTCCTGCTGTTAAACACGGGGACAGTATCCACTGTATTACATGGAAGTGCTACAGGAGGTCTAAAGTACAGACCCATCAAATTTATTTACAGACTCATTTCCTATTGAATTTATTTACATACTCACTTGTCGGTGTTATTTTTTTTCTTAAAAGATTCAGTTTCACCCTCAAATATAAGTTTGTAACACGTAGCTAAATTTTTTTTCTGGTTAAAGTAAAAAAAAAAACACAGTGTACATATTATAAGGAACTACATTTGTTTAGGAAGCATTTGACTTACTCTTTAAATGCCTAAAATGATTCTGTTACTGTCTATGCCATTAAATTCTCTTTGCCTTTTGACTTCTCTATCCTAGTCATTCTGACTCTGCTGTCCTTGGATTTTTCCACCGGAACAGTCCTAGACTGAAATTGTGCCAGATGATTTAAATCCTCTTGTGGTAACATTAGTGAAAGAAAACACTTCATCCCCATCTCAGATCACCACATCACTGCTGAACATGGGGCACTGTCGAGTCAAAAAAGCCACTGCTGAAGTGCAGTCAAAAATTCATCTTCTATCTCAAAAAAACAGCAAGGGTAATACTGGATGGGTGTTTGTTCATATTTATGAAGGAATGTATGTGCTTATCTTTAGGATTAAATACACTCAGATATTAGTAATTTTCATTAGGTTTGTATCATTTGATAAAAGTTCAAAATTGCAACCTTGATAGTCATTAAGACCTTAGTGAGAGACAATAACATTTTTGATTCTAGGCACTGCATTCAGGAATATCCCAATTCTCATTGCACATCCAATATAAATTCTCATCTTTTCTTTGCTCTCTCTCTGCCTTTTATGAGGAGCAACAGTTTCATCTTTTTGTAAGAAAATACATATGATATATATTCATTTTCTTCTACAGATAGCAGTGGAAGTCTGGAAATTCATTTGCTTCAAGAAACTCTTCTATTATATTACTCAGTCCTTATAATTGCAAATTTTAAGCTGATCCACCATATACATCTAATTATCTTTAAATTAAAAATGCTTGTAATTGTAGTGCTGAAAACTACTCTATCTCTTTAATGGAAGCCTGTAATCAGCATGATTTACTTTCTTACCCCTAAAAACTTCAGTAGCTATGAAGTGAATGAAAGAAATAGGAAATGGCTTATAAATTGCTGTAACACAGCTGGAATCAGTGGAGTGTATTTGAAACCTCTGACTTTGACAGACAAATATTTGAAAGCTGTAGGTAGGCCTTGGTGATGAAGAAACAACTCCTTCAGGTGTTAATCTTGGAACTCACATGTGTCTAGCAACTTGGTTGTTTTACTTGGATTACTGACTTTGGTGTCTTGGGAGGAACATCACCAAAAACTCAAAAAGAAGGAGGAGAAAGTTCCTTCTTCTGGATGCAACAAAGGTTGCATTTCTCTTTTCTTCATTGAAGTACATGGCTTCAATAATTTCAGTGAAATTCCTATGAATACAATCCTAATTTCTGATCAGAAATACAGATGACCTCAAAGGAGTTTGCTCAGTCCTGCTCCATGAGAGCATAGAGTAACCACACAATTTGCCCAAAATGTGATTGAAAAACCAAGACTTTTTTAAGCAGAGTGGATTTACTGATAAAATCAGCATTTTATGAGTGAAAATAATCCAGAAATTTAATGACAAGCCAAAGCTTTGCTCTCATCTACTGCTAAATCAAAATTCACCTTTGCTAATTTCTGAGAATGACACAGGCAAACGTATCCTGGCACATGAGTTACAGCAAGTTCACCTGTAACTTTAAGAGAAGAACAAGAAGCTAGGATACAGAGAACCATATAAAAAAACACAGGGAATGTAGCCCAAGCAGAAAACTCCCCAGGCAAGCTGATATTAGTAACTATCATATCTAGATGCCTGAAACATTACTCATACAGTAAGACTTCTTAATAACATCATACTTGAGTGCACCTTGTCTTTATTATACTATTTGTTGATGCTCTACAGCTATTCAACCTATTTCCAGATCCTTTTTTTAAGGTTATATGAAATTATTTTAACACAGTGTTTGAGTTTAGTTGTTTTTGGGTGTTTTTTTAATTACCTATGAGTAGGACAGATGCTCATAAACAGTACTGCACAAATAACTGTGGGAAGCAAACACTGGCAAAACATTACTTCCCTGCACGTACTAGAACTTTGCACAACTCAAGACCATAAAGAAAACATAGGAAAGGATCAGCAGGTGCTTTAAAATGCTGTTTTTGTCAAAAACTTGTGGCCAGACTCTCAGCTGGTGGAGGACAGAGATGCTTCAGAACTCTGGCTTTCAACCAGAAGCAAGCAGGGCTACTTCTGACAACAGCAACTGCTGACAGCAAGATATGGACACAAAAACATAAATAACCTTAAGTTTTACCACTGTGGATCATTTCTTGTGAGATTATGCTATCACTATTTCCACAAAGGTGTTCTGCCATTTTTTTTTTTTCTGCAGGACTGAGCAGAAAAACAAAATTCAACAAAGCTGCCTTTCATCTTCTCCAGACTCATCCTCAAAAATCTCTGTGTCACACGGTATCCCTGTCCTTTAGTTACACCAGGAGATCAGTGTGATCACTTTGACCATCACAGCCTCTTATTTCATTAGGCTCCATTGCTGCCCAAGCAACATTTACTTTTATCCTGAGACTACAACGTTTGAGATTCTTTCAGTTAATGTGTGTTGTTGGTTAACACAATGATTTGGTACCAGCCAGTATGTCCCCAGTCACTGTGAGAACAGAATTAGACAGATCTCTTTCTCTTTTACTCTTTCTCTCTCTCTTCTTCTCCTTCTTTCTCTTTCTCTCTTTTACTCCTTCTCTTTTTTTTTTTTTTTCCGCCCACCTTAATCTCTCTTCTGTCTTGTTCTGTCTGGGCAAAGTACAGCTCTCATATTCTACCCCTTACTCCATACCAAAGTTTGCTAAGAGGATTAGGAGTTCATCAAAGTTGTAAAAGGTGAGAGCTATTGTTATCTGAAGTTCATTGCAGGAGTTGGACCTTGCTGGAGATTGTAAAATTTAAGGGCTTGATAGCCAGCACTTTTGAGACTAAATACTGTCTAATTGCCAGACTGAAGGTAACTACATAGTAAAGCATGAGAGTTCCCTGACACGTGGACTGTCTTTTTTCGCCCTGATAAGAATTTATAGCTAACATCATGCCCCCTATCAAATGGGTCATGACATTTGGGACTCTCAGCCTGTGGCACATATTTCTGGGAGAGGATCCTTATGTGAGCGTTAGAAGGAAATGCAGAAATCTGAGCATTAATCCTGAACGTAATGCTCAGCTGATGGCTTTTTGTAATAAAGGGTGAAATGGTATGTCTCAGAGCACAGCTTCCAAAATGCAAAATTGCAAGATTGCACCTTTTTTAAAATTCTTAGTCCTATTGAATGCTCTCAATATGTAAGAAAGGTAATCAAAAGCAATGAAAACTGCCTGGCTTACTGGACCGAGACATTTTTATTTTTCAAGCAAAAGAAACATTTCAGACTGAACTAAGGGAAACATAACTCATGGTCAATGGTCAGTAATCAGGACCATTCAATTCATGCATATTTTTATTTATCTTCTTATGCAGATTCTGCCATATACTGATCAGTCATGTTTACACAGCTTTCATTAATAGACTGGTGCAGGGTACATTCATTTTACTGGCTAATTTGCTTGAAACTAATTTCTTGAGGTAGAGCCCAGTGAACTGAAGCACCTATAGTTTTTGTGAAAAATATAACAGCACTTTCCATTAGTTTTAAAGATCAGCTGCTTTATTATACAAAATACCTCATTTCTTACCTCAGTCAAGAAATAGGGAGGTTTTAAATTAGATAATTAATTATTAGAAAGTGTCTGCTCTTCCCCCAGAGTGTAACCAAAATGAATCACCATTTCAGTTCATTTTAACTTCTTCCCTTAACACTCATATCAGCAGAGTTGTTAAACTCTTTGCATGATCACTGAATCTTAAATCTATAAACCTCATCATCTCAGCAGGAGGTTTTCGTACGAGGTCTCTTGAGCCGAATCCAGATTACATTTTAAAATGCAGGTTCATAACTCCATTCCAGTGTGCTTGAAGGCCATGGTTTTCTGTCCTAATCTGGAACTTTGACATTTCTAATATTACCACCTTCAGGAGAAAAACTTTCAAGTAGAATCTCCACATATTGCTACCCAGTTTGGTTTTTTTTCCCACTTGTATTTCATAAATGAAGATAAAGGAAAGTTAATAATGCACTTAAATCTTTGTTTTGGGGGTCTTGCTGCCAGCCCACGTAACTGCAAGGCTATAATGTGAAAACTGCAAAGCAAAAAATCCCACAGCATTGAAAATCACAGCTTGTTTAATGTTGCTTAACCTACTTTATTAATGATAAGCAATAATTAAAAAGTAAACGAACAAACAGAACCAAAAAAAAACCAAATGCACCTTGTGTGTCCTAAATTTTATTTTACCAGCATCGACATGAAATACAATCCTATTCTTGATGTTGAAAGGAGAGACTATTCTGCAGCAGGCAGCTGAACAATGCTTTAAGCCCACACAGACACTCAGTATGGGGGTTATGAGGTGCACAAGATTTCATCCTCACTCCCAGTAAGTGTCATATTTACAGAGAAAGTGATTCTTACTCTCCTGCCATGCACTGCTGTGAGGGTTCTGCCTCTGTGTCCTCAACCTCCCCCTCCTGCAAGAAGTGGGAGCTGCACTTTTGCCCTGAACCTGCCCCATGCATGATACAGCCCTGGTCCCCTGTGTGTATGGCAGGGAATCCAGTCCCCACATGGTCTCCCTGACCTCAGCCCCAGTTACTCAGGACTTTCCTAAACTGGGGATCCAAACCCCAAACACCTGTGTACTCAGAGGGGTTGAGTGTACAACGTCCCCCCATCCTCAACCCAACCATTTTCCCTTTCCTTCCAGAAGGCCCTCAGGCGGGTCAGGTGTGATTTATCCTAATAATCGATGCTGAAAGCTCCCAGGCACCTTGCCCATCACTTTCCTAGAAACATGCTCCATGATTCTTCCAGGGACCAAGTAAGGCTGATCAGCCTGGAGCTTCCCCCTTCAGCCAACCTTTCTGACTTCTTGGGATATGAGTGAAACACTTGCCTTTCTTTGGTTATCAGGATCTCCCTGCAAAGGCGCTGTCCAGCTCTCAGCACCCTTGGGTGCAGCCAATGGCCCACTGGCCCAGGGTGAGCCATGCTCACTGCCATACCACATTTTCTCTGTCAGGCCATCCAAACAGCATCACTGACCAGTCTACCAGCACCATCCCTAAACTTAAGTGCCCCAGACAAGACATCAACTCTTTTTGTTCGCTGCAGGGGAGTCTCCTTTAACTATCACCCTCCCTCTTTTTTTTTTTTCCCCTTTGCTCTCTCACCTGGTTGGTACCTGTAAATGAAAAACCAAAGGTGGGGAAGAGAGCTGAGATGTGACATCAGGAATGAGTTTCCAGCTCCCCCATCATGGAAGTTTCTAATCACAGCTCATTTGGGGATAGTGCCTTAGACTTCCCTCCTCATTTGCAGTGAGCTGTTGGCTTTGTGAGGTCTTTGTAAGACTCTGTCAGTCTCCTGTTTGTCACACAGCACATCCTGACAGGCACCACTGTTCCCACCCTGGGTATCTCCACAGCCCAAGGCTGAGGCAGCAGCGTCCTCCTTTGAGGTCTCTGGTGTTCCAAGAAAGATGGTCCAGCCTGTGCCAGAGCCAGACTTGTTTGGCAAGTCTGACAATCAAGATAAATGTTATCACAGGACAAAACAGCCATCAGCAACACATACATTTGAAAGACAGTGGAGTTCATTTTGGATACAAACAGTGTTACTGAACCGGTATGCTGCAAAAGGATGAGTTGTCCACTTTGTATTTAAAAAAGTTGATAAATGTTTTATATAATTGCTAGCAAGCAACCCAGATTAAGGGACCCAGATAGGATCATAAAGAGACTCTCAGCGATTAAGGCACAACTCACCTAATGCAGTGCTGGCAGTTTTTCCTCTCTGTTTTTGCATGAGAGACATGAATCCAAACCTGAACAAGTAATTTAACAGCCCAAAATTTCAGAGAGATTTTATCCCATTCTCCAGTAGGCAGTAACACAGCTAGTTTTTTTTCCCTGAAGGTTCTCTGAAACCGTAAAATCCTAAACTATGTTTATAGTAATAAAAAACTGCACATCTGATCTGAAGATTTAATAACTTAATTTGGACATGAAGTGACAGCTTGCAATATAGATAATAGTTTTGGCAAAGCTGCAGACATTAATCTAGAGACAGCTTTGGTGTAAAGTTATTTGCTGCATTCAAAAGACATGTCTTTGTATTACTAAAATCAAGAGAAGACACAAAAATCCATATTCCTTAAAAAATTAAATCTGGAAAACAACCTACTTTCAACATCAAGTTTGAATTAACATGTACCAGGGCCTTTGGTCTTGGAACCATCAACTGAAAAATCAAAAATTCCAAAGTCCAAGTCAGTTCAAATTACAAATGTAAAAAGAAAATAAAAGAAAAAAGGACAAAATAATAGTCTAGAGGAAAGAAGCACTGGGATAAAGTATAACATAAAGCTGAAACCTGAAAACATTTTCAAATAACACCATGTTTGACACAGTGAAGCCTTTTGTCTATATTTCCTGGCCTGAGAGTACTGCAGCTGCAGTTAACTCTAGTTCTTGGCCATTATGGCTTGTAACACTGCTAATTTTCAGAATTATTAGAAGGCTTTTGATTATCTAAAGAATTCCTGGAAAAAATAAAAACTCTGTATTTGTGCAAATGGTGAAATTAGGACCTCATGAAGACCTCAGGCTCCAAGAAACAAAAAAAAACCAACCAAAAATTACACCTCTTCCCACAAAAATACATTAATAAATGAAGAAATTTATTCTTTACTCTCCCAGACAACAGCAGATGTAGTCCAAGAATTCGAGATAGTTAGTGCTAAACAAACTAGGTCACTACAGAGATACCAAGGATAAATATAGCTATTTTTAATGCAGGAAAACGTTCCCAGGAAATATTTTAACAGCCTGAGATAGCTGTACTGAATGCAAAAACCTGCAAACATCCCCACCACTCTTCACTTTTTGGTGGATATTGCTGAACATAAATACTATATAATGACCTACCCTGTGTTAGTACTCAGAGATGTGTTAGAAAAAGCCAAAAGCCAACAAAAATATTGCATGGTACTACAGCAATGACCCATCCTCCCCAGATAATACATCCTTGTACAATTCATGTGCTGCTGTTTATAACCAGACTACCAGGAGGTCTGACAGGATCAGGTGGTGACATATACGTGCTTCTCCAAGAGCAGCATTGGCAACACGCCACAGACTCTACAAAGGTGTAATTTCTTCAAAGTACTCGCCTCCACCAAGAAAATAAGGGTTCTGCTATTCCTTAGAGAGCATCGAGACTAAATACTCTCCTTTTATCCCTTACAGCAATAGGAAGCACGTGTCACAGGAATGAATGATCTCTACCTGTGGAGTGGTGCCAACTTCTGGCTGCACCCCAAAGCCCAAACTCCAGGTGAAGCTAAAGAGCAGGGGTGATTCAGGGAGGGTACGAGTCAAAGAAAGTGTTTTATTTTTAAATCACATCAGTTTTGAAGCAGCACCTTTCAAAAGGCCAACTTCACAGATACACACTGCAGCCTGTAATCTACTAGAAATGCAATTTTGTGTCTCTTATGCTGCTCTCTTTCAAAGAGCAGGTGTAATATGTCTAAAATCTTCAGTAGTTTTGCTTCTGTATCTTAACAGGAAAATGGGCCAGAGCAAAACTAGACCACTTCCAAAACTGTGTTTTCTACAGAAAATTTGAGATCCTATATTATATTAAAGGTTTTTAAAAATTAGTCCAACTGTTACAGAAGACATATACCATGCGGTAAACAGACTGGGCATTTGCAATTTCAATTTTAAAAGCTTCTTGCACATCATTTTTGAAAATGAAAAAGAAATTAGGATTTCCTGCATATAGTGTAATGAATGTGAATAACACTAAATGGCATTAACTGAGGGTTCTCCTGAAACACTAGTTCCAGATGATTCCCTGTTTGTTAGAACCCTGCAACTCTGTGTAAATATTTCCACTATTCTAACACTTCTCTTACAAACACAGTGAGATGTGTAGGCAAGCTGTACTTGAGCTGGCACTACAGGAGGTCTAATATAACAGATTTTAGCAGACATAAGTCATCAAATCTCATTATTCCTCTTAAAAGAGATGCCTTTTCCCATTTGATGTGTTGATCCTTGTTTTCAGACTTCAGGTTGTATAGTCTGGGGGGTGCAGACATGTCAAGAATAAAAGGTGAGGTACAACAACACAAAAAAGCTTGATGTGACACAAGAGACAAAGGATTGTTATGAAAGATGCTAGCACAAGGCTTCATGATTAACTGCCAGACTGGAGCATTTATAGGGTGAAAGAGGAGCTTCCTGAAACTCAAAAATCATTAAAAAAAAATTGTTTTTTTGCTACAATTCTTCACCGCTGTAAACGGTGCCCCTCTAGGGACAATAACAACAAAAAAAAGCTCAGAAAAAATATTATAATTAAAGCTCAGTGAGCCTTATTCCAGTGCAGTTGTGGTGGTACAATTTTGGGATAGTCCTCCTTCCCTCCTCTGCCTCAAAAGGAAATTTTTAGTCAGGATTTAAAATTCTGTTTGGATTTTTCTACGAGTACTAATGTCATGACCACAACTCATTACTGCTGGAAAAGAAACCAGTGTACCTATTTTTAATTATTTATTGCTTTTACAGGAAATTTTTTAAAAAAAGTTTATTAGAAAAAAACCAAAAAAATCAACAAAATGAAAATAAACACAAACAAAAAAACCCAAACAAGCAGCAGACTAATTGGTAAAAATTAGTCAGTCACTAATCTCAGACATTTTGAAGAGTTTTCTCTTTATTCTCCTGCCATAATTGAAGCATGTAATGATTTTACTCATTTTGGCTTATTTTTCTTCCTGCTCAGGCTTCAGCTGGTCTGAGTAGAGGAGCCAGAACCACATCGACTCACCAGTACTTTTAAAGCAATTTTCTTGCTTAGAAACAAGCCAGAGCAGAATTTCTAAGGCAGGTAGCTCCTCCTATTCCACTGAGAGTACACAGGGAGCTCCGGAGCCCCCTCTGTTTTGCAAGGCCCAGGAGGGATCTTTATCCACTGGTTAAATATTTGCAAAAAAATACTTAGGGAAGGAAAACACTGTAATCTGTCCTCAACAAAATAACCTACCAGGACTGTTTAGTTAACCAACACTGGATACGCCCCAGGATGAGGAGACAGCCACTCGGGAGTGGGAGATGGGAGAAACACAAAATTTACTCCTTTGCCCTCATCCATGCCAAGGCAATACAGACAGGAACCCATAGATACTCATGAATCTGAACTCTCAGCCTATTTCCACAGTGGGACATACACAGCTCTACACAAGGCAGGGAGAAATCTGGCATTCCATGCCTTAGGGTCAGTCCAGAAATCTACTCCTTGGAAAAAAATGTGTAAAACTGTTACTGAGAAAACTATTGGTAACTCCTCTTCTCTGAGGGAACCAGGTGAGGACACATCTGGTGTCCAATAGGCCTGTCCAATCCACTCCCTCCTCCCTGTCCTCATTTCCCTTCCTTGCACCTTCAATGGGACTTGGTTGGTCCTGCCCTAAGTCATCACAACAAGGAACACTACCAGGAAATTTTACTACTCTGCGTAAGATCATCACCAGTGCTGAAATCTTGGAGAAGTCAGTGGCAAAGGAATTAGATGGGCTTGGCCCTAGTGTCAGATCATACAGGGCATAGTTGGTCATTTCAGCCATGTCTGGCAGTAAAAGAATTTGGAGATTTAGGAAGTTTACTACAGACCAGACACTTGTTTCACCCCTCTGTTTCCAAGATGTTCTGACCCACAGGTCAGAGCTGCACCTTTTACTTCTCCATTTTTATTCACAACTCAGCATTTTGGTTTCAAACTGACAGAGAGTTAATTTAGATTGGATATTAGGAAGAAATTCTTCCCTGTGCAGTTAGGGAGGCCCTGGCACAGATTGCCCAGAGTAGCTGTGGCTGACCCATCCCTGGAAGTGTCCAAGGTCAGGTTGGACAGGGCTTGCTGCAACCTGGCATAGTAGAATGTGTCCCTGCCCATGGCAGGGGGTAGATCTGGATGGGCTTTAAGGTCCCTTCCAACCCCAACCAGTCTGTGATCCCATGATTCTATGATTTTAAATGCATATTAGTATGTAATTATTCATCTAAAGTGAAAGATATTGAGGCATACTGGAGTAATCCCCCTCTCTTGCTGTGTAAAGCCATACAGATGTAGTATTAACATTAAGTCAATACATATAGTCAATCACAATTTACTCCAGTTGATTTCAGAGTTCTCATTCAGAATGTTGTCTTGATTATTTCCCTCCCTTCCAAAGGATTCAAAAAAAGAAGGGATACATCTGACACTACATTGTCAGGTATGCCTGACATTTCTTCAGTTACCTTTTTTTCTTTTTTATGACATTAGTGCCAGGCTGAACTACAAGACCGACATTTGGAGAAGAGTTTAAGGTTAAGAAAAACCACTATAAGAAGGAACCAGAGTGTTCATGAAGAGTACAAAAATACACCATTTCTAAGACAAATCTCTGAAAGAAAAATACACCTGAATAAGGACAACAGTTTGAACAGAAGCCTGGTGAAGATAGCCAAAATACTAAAAAAGAATGGGCTTGATCACAACCAGGAAAATGAAAGCCATTATTTAAAAGATTGCTCTTTATCCTGGAGGACTATCTATAATGCATCATTTTTTACAGGTCATAAGCTAAGCCATTAAAAAAAAATCAAAGAAATTAGACAAAAGCGTAATTGAAGGAACATATATAGGACACATCATGGAAGAGAATTACTAGGTCATTTTAGCTACCTCCCATGGCAACACATCAAGCACTGGAATGGGCTGCCCAGGGAGGGGTGGATTCTCTATCGTTGGAAGTATTTAAGAAGAGACTGGATGTGGCACTGAGTGCCACTGTCTAGTAAATGTGGTGGTAGTGGATCAAGGGTTGGACTTGATGATCTCAGAGATCCTTTCCAAGCCATCTGATTATATAATTCTATGATTCTATGATCATTCCTCCATTCATAGTGTACACTATTTACGGTATCAATATAATATTCCCTTGAAATTGTTCAAATAAACAGCATTCTGTCTTTTAAAACAGTTCTGGAATAGTATCTGAAAGCAATCAGCTAGTAGGTCTTAGTTTTTAACCTAGAAGAAACCTTGTGAGGCAATCCCATGCAATTCCTCACACAAGTAAGGAGTCTGACAAGTTACATTTCATGTAATAGTTTCTCCATCTGTATTTCAAAAGCCTGAGCTGGAAAAGGAGTAAAAAAAAAAAAAAAATCATCTGTTTCAGAGCCCAGCACACTGTCTAGAAACATAATAATTAACTAGAAAAACAGAAAACCAAAAACAACTGACAAAGAAATTAAAGCACAGTGGTCTATAGGACTATAACACAGAATAATTAGGAAGGAAACTTGGATTAAAGGGTCTGGTTGTATGCAATGACATCCAGAGTGATAGAGGCTGCTGTAGATGAGGGAGAGACAGACTGCAAGAAGTAAATGTTAAAAAAAAATAAATCAAACATCTCCTATTTCCTATTTTTCATGCTCATACTTGATGTGTGCAAGTCCTACCCAAAAGTATTTCTTGTGTTGTCTGTTGTAGCTTCACTAGTGCAGAAACCCAAGACATGGGTAATCAGATGGCAGAAATTACTGTTATTTACGTTCTGCTGTCAGAGCTCTTATAATAACACAGGTTGACACAGCATCTTGACAATGATAACAAAAAAGGCAGTTTTAGTAGAAATTTTGTCAGCCTACTTACATGGCAAATAAAATTGCTGCAGCTAAAAATTGGCAAAGCAGTCATCTCTTTCAAGTATTTTTGTCTGTCAAAAAGTTACTATTGTGAGAATACTCGAAACATATATAAAAGAAATACATCACTGTTTAAACTATAGCCAGCAGGGCCACAACCTGGCTGCTCACAAACTCCTTGTGCTGTTTAGAACTGAAAACTACCAAGGAAATAATGAGTTGCAAGTGGAGAGGGAGAGGAAGGAAGAAAAAATAAGGTTATCTGCAAAAACATAAAAAAAAACCCGTCCTGATCTGTATTTAAATTAAAAATTTGGAACTCTCAGGTTCAAATCCACAGTACAAAACACTTTAATAGTCAACACGTGCAGTCCATGTCCCAGGTGGGCAAGGTACTGTTGGCGGCTTAAACTCTTGTATGTACAGAATTGCAGTGTTCTGATAAAAGTATTTTCCTGTCGGAAATTTTATCAGTAGCTTTAAACCAAGAGTCAGCACTTGATCCTTGGTGGGTTGTGCCTCTGGACCTGACCCCAGACTCCCACGAACTCACCTGGAACTAGAGGCAACAGAGAGAACCCCACATCCAAAATATCCAACCTCCCACCTCCCCTGTGGGAGGTCTGGCTCCCTCCCCTGCTCCCTGTGGCCTCCAGGTCTCACACAATGCACACATTTTTTGCTCACATCATTGGTTTCCCGCTGGGATGTGCCAAGGCTCCAGCCCTGGCTCTGCTCGAGGAGCACTGCTCTTCCTGATCCTGCTTACTCGTCTGCTGCTCCTCCCTGCTGTCATCTGCACACTTCAGCTTGCTGCTTTAAATATTGTGTTTAAAAATCATAACTCCTCAAAACTGAAAACTTGACATTCTGCTGCTTCAGGTGGAAGAGCTGAGGTAGTCCAGGATTCTCTATTTAACTGGTACAGATGAACTAGTACTATCTTCTCTATTTTCAGACAACTTAAACGAACTCTTGTATCTATATATGCCATAAAAGAAACCAAAAAAACAACCTTTTGCCCACAAATGATCCCTTATTAAACAGTTTTAGGGGAGTAAAGTGAGGAATACTACCATTATTCTCAAAAAAAAACCCCAAAAAAACCACAAACCAAAAACCAACCCTAGACCTTTTTTTGTTGTATTTAACTATAATTTTATTGTATATAAAACCAATTTTAAGTTGAAATATATAGTTCTGCAACCTGAGTTCACAGGATGAAGAGATTTTATTATCCAAACTTCTAAGTATCAGTCCAGACGTGAGGCAAATAAATGGATGTAACTCTCTAAAGTGGAAATATAACAAAATACAGTATGTATGCAGACAACCACTACACACTGCGTAAAATTAAGATGTTTTCATGTGTGTTTCGCATGATAATGCATTCACACACACCACATATTAGCTAGATTAGCTGGAGACTTTATCAGATAATCACAATCTGCTTCATTTTTCTGCTTTTGAAACTTAAAGTAGAAGAGCACCCCCGCTGTGATGAAAGTTAACACAGCTTGCTGATTAGAAAGAAGAAAACCCACATAAACAAACTGAAAAACCCTGCAAGTATATCTAGTATATTCCCACAGCAGCAAGACTGGGATTTGATAAAATACAAAAGTATGAGGAGATGGAGCAGGTTCTGTCCCTCCAGATTTCTGGGACACCAGGTGATAGTTCAAATTCTTGCTCTCAGAGCGCCCAGGTCCACAGCAGCAGCTACTGTTTTTGCATGGATCCATGCTCTAGTCCTGCAATGTAAATGGACAAAAGCTACTCTACCCCCTACGCAGATTGTTAGAAAATCAGACATACCCTGCTGTCACTACACACTGTAAGTAGTTCTCCCTCAAACACAAGATTCAAGTCTTCTATAAAGACAGCATGCTAGACCCACTATCACTTATTTCTCAGGCTGACATAACACACTGACTCTAGGCTCCTATTACCTTTTCTATAGGTTCTGCCCTTGACTTTAAGTGAAAAATGTGTATATGTCATCCAACATAAGACAACATTTTCCAGAGGTTTTAATTTTGCAGATGTTGACATTCTTACAACCCTTCTTTGGGTTTGAATCTTTTTTTAGCTCATCTTTAATTTTCTAAAGGATCATCTGACTAAGGTTTTACTGTAATTTCACTGTGAACATGTTTTGAAAGTTGAAATAAATTAATACCTGTTTGTCATTCAACCCATATTTGTTCAAACTCAAATTAGGTTTCAGGTGTGCTACAAAGAAGCCCAGTATCATAGAATCACATAATCATAGAATAAGTTGGGTTGGAAGGGACCCTAAAGATCAACTCATTCCAACCCTTGCCATGGGCAGGAACACCTTCCACTATCTCAGGTTGCTCCAAGTCCCATCCAACCTGGCCTTGGACACTTCCAAGGATGGGGCAGTCACAGCTTCTCTGGGCAACCTGTGCCAGGGCCTCACCACCCTCACAGGGAAGAATTCCTTTCTAATATCTAATCTCACTTGTAATGTAACACTAACCATCCTTTAAGATTCCAGAAATACTCCTGGCTCTGTGGCTTACCTGGATGTGAAACATTTAAGAACACAAGAGGATGAAAACAGTAACATACTAATTCCTAAGTAACTCACAGTAAATTTGAGAATAACTCAGGCTTATCTCTTGACTCTTGTAGTTTCATAAACTCCACTTTCCCAGACATCTTCACTCTGAAGGGGTATCAGGGTGTGAGGCTTTTACTGCTGTTGTATGGACATGTACTGCACAAACAGCTAATTTAAGGCATAAAAATCACCCTCTTAATAAAAGGTTATTGTCTTTTGAAATGATTTTCAAAGTGGATCATTTCCTTAATTTGGAACCTGATGATTACTGGAAAAATGCGGAGGAGGGAGGACAACACAGTGCCTCTTTTCACTACACTGCCATTGATACACAATCTTGTATGAAGTATATCCCTTGAAAAAAGACATAAAAGATAAGGACATAAAGGGCAGTGAAACAGGAAGCTGGACACATAAAAAGAAAACCCCAACTAATACTACCAAAAGTATAATTCCAGTTATAATAATGGCTTGACATCAAATTCTGTCCTGGGCTGACCAGACATGTACAGAATGCAACAGTATATCCTCTATATGCTTTCTGGAGGCTATACGAACAGTCATGGAAAATCAATTTGAATACAAATGTAATTTGTTAAAAGAACAATGAAAATCATTATGCAGGGTCACACTGTCAGCAATTTGTAGTGAAACAATTGCCGTCCAAGGATGCAAAGGCACTTGGTAAAACAGAAGAATCGTGGTCTTTAAAAGCCTCTGTGATCTTTTCAGCCTTTCAGTATAGTTACTAGAGAACAAAGCTACAATTTACCTCTATTTCCCACCACTCTTACTCTTTGCAGCTCATTCCAGCTGCAGAAAGAGGCTTTATAGACACTTCTAAGCCTTAGACAGAGTGAAGGTTCCTACTGAAATGGAGAAAAAGCAACATCTTTGAAACAGTTCCTTCAAAGTTCCAGAGTATTTATCTCGGGCTGACAGGACACAGACATAAAATAAAGAAGTAGGTTTGACTGGTTTTGGCAATGTCGATATCATTTTTAGACACAGCACACATAAAAATTCAGCAGCCCGATAAGTGGAAAAGGATGATACAACTTAGGGATCTGCTTCACTTGAAAGATGACTCAAATGGTAAGGTCAGAAGGTCCTGTTGCAACACCATTTGTCACCAAGACATGGGATATACTAATTTTCTGTGCACTTACAGCACCACTATCATAGCTGATCAGCTTACCCTATGGTTTGAGGTAAATCTGGGGACTGAAACAGCCACCAGCTTTAAATTATGTTTTCCTTTCTTCTGATCGCAGTTTTTACTGACTGTTCTGAAAGGTATTGGCTTATTTGTCCCTAAAAATAATACACAGTGGGGACTAAGGAACCTGTATTACAGTACAGGAGATACACTACATTTCTTCCACCTGAAATAATTTCTTGTACTCTGTGTAGTCACTCTGGTAGTTTCTGTCTTGTCCAGTGCACAGCAGAACACCATAGTGGCTCTCATTCAAATTTGACCAAGGAACAACAGCAACAGCAAATGCAAAAGCTTACAGCTGTTTTGAAATATGTATAAAAGGACATTGCTTATTAAAAATGCACCTACATCTGTCTTGCAAACTAAGGGGTAGAAGTCACTGCACCCTTGAAGCCTAGTGTCATTATGTACTTCCATATAAACACATCTCTGAAGATCAGGCCCCTGTTACAGTGCATGAGATTGCAAATTTATCAGACTGGCCAGGAAAAAGAAAATTACAGTCTCCCATTGAGATGATTTTTTCATAGTCATCATTAACTCTCTCAATTTTCTCACCCTTCTCTCTCCCTTCAAAACAACAACAATAAGACAAACATCCCAGACTTGCTGATATACTATGTATTTGTACCAAACACAGAAAGCAAAAGATGTTTTTAGGACATTATTAGTAAACAGGATTTTAACTTCCATCATAACTTTGCAGAGCCCCAACAAGAAAAGCAGTTGGTATTATTCTTTAAGAGTAGGCTTGGAATGCAGGTGAATAATGAAGTCTATGACTTAACTTTGATCTGCTCTCGGAATTTACCCCAAAAGGCAGGGAAGAACCACCCACTGCACTTCCACAGATATACATTGTACACCATTACTCTAATGGACTCACCAGCAAGTAGTGTTGAAACAATACGTAGGCGAGTTTTGTATTGTTCAAACCTGCTTTCTAAAGAGTTTTGGTTTCTTACAGAGTCATTGTAACTTTCAGAGGATCTATTAAAAGTAAACGTTATGACAGCCTGCAAAATTAACACAGTATATCAGATTTGTCAAGCAACATTTTACTTTGTTTCAGCAGAAAGAAAAGGCTGTATAATTTTCTCCTGTTTCGCTTGGAGAGCCAAGGACAAACCTTCAACTTAACAGTCACAGCTTAAGCAATCACAGATCAAATGGATTTTTTTCCTTCCTATTTCACTCCTGCTAGAAAATCTTTTAAGTTCTCTCTGTTCTGAAGTTACCTAAAACCATGACAATATTGTAGAATTTAAGGAGAAAATGTCCCAGATGTGAACAACAGTCCTACGGAAGCCCAAATGCAAAGCACTTAACGCAAGTCTAGACTTTGTGGCACACACAGCTATCTTTTGCTTGAAACAAAAAAAAAAAACCAAAAACCAACAAACAAAAACACTTTGGGTGATAATCTGCGGGTACAAGGACACACTGCATAATCTATCATATGCTCACTGCAACTGTGTGAATGTTATCATATTTTGAGGAGCCACTGTGCTGAATAATTTAAGGTCTAATAAAATATTCAGTTTTACTGATGCACTGGTTTCACTAAAAAAAAAGAAAAAGAAAAAAAAAAGTGAGGGGACCAGGTTTAAAAGTCAGTAGGAATACTCATTAGGACAACAGTTGTTCTGTTAAGCTTAGGAAAGGTACAAGTGGGAGGATAAAAAGGTCTCCACGCCGGATAGGATCACAGGGAGGGACAAAATATCCCCGGCACAGGGAGACGCTCGGAGCTCGCAGAGGACGAAAGGCTTCGCAGGGGGACGCGGGGTACAGGAGAGGACCCTCGATGATTCCCAGGGGACCCAAGGTGATCCTGGAGCCCAGCCCAGGGCCTTCCCCGGCGGGTAGCCGGGTGGGAGTCATAGGTTGAACTGGATGATCTCAGAGGTCTTTTCCAACCTAACCGATCCTGTGATGCGATGGGACGGGCAGCGAGTGATCGCCCACCGCCCCGGGCGGCCCCTTGTGCTCCGGGGAGACCGGTCCCACACCCTCTCCATCAGATCGTCGCAAGATGATGTCCTACAACTTTTTAATGCGAGGAGAGAAAACCCCCATAGCCCGCACTAACTAATTATTATAAATAATAAAGAGAACTCCCAAGAGCTCTAAAGTTACCTTTCTGGGTTAGGGTTGGCTCTTTTTTTTTATTTTTTCTTTTTTTTTTTCTCCCCCGCCCCCCCCCCCCCGTAAGGGGACGAGACACCCAGAAGGCGCCGTTGGTGTTTTAGGTGGGGATGCCCTAGTTAGAAGGAGGCAGCAAAAGGGTCGCCTGGCAAGAGCTGCTCGCTGCTGCCGAGATGCTCGAGCATCCGAACGTGTTCGCAAAGTGTTCCTCGGTTTGCTGGATACCTGTCTCGGAGCTCAACAGCCTCCAAAATTACAATGAAGAGCGGTGGCTGGGGAGGGTTGGCGGGGGGAGGAAGGGAAAAAGAGACGTGGAGAGCTCTGCGGATATTAAACGTAATCCAGACGAGCGGCTGGGAAGGTTTAAGCTCTCACGGCTTTTCTTTCACCTCTATTTAAGCATAGTTTCAGAAACAGAACGATTCTGAGGACGGTCCTGCCTCCGATTTCTATTTCGAATGCAGATATTAAAATATATATATATATATAAAATACTTATCCACAGAGAAAAAAAGGAGAGAACAGACTGTACTCGGCTAGGAGCCGACTCCCTGCACTTGCACTCGGACTTTGCGGGAGCTCCGGTGCGACCCCAGTCCCCGCTCCATCCCCGGTCCGTGACCGCTCCATCCCCAGCGTCCCCCGAGCGCTCACCTCGGGCGGGGCGCGGCGCCGCCAAGCTCCCGCAGAGCGCCAGCCAGGCCAGCACCGCGCGGCTCATCCTGCTCCTCTTCCTTCTCCTCTCAGCCGCCTCTTCCGAGGGATGCGAGTGGTGCCTCCGCCCGGAGCTGCGCTGCGAGGATGCTCAGCGAGGGTCCCGGTTCCCCGGCCCAGCTCAGCCCCCGCTCCGCTCCCGCAGCCTTTCCCACCGCCCTACGCGCGGCGCGGAGCCTGTCCCGCCGCCCGCCTGCTCTGCGCGCCCGCCAGGTGCCGCCGCGCCGCCAGCATGGCCCTGCCTCCTCCTCCTCCTCCTTCTCTCCCTCCTCCTCCTCCTCTTCCTCCTCCTCCAAGGGGCGGTGCCGCGGGACACACCCCGGCCGCGCCCCGCCCGCGATGCTGTGCAGGATGTGGGATGCGGGATGGAGCACCCGCTCGGGGATGGGAAGCTCTGGCTCATCTTGCGGATGCTCCCGCAGCTCCCTGTTTGCTCTCTCTGTACCCTCGTAGTTCCCCTCCCGTGGCTTAGTCCCAGTGGCTACCTGCCCTCTCCTACCAGATTCACGCAGGTGTTTTACCCTCCACCCAGGTGTTTTGCCCTCCACGGACTTGTGTCCTGTAGGTGCTGTCCAAGTCATGAGCTGCCTCAGCTTAAAAGCCTTCCTAAACATCCAGACAGGGAACTCGCGTAGAATCACAGTAATAAAATGGTTCGGGTTGGAAGGGACCTCAAAGGTCATCACATCCCGTGGTCAGGAACACCTTCCACTAGACCCAGAAGATGTTTGTTCTTCCACCCCGCTCCCTCCCCAGGTAGGATGCCGTCCTGCCCGTTACTGAGAGGAAGTTAAAGCAAGAATGTAAGACCTGGTGAAATTTCGGAAGTAGTGCAAGGTGGAGGACGGGAAGGTCTCTTGTCAGACAACTACGCACTTTTTAACTTTTTTTCCTATGCGGGTATATAGAGCTACAAGAGTGAAAAAAAAAAAAAAAAAAATTACTAGTTGCCCAGTGGTCGTCAAAAGTCTCTTCAGACATTTTATGCCCATAATTTGCATCCCCTCTACATGCCCTAACAGTAAAAGACCTCATATTAATATTATATTAAGCTGTAATGCAACTGCCGAGTGAGAAGAATGTACTGAACAGCAAGCACTGCGTTGTTAAGAAGCCTTTCTGCAGAAGCTGCGGGCTGGTTGCATGACAACAAGAAGAGACGTCGTGAAATTAGGAATGGAAACGACCCGTTAAGTCGTCTGATCTGTTGGTTATTTTGGCTGGCACCTCACAGTAGTTCCAGCATTTCATTTTGCAAGCCCTTTGTCTGCCATTAAACGCCTGTCAGTGACAGGGTGACAGCCCTTCCCTAAAGCTCTGGTTTTACATCTCAGCTCGCAATTAATCACATTTTTCTTTGACATTGAAAGTGTTTTGGTTTCAACACACTGCATTGTCAGTAAAGATTTAAAAGGCCAGGATTTTTTGCGCTGGGTAAACTATGAAATTAACAGAAATAACACACCTTGACAAAGAGCATTTGACACCCAGAATCCCAGAACATTTTCGGCTTGCATGAAGAGCAGTGGTGCACACACCAAGAGTGCACTGCACCCTCCATGGAGGCACAACCCTCTTCAGGGGCCCTCAGCCAACAGTGGTGGGGCAGTGCAAAACTATCCATCGGGTTAGGACAGATAAAGGAAAAAAAAAAGTCTCCCCTACATTAATTCAGCCCACACCAGTGGAGAAAATACGTTTTCACAGGCTGCAATCCAACGTTTCTCTGTGGACACTCAGTAGCTTTTAACGTCCACCAAAACTTCCACTGTCTTCACTATAATGTGCACAATTCACCCGGCAGCACTCACGTGGGCTTCAGTCATGCCTTGGTTTGGCTGCACAGACACACCTGTGATTACATCACTACCTCCACAGCAACTTGGATTTTACACGTCAGTCTCCACGCCAGAGATCTCTCCGAAGAACTGCTGTCTGGAAGGAAAATACTTCTATTTCTCCCTGAGGGTTGCTTTGCTGTCAGTACAGAGATAGTGGAAATCTAGGAATCCTTAACAAAGTTCCTGATATTAATGCATCGTTTCTCCACAGCAGTGCTAATTTTACTGCTTATCTCTGTTTTACAACCAAGAATCCAGCTGTCATAATTACAAGGCAAGCTGCACTATAGCTGCTGTGGCAGCCCAGCATGCCTACACCCCCAAGTGGCAGGCTTGTGTTTTTTTTTGGTTTTGTTTTTTGTTTGTTTGTTTGTTTGTTTGTTTTTTTGTTTGTTTGTTTGTTTTGCTTTGTTTTGTTTTTTTTCTTGAGGGAATAATCCTGTAATGCAACCTCTTTATTTCCCCAGTTAGGATAAATCTAAAGGGCCTAACTACACTCGGTACTGGGAAGCTTTTTTCCATTGAGAGCCCTGTGACTAGCAGCTGATTAAAATGACACAGTGATAGTTTCTTCAAAGCCAAGCACTGTTTATTCAGCCAAAAGGGATGAAACAACAAAAGACTTTTAAAGTCTGATTCTTACCTAAAGTGCAATGCCTTTTTGTTTTCAGATTTTCAGTAAGTTTTATTCAGTAAAATCCATCTCCCCACTTCAGAGTAATCAGACTGTTCCTTCAGCTTTCTTGCTGCCCCACTCTACTGGGTTCCTCTTCATGTGCTGCTTCCTTCTGCTTGTTCCCATGTGTTTGTGGAAGGACCTTGGCTGGGGGCTTTTGCGCGAGGTCCCCTTCATCCGGCACTTTCCTTCAATCATATTTGGTTTCCTTAGCATAGGGCAACACATCCCCCAGCTCCAGTTCAGTGACGTGAGGATGGCTCTGAGGTGCAGACTGTCCCTCACAAATCAAATGTAATAACGACTTGCACCTAGGTTTTCTTAACTGGATTCTGTGATGTGTATAAGCCAAATTGTGCTATTTACTGTTCTAGCCTGGTTTCATTCAAGAATTCCTTTGTTATTGCACTGTGGACTCACAGTTCTTCAGTGCTGCATGGCCAGTATTGTCATCAGGGTTGTTGTGGTTGCAGCATCTCCCAGCACTCTCCTCCTGCAGTGGCCAGTTCGTGACCTGACCTTCTTGGTGAAGATGCTAACCTAATGCCTTTCATTGTCCTTTAAAGTCCAGAAATAGTGTATACTTGCCATTTCTTGAATATGGTTTTCTTGAAACAATGGCCTCACTGGCAGCAGAAAAACATGCCTTGTGACTGTCCTTTGTAAGTACTGCAGGTATGCAAATATAATTTTCATGGGGGAAACCTCAAGACCAAAGGCATCTTGAAGATTGTCCTTCCCTTATTCTGTTACATGTCTGCAAATTCTTACTGTGTTCCTAACAGTAGAGGCACTTGGTTCAAACAAGGACAAGATGGGACTGGCATGGCACAAGCCATTGCAGCTGAAGCTGACATTCTCACCTTTACAACATTAATATTTACACTCAACACGTAAATATCCCATCTTTATATTTGTTTTTTGATGTTTATCTTCAAGGCAAAATTCTTCCTTCAATCATCTGAGTTCACGATGTGCTTTGTGTCTTGGAATTTAGGACCAAAGTGGGCTCAAGAGCTGCCAGATAATAACCCTGTCGTGGTTTTGCCCTGGGTCAATTTGCTTTCACACCTCCCACACAATTACTTTAAGTTGAGAGAAGGTTTATGCAGACAAAAGAGACTGGATTTAGGAAAATAACATGAACAT